>CM049381.1:25269894-25667394 GCA_026937815.1 Etheostoma perlongum
TGTTAAGAATGTTTTATTGATTTTAAGAGGTTGCTGTCAATTTTTCAATTACTAATAGAGCACATGTTGTGTACCTGCTAACACATATACTGTACACCCACACACATCGCCTCAGACAAGGGGTGAATGTAGTTATTTAAGCTACTTAAACAATTTGCATGTGTGCTGCCTGATGTCCTGCGAGGTCAAATGGACTCATAGGGGAATTGGTACAAGTCGGAGTAGTGCACTGCAGGCTCTCCAGATCTCTCCCTCTGCAGAGGCCTCTCATGTCATCCTCCCTATCGATCTGTCTACTGTAATGTGAAGTATCATCGCACCCTAGGGGATATTGTCTGACAATTTTGTCAGGGATCATTAGAATACTTCTTTTTGATTGCCCAGGCTATGGTTGGCAGGAAGTGGCTCCCTTGTGAGTTTTTACCAGCCTCTTTTCTCCTGAGGGGGAGAAAGCACTTGATTTAAAATGCACAGAGATAAACGGTCTGGTTCCAGTTTTACTCATGATCTCTGTGGTTTTACTGTACACATTTAAAAAGGCTCACACATGGGGGAGTGTGAAGATTGCATGAACAGCATGAGTGTTCTCATTTGGAAATATATGGAGGTATTCATATCAATTCTAATGTGAAAAGTATAATTTAATTTCGGTATTTGGACTTATTAGCAACAATCTGCACATGCATAGTATATTTGTAATTAGGATGAACTGCCCCTTTTATATTTGCTATATAATATTTAAGAGCCATAAATCCATTTGAAAATGTACAGTAATATGTTTTGGATAAGACTGAAGGTGAGTATTTATCATTATTAATTAGTAGGCTTAAGTCAGAAATGTCTACATATGTCAATAGCCAGTACCCTAACCAGAAAGGAGTAGATATTCCAAAAAGCTTCCTTTTTATTTTTTGGTGTGATTGTTTCCTCCTAATTAAATTAATGATTAGAGGTATAAATAAATAAGCCTGAAAGGTGCCACAGTTCCCACCAAATCCTGGGGTTTTGCTGAAAAAACACTCTGGGTGTAAGTTCTTGAAATAGTTTACATACTATAATGTAGGACAGTACTGTGGATCACTATGACAATGAAGCTATTCCTAATTCTTGATTTAAAGCAGCGCAGGGAGAGGGGCAAACTGTGCATGGGCAGCAAGGCAATGAAATGCTGCGTAAATAGATTTGTTGTAATATAATGAAACATTTTCAACAATTTTTATCATTAGTGACATCATTACGTCATTAATAATAGTTTAATCTAGAAATCGATAGGGAAATAAAAAAGGGGATTTCTTCTGCACCCAGCATGCCCGCAGCCAAGGCATCTACCAATCAGAGGAGCGTGATCTTTGTTTGGCATTGCTTAGAGCGAGTGTTCACTAGCAAATGAACAGCTGCTGTGAACCAAGTCATGACCAAAGATTGTATGCACCCACATTATGACTAATAGGGCACTAGACCAATAGAACAAATTGAGGAATCCCACACACATAATAACCTACTCCTCTTTAAAATCCATTGTGACCAACAAAATTCATTGTTGCAAAGAGAGAAGGGCAATGGCAATGGCCCAGTTAGGATTCAGGCACCCTCCACTGTAGCAAGTCAGCCCCCATCCAATGCATGTATTGTCTTAGTCAAACAGTTTTAATTCCATTCACCAGGATATAAAGCACAGTCTCATAGCCATATAATAATAATCAGAGGCATATGTCTTTATACTATATAATTTTACCTTTCATCTGTGTTTGATGTGAGTGACAAAGCCGCCTTTGTATAGACAGTATAGAAACAATATGCATGACAAAGAAAAATATGACTCAGCACTTCATGGAGTCCTACTGTGGCTTTACAAAAACATACACTTATTGTGCTGTCACCGGAGTAATGAATATATCTTCAGTTATGTTGTCATATCATCACTAACAGATTGCCCAGCAAGAGTATCCCCTTTTCATCCTGAAATGTCTTGTGCTGTATTAGTTTTGGGCCACATTATTTCATAGATGTTCAATAAACTCAGTTCAGAAACATTAGTAGGAGTTGTAGATATAATCCAGTTTGCATTGAATATAAGTACTTAATGAATCGGTTGGTGTTCAATTCAACTTCGTTCTAGCATTTTCTGTTCCTCTGACAAATTCATTTTTCCTTTTAATAAGGCTATAAGAGCATCCATTGTTTTAACGCAGTCTTACAGTATTGTCTATATTTGGAGACATCTGTCACAAAATCATGTGGTTGAAATATAAATGAAGATAGAATGTTCTCAGTTTCACCTTGGGGCGAGGCAAGAAGTGCCTTAACCGAGTAGTCACCCAAAGCATGAGGAAGGGCTTGCGGTCAAATGTAAAAGGAAACAAGTAAGGGGACATTAGTAATGAATGCTACAGTGGTCACTCTCGTGCCAAGCAGTGTTTGGCATTGGCACTGCCCTTCCTCTGGCCTTTTTCCCCACGCCTTTATCTACCCAGAAGCAATACATACACTCGCTCGTGTTTTAATGGGGCGCAAGGCACACTCAAATCACACCCTTTTATGATCATCTTTCTGGTAGTTTTCTGTTGAGTGAGAATTGTCATAATCAACACATTCGCTTCCTGTTCATGGAAATGCTTTTTAGCCTGTCTGAGCTCTCTTCTGCTGCTTTATAGTTTAGTTTGAGCCTTCTGTGATTTTAACATATCTATTTTTAAGTAAAATCTTTCTTTTGTTTTTTTAATAGCAGAGATGCATTGCTAGTTTATTTATTTATATATATATATATATATATATATATATATATAAAAATATATTTATATATATATATATATATATACACACACAGTGAGGAAAATAAGTATTTGAACATTTGAAATTGTCATTGTAGGTGCAGAGACATAATCTAAAAAAAAAAAATCCAGAAATCACAATGTATGATTTTTTAACTATTTATTTGTATGATACAGCTGCAAATAAGTATTTGAACGCCTGTCTATCAGCCAGAATTCTGACCCTCAAAGACCTGTTAGTCTGCCTTCAAAATGTCCACCTCCACTCCATTTATTATCCTAAATTAGATGCACCTGTTTGAGGTCGTCAGCCCAGAAACCTGACTGATCTAGGGAAGATCTGTGTGGAGGAGTGGGCCACAATCCCTTCTGCAGTGTGTGCAAACCTGGTGGAAAAACTACAAGAAAAGTTTGACCTCTGTAATTGCAAACAAAGGCTACTGTACCAAATATTAACATTGATTTTCTCAGGTGTTCAAATACTTATTTGCAGCTGTATCATACAAAGAAATAGTTAAAAAATCATACATTGTGATTTCTGGATTTTTGTTTTTAGATTATGTCTCTCACAGTGGACATGCACCTACAATGACAATTTCAGACCCCTCCATGATTTCTAAGTGGGAGAACTTGCAAAAGAGCAGGGTGTTCAAATACTTATTTTCCTCACTGTATATATAGTATAGTTAATAATAGTATAGTGCAGTTACATAGTCATAGCTAATGAAGCCATAGTTAACCCGAACATACAGCCATGTGCTGTATTGCAATTGATTAGTTCGTGCCTTGCCAACAAGATAATCAATATTTTTATCTACCCCCCCCACTTTAGCCACTGATCTGCACTGTAGTAAACCTATGTGTTCTGTTCTATACACAATCTGTATCCTGTACATCTTGTACAGACAGCAGAAGTCACTTACTATTAGGATAAAAGATTATCTTGTACAACTTGTACCAGAATAAAATGCAACAAGGTGAACAATAAATGTGATACCATCAGCCTTTTATAAAGTTTTACATATGAGGAAGATGTTTCCTCATTAACTACTTTATTCTCTGCTAGAGGCTGCAGTCTATTGCACTTCTTGACCAGCCAGGTTGAGGCAGCCTGGAAACAATGAAAATGGCCAACTTTGAAGTAATTTTGAAACAGAAATTTGGCAGATCACATAATGCCTCAGCAGGCTTATTTTTAACTCTGTTATGTTTGAACTGCTTAATTTTGTACATGCTGTGGTCAGTACTATACTGTACGTTGATGGATAATGATATTCTAAATATTTTTTTATTACGTTGCCTTTATTACTCACATAGTGTATTAATCTCATCAAATAGACACAAATGACTAAATGACATGCAACAATATGACATATGCACTGACAAAATATACCGTATACAACATAGCTCAAGTAAGTTACAAGTCTCTGAAGTTAATTTTTACACATTTAAAAGTCCATGACACGATGGTATACTTTGGAAAATGTCAGCCGGTCATATAAAGAATCTGTGAAACATAGTGTATATACAGAATGATTGGCATCAAAGCTGCATAGATTTTAAAAACGGTTGAGCATATGACTTCAGACATAGTTCGCCATCACACTGAACAAAATCAAAAGTTTTTTTTTTTTATCATTTACAAAATCTTGAGGAGAGAGAGTGGTAAAACGCACAAAACTAAATGCCCTCACTACCAAACAAGAAGAATTATTTTGTCAGATACAGTATATGATAATTGTGAGGAATTTGTGTTTTGCACGTTTTAAACCAAGATACAAGGACGAGGGACCATGCCAGTAACCAAGACTCTGAGATGTTCAGAATAGGTGAAGTTGCCAAGGGAAACAGGAGACATTTTTTATATTTGTGAACAAAACCAAGGTTACATATAAGAGCACAAATCTAAGCATAAATCTGTGTTTGTGTTGGCCTACTGCAGTAGATTAGTCCAGCATGTTACTGTACTCGGCCTCTTTCTACCTAATTTGTTATCCTCATAACTCATTCCACTGTTATGTAACAGCAGTGTGGGTCTTATTTAACTTACAAAGACTGCATCTTTCATTATTTATACCCTTTCATAGGACATATCTATCTGGGATGTAGGCCTGTATGGGTTTGAGTATTAAAATGGGGCAAACATCCTGCATTCAGGAGGAATTTCAGCATGTGTGCACCAAACTGTCATCAAAAGAGCCACTTTTAGAAGGATAAAGCCTATTTCAGAGTCATAGCATCCATTCCTCTGTAGCTCAGCAGCATTAATGGAGTAGCAGGGCTGAGCGTATACCTCAGTGTTGTTCCACCATCCATTAGCTGAAAATTGTGTTGACTTTAAAACAATGATCTATAAATCAAGTGTGAAGCGTTTTCATATTTTCTAAGTGTTAAGGTTTTGTCACTGTTAACCGGGGGAGCTGTATAAGTTTGGTTCAGGTTTTTTGCACAAAGAAAAGCGGAGGTGATTGAAAAAGAGGGGCTGATAACACTCCCACGTAATAGTCAAAAACATGTAATGTTGACAGTGTATTTTCTGCATTTTCCAATACAATTAAAGATTACGTACAGCGTACTCTATCATACTTACTAGATACAGTATTGGCAGAACAGGGCCAATTCCAAAAGAAGTATGTGCTTTGCCCAGAGATGTCTCTAATTTCTGTTTCTATTTTTAAAAAGGTCAAGACAATGTTTGTTGCTTCATCAATGCCAAGCTGAAAGATGATCACTGAGTGTGGAGAAGAGAGCTTTTAAGGGTAGAGAAGCCCATTCACTGCGCATCATTTTTGAAGTTGATCTGAAATGTATGAATAAAGTGTTGCATTTGGGCCAACTAACTGTATAAATATGCAGAGAAAGTAAAGGCCTAATTGTTCCAACTAAATAATAGTTTGCCGTATTTCTGGTGTGACCTTTAAAGGACCGTATCAGACAAAATAATGAGTCTTCTTACTAACAGAACTTCTCGATTGCATGTGTCTCTTCAGTAACCCTAACAAGGCTTAGAGCCAGTGTGATGCTGCCACCTCTAAACAGGATCTTCTCATGGGACCTGTTACCTTAGTCACTTTCCATCACACAGATCACATAGAAAAAAAACTTAATCATGACCATGGGGAGATACACAAACTCCACCTGTTGATCTTAGTGCGGTTCTGGCTAAAGGCATAGACTCAAAAAATATGATCTTGACCGTGTTTCTGTGCTGTTAAACATTTTGCGTAAACACAGCAACAAATATTAAAATGTATTGAAATTTCTTTTAATTATTGGATTGGATTCCTCATCAAAACACTATGCTATTTTCGTGTTCTTCCTACTATACTTACCGTACATAACATAATGAAACAACAATTGGGATGGAGTTGAGTATAACACTGGCAAATAAAATACACCATGGATGTTGGAATAGCATGAGTATGCTATGGTAAAATGTTTTTACGCTGGCAATAGCCACAGTTGTTATTTCCCCTTCTTTCTGTGATTTTTATACTATACAGTTTATACATTACAAGACATCCTTTCCATTACATATGTTCATATACGCTTTAAGATTAAACAAATTGCTTAATCTGAAAAACATTACACACACACACACAGTGTTTCTGTTATGTTGATATGTGTATAGCAGGTCTCTCTGTACTTATCCTGTCCCAAAGAGACTGCTATATTCCCAAAATGGTGCAATGGAAGATCCACCAGTGCACAAGTGAGACTACCCCGGAACTGGTAGCATCCCCTGCCAATTAGAACATAAAAACAATCTTCATTATCTTTAATACATCATTAGCTCCCTTCTTAATTCATGATACATATAGAGCCTGCAAAAATGATTTGACTTTTTGTTTTCTTTGTTACCACATTCAATGGCAATAGAAACAATTGAGATTGACAGTTAGAAAAAAAAACTTATTAGGTGAAAACAAATCTTTACATCTTGGGTATACAACACAATTAATTACATGCCCCTTTAAAACAACACTTGTAATGCATCACTGAGTCCTCAAGGTGTAGAAAAGGGGTTTTGGTTGTATAAGGAAGGTCCAACTAATTTACATTAGTAGTCAATTTCATGGCGTAAGTACTTCCTAAATACAAAAGAACATTACAGACAAACTCACACCAAGGAAACCGATACAGAAACACTTCTGAGCTGAATATACCCCAAAGTCAAGTAAGGTCAATCCTTAAAAAAAAACTGGTGCAGCTGTGAATCTGTCGAGAGCAGCCTATGCTCAAAACCAGTTGCTTTTCTGTCTTTGCATATTCTCCTCCTTCTTCCTCTGGGTGCACCAGTTGCTACCGAAAGGCATTTGAACCACAGTAGAGACTCTATTTCCTAAAGCTGTGAATGTTACTGTAAATGGTTGTATCATTGTGCTGGGTTAGGCTCAAGCACCCTGCAAGCTTAAGCATGCATAGCTAAAATTTGGAAATTCGGGTTAGTGTTTGCCAGAATGCATATAGGATACTCTGAAAGGTTTTATGGTCTTATGAGACCAAAGCTTAACTCTTTGTTCATATTAAAATGTATTGTTTGGTGTAAGCCAAGCCCTGTACACCAGCAAAACATATCACTCTTTTCACCCCCTAAAGGTTGGTGGTGACAGCAGCTTGCTGTGTGGGATGCTTGTGTTGGTAAAAGGTCAATTAAAGTCTGCAGTCTATATGAGAAATGTAACTTGAGATAATTTTCCTTTTCCAGCAAAGACAACAACCTTCAACTGAAAGACAAGCAACATATTAGTTCAGGAGTCTAGTCTAGAATATATGGTAGAAAATTGCTGTTCCCTCCCAGTAAACCCATTTAACCTGACAGAGCTTGGCGGAAGAGTTTCACCAAGAATTGGTGAAATCGGGAGTGTCCAGATGTGTTAAGTGACTGCAGGCCTGTCAACATTGACTGTAACTGCCAGAGCTGCCTTGAATGGGGGGGTGAATACTTATGCAGTCAATTATTTTGAGGTTTTATATTTCTAATCCATTTGGATCTACTGAAAGAGATGCATTTCACTTTTAAGGTGAAAGCTTTATTTCTGTTGATCACTGTCAAACAATGCTAATCACAAGACCTCTAATGTGATTATCTGTGAAAAAACAACTTAACATAAAGTCAGTAGTTTTTACATGGTAAGGTTACAGGATAGCCTTATCATGCTTATTATGAAACCTAATAGAAATCACTTCATTGATTTTGCAACAGTTAAAGTACAGTTATAGTGCTGTATCCCCCACTTGAGGCTCAGCTACACACATTAACAAGGACATTTTGATTTTAAAATGTGATAGAAAAAGGAATCGCAAATAAAGGACGTCCCAACAAAATGTCTCTTCTTATACAACAAAGTAACAAATTGGACTGGACTCATTTTATTGCCTATAATTCATTCATGAGGGCTCTCCCTATGCACTGAGATGTGACCGCACTGAAGGGGAACAATTAATTGGCTTGTGAGGGCATCTGTGGGGAGATGTCAGACATGAAAAATCACCCTTTGTCATGGTAGTTTTACAACAACTCCTACAGTTATACACAACTGTATAATTCTGTAGTATACTCATAAAAGTAAACGTGTACAATTATTTGCTAGCATGTTGTCTGTGTACTGATAGTTGGATGCACTGGTAATGCATCTTGTTACACTAATCATTAAATGTTCATTATGGTGCATGAAAAGGGGGGGACTTAATGATCTTTTACAGTTTCATGAGTGTTTGTTCATTCTGACGTGGGATTTGAATTATTAACCATTGTGATCCCAGTTGCACCAAAGGTTGTTGTGGCCAGCTCTAGTCAGTAGGGGGCAGTGTTGTAATATAACTGTTCATTCATGAAGTCATATCACCTCAATGACATTCATTCAACAAATATTTGATGATATGCACCATTGTACTGTCTTAAACATATATTTAGTGCTTTACATGATAACATAATGTAACACGATACCACTGCATAATATACAGTGTTATGTATTGGATTGAATTAAATTTACATCAACTTAATGTATCTTGTTATGGTCAGGCAGCAACCTACAGTGTGCTTTATGACAGCAGATTTTCTGTGGGTGTCTTTTGTGTAAACTGTGTCTGCACTGAGTGTGTTTTAAGTTTCTAAGTAACTGTTACCAAGGCTGCAACTGTCAACATGCAGCAAAAAAACAAATGTAGTGGCCTGCATGCCCTTGACCTCATTAATTTAATCCTGTCAATTGTTTTCAATAAATGTAATAATTCTACATTTGATTTAATAATTTCACGATCAACATGTTTAACAGATCCATTGAACTTTGACTCTAATGGAAAGTATGATCAGTGTTCAGAAATTTGAGTCACTTTTTTACATTTACATCTTGGCAGGCATGAACAGTCTGAAATAACATGAGCAGATTTTGAAAATTCAGTTTGAATTCCAGTTCATTTTCAGCTTTGAACTGTGTCTTCACACAGCAGCTCATTTTATAGTCACTCTGTCCAGTCTCCTCACTAATTAGCCTATCTCTATGCCTGTATATTTTTCTCTGTGTGGAACTTGCTAAACAAGCACATCATTTGAAACCGTTCATTCATCTCCGCTCTCTCCAGCTGGTGTCATGGCAACCATGTATGACTGGCAGAAAACAGACTACAGTTTCTGAGCTCCAGTCAACCTGGACGCTGCAGAGTATGAACACACTCTTATGGGCAGATGAAGCGTTGTGATATTGAGACACCAGGGCAGCCACGGATTGTGAGGTGAGTCAGAGAGACCTGACGGACTGGGTTAGGTAGCATACTGTTCACACTTTTATGTGATTAATTCTGGACCACAACATTAATGCGAAAACCATAATCATTAAAATGTGTGTTTCTCTTTCTGGTGCAGGTTTGGGAATTGGTTTGCACTTTTTGTTTAATGTTTTGTCTTGACAGGACCATGATGGCACATCTGGCATATCAACCCCTGCTTCCCACTGGAAACAAATATCTGCAGCAGAAATGGGACAAGACTTCATATGATTTACATAGGAGAAAGGTGAGGATAAACATGTAGTTTGGTTTGTGAAGTGACTTGATAACTTGCTATTGCTGCTTCATCCCTTATTTAAATGTTCTTAGCTTCACCTCAAGCTTTTATTCAAGTCACAAACCATTATAGTAACCCTTTTCCAACCAGGTAATGTGTTTGAATTATTCAGCACCATTTAGTGCTTTATACAAAGCTGTATGTTGTTGTTTTTCTCCCAAGGTGAAGTCAGCTAAACCAACAATAAACACCACTCCACCAAAGACCTATGTTCACCTGGCTGTCAAGCTGAAGAAACAAAAGGTTGCTGATTTACCTCTCATGTTTTCAAGTCAACTCACATCATGTCCACAGGGTGGCAGCATATGTTCCAGTAAAGTCTCAAATTATGAGAAATAATTCTAAGAATGTTATTTAACCTCAATTCAAAAAACCTCAATACTGTGTATCTATTCATAATCCATGTTATTGCATTAAGCTTGAAGAGGAATGGACAATGAAGATTCAGAGGGAAAACAATATGCTTATGGAGAAAATATCACACATCATGAGGACAACTGGAGGAACTGACAACAAGAATTATTATGACCGAAAAAGGTAAGTTGGGGTTGTGTGTCGGAACTATCAGTGTAAAAGTACTTAGTTAAGTTGTGCAACAACTTGTATTGCCAAGATATAAGGTGGCCCTGGAAACTAAAAACCCAGTTGTAAAGCCTGTGTTTACTCTTAATTGCAGCCTTGGCAAGGAGAAGCAACAGCTGGAGTTGCTCCGTATTACCAAGGAGAATCAAATGATCCTGTCCCGTCTGAACCAGTGCAGGTCTCACTATAATCTGAGGAGCTGGAATGAGGACTGGCTCAAAACCCTCAAGGTGATGGACAGCATTGCACGTTATCCACGAGGAAGGACAAATGAGCAAAAGGTTAAAAAGATCTCTTCTTTTTTAAGCTCAAGTAGCATTCACTTAATAAGCACAACCTGTAACTTCTGACCTCCTAAACTGTATCATATGATCTTTATTGTATAGCACACTGACTATTTTATTTTACGTACCAAAACCAGAGTCAAGAAAACTCCATTAAGAAGCACAATGATAGTGATAAAGAACAAAAGATGAGCGCTGATGCTACCACACACAGCCCTGCAAGCAACAAGTACAATGACAAAGCAGAGTCTGAAGAAAATGAAAACGGTAAAGAAACCAGCAAGAAAGGAAGTACCAGGAACAGAAATCCAGCAGGACATGGCGACATACCCTGAGCTAAAGGCACCTGAGGAATCTATCTCACCAGATGCACTTAAGAATCCTGGTTCTTCTGACAGCCTTTAACTTACAGCAGACAAACCCCATCACACTGCTGAAACATTTTCCTCTCCTGATGGATCTAATATGTCCAGCACTCCTCACACCTTACAGTAAACACCCGAGCAGGAGACCGCAAGTCCTACAGAGGGATAAAACGCCTTGTTCTTTTGGCAAACCTGTTTATCTGCACATTAAAGAGACTATGATAGTTTCACTATAAGCTGTTTTAAAAAAAATTGAGTAAGAGAAGTAATTTTTATAGGCTGTGTACCAAGATAAATTCATGGACACTAGGCCTATATATTTCTGGTTTAGGGAATATTTACAAACAGAATGATGACCTTATTAAATGTGTTTCTTTGATAAAAACAAATAAAATAATAAATGCATAAAGTAATAAAATAAATGTTTGTATCTTGATGTTTTACATGTATACAAGTATTTTACAGCTATACGAAAGTAAAAGACATGAGGTACTGTGGAACTGTCTATCTACTATGAGTTTCCTTACGGCACATTTTGCAGGACACCCGTTGCAGAAAGAAGCCGCGGATTTGATTTTACGCAGCTAGCTAGCTAGCTAGCACGTATTTTTTTTGAGCATAGTTTGATACAATGCTTTTTCCGTGTTTAAGAATGACACACTTTTGATAGAACGTTATTTTTAAGCAAGGAAAACAAAATGAATCTCGACAGGCTTCGAAAGCGAGTACGGCAGTACATTGACCAGGTAACGTTAAGATTTACGATTTATTTCTGACTTTGTTACTGACGTTAGCTAATGCTAGCTTGAGAGCAAACCTGGCGCAATGGTAACAAACCTTCCTAGCTTGACTGCCTGGCTAATTTAAGGCTATAGTATTACACCAGACGGGCAGCCAGGCACCTACAACAATGAATATATATTTGAGTGACTCTGTCTTTGTGTGTTTGTTTACAGCAACAGTATCAAAGTGCTCTGTTTTGGGCCGACAAGATAGCGTCCCTGTCTCACGGTGAGTGAGTGCCGTTAGCGCTGTGTAACTACCCAGCATGTTAGCGGATTTAACCTAACGTTACCAATCGGTCACCTAAAGTTACAAAGCCAATGTTAGTAGGACTGGCGTTTTTTTAGGAAGATAATTTGGGTTTTGTTTATCATTGTCCGTACAATTTCTTCACAATCGCAGCCGAAAACAACCTGTACTTTGATGGCATATAATACAGTAGCTTGCCAACAGTTGCGATGTTGTTGTGTAGGCTGACAGATAACTGTCTTGTGCACAATAGTTAGGCTATCCCACTTACGAATTCGTTTCCATAACTGTAGATAACAAATGTGAATTTTGTGAAATTGAAGAAGCTACTATACATGTATTCTTTTTGTATTAATTCTCAGTCTAGTCTGGTGTTCGAATTGAATATGAAATGTGTTCATAGAGCCATTTCTTGATATGTTACTGTAATACATTTAGATTATATCTTGATAATATTAAAATGTGTCCCCTTATTAAAAGGAAGAGTGAAGCCAGGACGGTCTTATCTTTAATGAGTGTGGTACCAAACAGTTTTATATTTAAATTTTTGTCACAAGTTGTACAGTAAATGTGCATTTACACAATATAGTTTGTGGGAAAGAAAACATGATTAACGTCAGAAATTGATGACTTTACCTTTTTGTTTGGCATGCAGAGGAACCCCAGGATATCTACTGGCTAGCTCAGTGCCTTTACTTGACCTCACAGTACCACAGAGCCTCCCATGCCCTCCGTTCACGAAAACTTGACAAGGTAATTGCAGGTTATGTGTGGTTTGGCAATATGTGCTGGAAAGTGAAGTGATTAATGAGTTTTATGATACTTATCAATATGTGAAAGACATTTATATTTAAAATAAACCAATTGCAATATTTGTCTTCTCTCACACAGTTGTACGGAGCTTGTCAGTATCTTGCTGCTAGGTGCCATGTAAGTAACTGGAAAATATGTTTGTTTCAGTTTTAAACCCTCTTTTGCACATGTTATAGAATATAATGTAGAGAAACCTATCAGGTATTGTCCATGCTTTAGATGTATTCATATCTGACTGTTTTGTCTAGTATGCTGCCAAAGAATTCCAGCAGGCCTTGGATATCCTGGATGCAGAAGAGCCGGCTAGTAAGAAGCTGCTGAACAGGAGTGGGAAAGAAGACTACGGGACTCCAGAGTCATCCAAGGATTGGGACATGTCCCCTGCTTCTGTAAGTCTGGGCTGCCACTGTCAGTGATTTGAGCGCTTCAATGAGATTATAGTTTTTAGACAATCTGATCTAATCTTATCACTAAGCATTGTTCTGTTCATCACCACTTTTCTTTTTTGTTTGTTCATTTTGTTTAATGCTGTTACTGCAAATATGTAGCTTTACCAATGCATTTTCATTTAGTATTTTGACTTTTCAGCCATGTCCAGTTTCACAAACACTCCCACCACCAACTACAGTTTTGTTAACATTGTTGGCAAGGATCTACGTTTACAATTTGTAACCCATATTTTGTATTTTAGGTGATGTATGTGGTTCCCAGAATCCTCAAATGTGGTGCCTCATATGCCGTCTCTATAATTCCTTTATTTTCACAAATTTAGAAACCAATATTAGCAATGAGTGCAGCAGATATGGTTTTGAGTGGGCAGGTTATGTTGGCATAAAATATCCTTTTATGTTAGTATATGACAGTTGTTTTGTTGACAATTGCTGCAGATTGACCCTCACTTTTCCCCTGAACTCTCTCATCTTGCTGCTTTATTAAAAGAGTTAGACTGTAGGAGACGTTGACATCATACTATAAATCCAGGCCTCTGTGGGTCAGTCATATGAAGTAATTTATGGGGACAGAAATGTTGCTGCATAATCTGAATGACTCAAATAATAATCCAGTGGTAGTTAAAACAATAAGACAAAGGCAATCCACCTTTGAGTTAGATAGCCAGGGAAAACCTGCTATATAAAGTTATGAGTAATATTATAGACGTTTGCTAGAGACTGTGCCCTCCTTCTATTCTACCTTGTCCCTCTGAAATATTTCAGATCAACAGCTCCATCTGTCTTCTGCGGGGTAAGATCTATGATGCCATGGACAACAGACCGCTGGCCACCTCCAGCTACAAAGAGGCCTTGAAACTGGATGTGTACTGCTTTGAAGCCTTCGACCTTTTAACGTCCCACCACATGTTGACTGCACAGGAAGGTGAGACTGATCTGTGGCGATGATGTGTACTGACCTATTCGTTCTCTATCAATACTCTACCATTTATCATTTCAAGGATCTTGTAAAATGGCAGTATATGTGAAATGCGTTGTTTATTTTTCAATAGAAAAAGACTTCCTTGACTCACTTCCTCTGGGTCAACAGTGCACCGAGGAAGAGGAGGAGCTGTTACACTTCTTATTTGAGAATAAGTTAAAGAAGGTAAAGGGTGGCTATGCGTTATGTTTTGAAAGTTATATTTTTATTGTTTGTCAATTAAAGCAAAAGACTGATGATATTCTAAATGTTTCTCATTGTCAATTAATCATATTAAAAGACAAAAATCAACAAAGATTTAATCTGATCAACAGGTATTGTCTTTGTAATCAAAGCCGGATCTATTCCTTTGTGCCATAGACACTTAGTCCCATTGTTTTCCCAAAAAAATATTAAAAGCACATCATTGAGCCACATTGTTGGACAGGATATGTTCTCTTATTACAATGAACATGGGCCCTGAGGTTTGTTTTGAGTCAGTCCTTATTTTTTAATTTGAGCTCATAGAGGGCTAACAACCAAATGTTGCTCTCCAGTGTTGCCGAGCTTCAGGGATCATAGTTAATATTCATTAAAATGCAAATGCGTATTATGGATATTCTTTTGTCCTAACCTCTTTTCCACCGTCTCCCTCTTTGTTTTGTTTTCATTACCTTGGTTTATCTCTTTTCCCTGCTACTCACATTTAAACCCTGCACCCACCTTTCACACACATACATAAATATACACACACACACACACACACTTTCTCCTTCTTACTGCAGTATAACAAGCCCAGTGATTTGGTGGTGCCAGAGATGGCCAATGGTCTTCAGGACAACTTGGATGTAGTGGTGTCTCTTGCTGAGAGGCATTATTATAACTGTGATTTCAAGATGTGCTACAAACTCACATCAATGTAAGTGTCTTTGGGTTTTCTTTGTTTGTTGTTGATCTTTGTGTGTTGAATTGTTATGGGAAATAATTACATTTAAATGGAGCTACTGTGAAAATGTGAGGCCCATACAACATACTATTCTGTCAAATCACACAATGAGGTAATGAGCTATGTACACAATGTGTAGCCGGCTTAACTTTATAGCTTTGCCTAAAATTCACACATTACCTCAACCAGAGATGGTCTAATACACATTTATGGAGTTGTTGTAGTGTAACAGTCAAACCAAAGCCAGTGAATATGCCCTTTGAGCACAATATCACAGTGTGTAATCCAAATGCATGTCATTTTTATTACACACAAGTTACTACAGTAGAAATGTAAAATGCTGGACCACTTAATACAGCTCCTGTTTTTCTATTTCAGGGTAATGGTTAAAGACCCATTCCATGCCAATTGTTTACCAGTCCATATAGGAACTCTGGTGGAACTTGGAAAAGCAAATGGTAAAATATAATCAGACCATTGATTCACGCATTGTTTAGTTTGATTGGCCTACTCATCAGTATAAGAATGAATTGGTTTATTTTGCTCAATTTCAAGCTTTTTTGTGTTTTTGTCCTTCAGAGCTGTTTTACCTCTCACACAAACTTGTAGACTTGTATCCCAACAACCCAGTAAGTATTGCAGCTATATCACCATTAATTCATATTTTACATACTATTCAGTATCTGATAACCAAAAAACACCCTACATCAGGTATCCTGGTTTGCTGTCGGGTGCTACTATCTTATGGTTGGCCATAAAAATGAACATGCTCGGCGATACCTTAGGTATGTTTTTGGACACTCAAAAGGAAGTACATACTTTTTTGAAACCACATTGCAGGTTGTTTATATATGTATATATGTTTATATTTCGGTGCAGTTATACATATTGGGTATTGTATGTCTCCTGTAGCAAAGCCACCACGCTAGAGAGGACATATGGTCCTGCATGGATTGCCTATGGCCATTCATTTGCGGTAGAGAGTGAGCATGACCAAGCCATGGCTGCCTATTTCACTGCTGCCCAGCTGATGAAAGGGTACGTACATTTTACACCATAGACATACCTGTCTTGTCAACCTGCATTGGCAATTTTGCTATTTCTGTTGATACTTGATGTATGCTGCTCCTCATTCAGCTGTCACTTACCCATGCTTTATATTGGCCTGGAGTACGGTCTGACCAACAACTCCAAGCTGGCAGAACGTTTCTTCAGCCAGGCTCTTAGTATTGCTCCAGAGGACCCATTTGTCATACACGAGGTGGCGGTTGTTGCCTTCCAAAATGGAGAGTGAGTCATGCAGCCACACACACACACACACACACACACACACACACACACACTTAGGCCTCTTGTTTGATAAAGGGTCTTGATTGTATCTTGCTATGAGATAGTTTCACATTGATTTGAAGGGGGTTCAACTTAACTGGATAAAAAAAATTGGGGTGGCAGCATAAATCTCACACGGATATTTTACATCTTTGCATAATAAAATCAAAAATATCTGCAATTTGTTTCTGTAGTCTGGGTGCTGATAATAAAGCGCTGAAAAATTGTATATACACAAAATAACTCATGATGCAGCTGATGTTTTTACACACACATTGATACATATTGATGTAAAAAATTCAGATGCACTGTAAGAATATTTTTCACATCTGTTTTAGCTGGAAGACAGCAGAGAAGTTGTTTCTTGATGCAATGGAGAAGATCAAAGCCATAGGGAATGAGGTAAAAAGTATTTAATTGAAAAAATGTGAACGTCTTGAAAACATGACCACGTCTCTGTATGAGTTTCATAATGTATGTTTATTGTATTTTCCCTTTTAAATTTAAGGTCACTGTGGACAAATGGGAGCCTTTGTTAAACAACTTGGGTCATGTGTGTCGCAAATTGAAGTAAGTATAGAATCATGGATTTCAGAGTCCTCTTTGAGTTAGCACATATTGTACTAGTATGGGATGCTAAATTTATCCCAAGTGGATGATTAAAGAAGATTGGAAAATGCACTCTCCCCTTATTTGTTCATTCCAATCCGTATCTTATTTGCTTTGACCTTCCTCTGACAAACCATTTTCAGAGATGTGCTTCCTTGTTCTGTTGCAATCATTCAACATAGATAGGACCCTCATTGAGAATTCATGAAAAGACCTTTTAATAAATTATGTATTGCCACCACTCAATAGATATAAGGGGCTCGCCGAATGTGTGCCACGTTTTGAAAGGTTTGGACAGTTTTCATATAGAAGGACTTTTCATCCATGCAAAGTAAATGTCTCATGTAGGTTGTTGGTGTATCATTGACCTTTTTGGTCAATGTGGGACTAGATCTACACGTACATACCAACCTTTGCAAAAGGAATAGCAGCAGGAGTTTCTACACAAATTGAGACAAGAAAACTGTATTTTGCAAAACCTTTTTATATTTTGCAAGTTCAAAATCACAAGTTTCAAAATTGCTAATGCTATTATTTTGCTGGTCAGCAGATGGCATACTGAACTATGGCCTTGGTTTTCAAGATATACAGTGGCTTGAGAAGGTTTTCACACCCAGGCTAAAGTTGATTAAAAAGAGGAATAAAAAAACATCTTTTGGAAATTGATCTTAATGCCTTAATTTAAAAAAATTAGGAAAATCCAACCTTTTAAGGACACCAATTTCTTTGTGAATGAATAATTATTGTAAATAAATAGATGTTCTTTCATAAAATACAAGGGGCATAAGTATACACACCCCTATGTTAAATTCCCATAGAGGCAGGCAGATTTTTATTTTTAAAGGCCAGTTATTTCATGGATTCAGTATACTATTGGGGATACTGTTGGCACGGTTTTATTTCAGTTAGCTTAATAGCTGGTTTGATTTGCATTGAGAGATGATCTTATGGAAAGTTCCCCATGCCTATCTCTATGTATGGTGAAGGGTATGTGATTTATATGGGGTTAGTTTAATTTCAAAGGCCAAGGGAACTTTGTCAGGATGCATAGTATCCTGGATCCATGTTTGTTTATGTATGCAC
The DNA here is from genome assembly GCA_026937815.1 of Etheostoma perlongum. Classification (NCBI taxonomy): domain Eukaryota; kingdom Metazoa; phylum Chordata; class Actinopteri; order Perciformes; family Percidae; genus Etheostoma; species Etheostoma perlongum. The sequence goes on from CM049381.1 coordinate 25,288,185, forward strand.
CAATCACCAAGGCAAATTCCTTGTAAGTGTAACTTACTGTGGCAACAAACCTTTTTTGAATCCTGGTTTGTTCTGTTTTTTGTAGGAAATATGACCAGGCTCTGGAGTACCACCGTCAGGCACTGGTGTTAATCCCTCAGCACGCCTCCACCTACTCTGCCATAGGATACGTGCACAGCCTAATAGGCGACTTTGAGAGTGCTATCGACTACTTCCATACGGTATAGTTCCCTTTCTTTGGTCTATAAGGGTTTTGTTTCTCACTTAAAAACCTTAAAGGAGAATTCTGGTCAATTTTGATATGTAGCTCTGTTCTCTGTAAATTTGGAGTGCTGTCAAAAGCGACAAAAATGAAAACAATTGATGCTGTCTACATCGAGTTATCCTCCTGCTAGATTTTGCACCCAACAGGCTTAAACAGGGCAAGTTTTAAATTTGTTTTTGGCCGTTAAACATACTTGAAATGTCATTACAAGTGCCTACTTATGTGCAGTTTTCCTTCCAAGTGAACACAGCAAATTTGACTGCAGTAGATGTGACAGAAAAGCAAAAGTTGTGTTCATTCAGCCAGTGCACATACCTCTGGTTATTTCCTGTTTTTCCAGGAACAGGAAACAGACGTTTCTGTCACATCTACTGCAGAAACTAAAAACATGTTTAAAACATGCCCTGTTTAAGCCTGTTGGGTGCAAAATCTAGCAGGAGGATAACTCAGTGTAGGCAGCATCAATTGTTTTCATTTTTCGTACCACTGAAAGCACTCAAAATTTCCAAACAGAGCTAAGTGATGAAATTGACTGTAATTCTCCTTCAAGTAACAAGTTTTTAGTAAGAAATATGTTTTTACAACCAAACAAATAAATACAAGTGCAAGTAAACTTCAATAACTGTACAAAGTTGAAGGAAACCTTTTTATTTTTCATCACATACAATCGTAGAGTACAGTGTAGTGAAATTCAGTTGCTTCAGTTAACCCATCCTAAGCATTAGGTGCAGTGGACAGCCACATGCAGCATCCTGGAAGCAACTTGGCGTTTAGCATTTTTCTCAAGGACACTTTGACATGTGGCCGGAAGATAGGATCGAACTTCCAATCTTGTGGTTGAGGGCTGACCCACAGCTACCAGACATTTCTGATGGCCGGTAAATTAAATAAACACTAAATTTATTAAAGATATTGTATAGTAGAGTTTTCGGTGGTATGTGACTGTTTCCAAAGGCAGAATAAACGCATACAGGGTAACAATAACCATCACTGTGATTGTTTAATTACTTTTCACTTATGTCAACAATTATGCTTTGGTGAGAAATGCTTAAAGTTGGTTTGATGTCTTCCTGCGCAGGCACTTGGACTGAAAAGGGACGACACTTTCTCTGTGACGATGCTTGGCCACTGTATTGAGATGTACATTGGCGACACGGATGCCTATATAGGTAGAATACAGCTATGCTGCCATTTCAGAGGAGTTTTTAAGCTTTGAAACTTATTGTGCAAAATGTTAATTTCTTTTCAGCATTTCATCCCTTGGCTTTTTAAGACTGATGTTAAAAATTACAGTCAAAACTCAGTCACAATTCAGCTGATGTAGTATTAGTTTATCCAGAGAAACTGGGACATTGCCTTTGGAAAGAGATGCTGTTTTTCCATTGATGTGAATACCACAAATAGAAAACTTAGTGGCTGGTACCTCAAAACTATCTGCAGACAAATGAGAATTTTTTTTTTACTTTGGACTGCCAAATTTTTCATTTTTGTTGCAAATATTCAAATATCTGTTCTGAGACACCAGTGGGTATTTTAAAGCCTATTAAATGATTTTCTTGTTGTCATGTGTATTCACAAAGGCACAGATCTCAATGACAAGGTGCGAGGCAGCTTGAACACTCCGGCACTGATGAAGATGCTGAACACATCGGAGCCTGGGGACCTGCTAGCCACCCCAAGATTGGAAGAAACCAGCATCACATCCTTGGAAACGCCACTGTCAAATCAGGACAAGATGATGTTGGAGACACCTTTGCGACTCTCTTTAACCCTTGAGTGTGATATGTATGAGAGTGACGTGATGTTAGACACCTTGTCAGACACCAGCACGTGATGTCATCCTGTCAGGAGGTGGAACTGTCACTGCAACAGGTTGTCATTGGTACACATATTCAAGCCCAAGGACAAGTATTATACCAAGACTTTGGCACCTGTCCTCCACCAAAGGTTTCCTGTGGATTCCCCATTGTGCATTAGATATGGTTGTTTCTGTAAGTGTCAAAATATAGAACATGCCATTGTGAACATTATAAACATGAGTAAACGTATGGCTGAATTTGTATACAGCTCCTGCTGTACATCATATTCATTTTGCAAGAATGCACTTTAAAAGGGGATTTAACATGTGCCTTGGATAAGGGGTTGAGTGCTTGGTTTAGCATCGGAGCTTGGGTTAAGCCTGAAGACACTGGGAACATGTGGCCCTCTGACACTTGATTGAACAGAGTAAACACAGCCGCACACCTCACATCACATCACTAAAAGACTAAAGTCACTTATTGCTGCCTATGGCAGGACCCTTCGTGTTGCTTAACCTGTGGATTTTTGAAGTGAATAAAGAGCCAGCCGAATACAATCAGTTTTTGGTGAAAACAATTCTTGGTAATTCCTACAATAAACCATGCATTTATCTTAAAGAATTTAATATCTCTGTGTTTTGTGTTCATCAGAATGACTAGGTTGGTTTGTAAAACCCACAGAACACGTTGAACCCTGGCAATAGGGCTTGGAAACTTGATATCCTTAATTTGTACTACTTATTTTCTATGTAATGTTATATTAGAAAAAGAACTGACACTCCTCATTGAGATACTGTAGATTATAGGTCTGCTGTCTAAATGGGTGGGTTACTTTTAATTTAACCACTTTGCAGGTTGAAAACTTGCCTAGTTACAAACATGTCCTAGTACACCACTTAATGTTTGAATTAATGGTTTGAACAAATTGGACAATCATTTAATAATGTGACTTTCAATATAGTGAATTTTGTCATGGAGATGCTGAGATAATCATTCTGACATTTGCCTATAGTATAATTAGTAATAGTTATAAAGTTAAACCAAATACCAATTACACATTAACAAGGTTTAAATATTAAAGATCTTTAACACTTGTTATCCGCAGATCAGAGTTCCTGTGAAGCTATGCACAATGTAAAAGAGAATTCCCCACTAAATGCCAACTTCTCTAAAGAAAAATATTGCCATGTGAAACACATTGGAGCTCAAACTTTCCTCTCTAATGTCATGTTCCGGTTTAGGGGAGGAGGGAGGTCTTCCAGCCTCACAGCTCCTCTCATCCCTTCTCTGCGTTCACAGGTCATTTAGGCTACAGTAGTTTACCTCTCGGACCTTATTTTTTTTTCTCCAATGGAGAGCGGCCTTAGTAACTTCAGTAGAGATGGGCTGCACTCCGTCTAAGTCGTCCGTCATTTACACCCATGACAAGGTCTGCCGGGACCTGGACACCTGCTCCACTGTAGTCCCCAGTCTGAAGAGCTCCGTGTCGACACCAGAGAGACCTCGGCTGTGCGTGGAGCCCAGCAACGGCAGACAATCGTTCCTCAGTGGTGAGTTCATCCAGTTTATAAAACCAGTTTCTTTCATTTGAAGTGATGACGTTGCTTTGACGCAGTTTAGTGATCCAGCTTTGGAAACTGTTTTCAGATGCATTTGTAAAGATCAGAAAAATACAGTCCGTTTAAAGTAGTCTACAGATGGGGCAAGAACCGGTTAAACAGTATATAAAATTAAACAAAAGTCCCATGTTTCCATGTGAAAAGTTAGTATTGTGGACCTTTTTGTTTTTCCTCAGTTCCCTGCCGAGACGTCCACGGGCGGTCAGTGAGCCAGTCGTCCCACCCTGAATGTTGGAGCTCTGCGGACAGTGCCCCCACATGCAGCTCGCACCTTACGGATCAGTTGAGCATGAAGCCCCGCAGCCCGACTCCGGAGCAGGAGGGCTGCGGGAATGCTCCACTGGCTCCAGCTTGCAGTAATAGAGTGACATTGGGACATTGATTGATAAGCCCAATATGGGGAAATAGGTTTATGTTCACACCGCAGTTGGGTCTGTTATAGGAGCCAAAACTGGGTCTTGCTTTTGTGCAGTGTTTTAGCGTATACATGATGATGAACACGCTGATATTTGGTCTGAAAGAAAGAAATGCGTTTCTGAAATAAATGTTTGATTATGATGTTTAAAAAGCAGCTGCACGACCAGTTACTAAAGTAAATTTGACGTGCGTATAAAGCATTAACAAGTTGGGTTGGCAGTAGCTCAGTCAGCAGTGAGTTGGTTGACTGGTATCTGGAGACAGTTCACCTCCTGGGCACAATGGGGCTCTTGAGCAAGGCACTGAACCCCCAACTGCTTGGGGCACCTTTCCATGGGCAGCCCCCTCACTTTGACATCTCTCCATTAGTGTAAAGGTACTGAGCATGTGTGTGTAATTTAGGCCTATGTGTATAATAGTAACAACAGAGTGAAAACATTGTAATTTCCCTTTAAGAAAATAGTATAAATTGTTATTAAGTTGCAGATAAACAACATAAGACAGATAGCCCAAAATATCCCATGAAATTGAATGGAAAATACATTATAAATGAGTGAATAACATTTAATGTTCATCTTTAAACTGACCTAAATGGCACCTTAAAACAACCTAGCTGTCTACAAATAAAGAAATTCCGAACCCCCTATATAATAATTCCCTAAGAGAAACTTTTCATATTTTGTTCCACACCCTGGATCATTGCTGTGGGCGTCCAAGGACCTATATGGCTACATACCATAACCTTTATGCCATAGATTATTTAGAGTAGCATGATATCAAAATTGCCTGTCTGTCTCGCTCCACTCGCGATATTACTAAACTCTCGCGAGTACACAGTGACAACACGGGCAAGAGGGAGATGGAGAGAAATGAGGTCTGAAAAGGACCAAATGACCGTGGGGAAGGAGAAAAGCGTCGTTGAGATACAATTTAGAGACATCCCCAGAGAACAGGAAAACATCCCTTGCAACTTCAAGCCGAAAGAAGAGAAGAAAGAGATTTTTACTAAGGTGGGTGGCCGAGCGTTAGGGATGTGTCGCATTGTTTACGCGTTGTGGAAAACAGACATGGTGGAGGCAGACGGGGAGTTGGAATGGTTTCAGCACCGCGGACAGCGACAGGCGGAGGAAGGACTAGACTAGAGTATAGGTCAGATAGACCTATAATATCATGCCACTTTAGATTTCACATTCCCTTTAGACTTTATTTGATGCAAACTGACTAGAAAAGGAGTAATACTGTGTGTGCAGTGCACATTCCTGTATCGTCTAGCCGCTCTCTCTCAACGTTATACGAGCTGTAATCCCGTTTTTCTAAATTCTAATTTTTCCAGTAGCTAAATACTTTCCAAGGTTTCAGATGAATCTGAGTAATGCTGCAACTAACAATCATTTTTTAGTATTTATTTATCTGTGTATTTTATTTAGTTTATTAAATATTGACAGTGCATTTTAAAAGCCTTATGTTGTCTGTGTACATTTGAGTGTTAGTTTTGTATTTTGTTTAAGGCCTTAACATAAACTAAGAAAATCCACTAAGTATCAATCAAATGTACTAATCATGTTAGACAGTTAGACAGTCATACACATACACTCCGCTTGTCCCATTGCATTGTAAAGTGAAAAATAGTCAAACCTAAGGCTTTCCATCAAAAAATATTAATCTTGTACACACCTTTCCCCAAAAATCCTGCCTGACATATTTGGTGTCTTTGGAAACTGAGGATTTGAACAATGTTTGCTTGCACAGCATGAGTTGATATTTGAAGTCCAGTCATTCATCAGGGTAATTGTTTTAAAGCTCCCATAAGAGACACAGAAGACACTATACAACTACAACAGGCTATGTAGTAGTCTATGTGATAGTGTAGTGTAGTGTAGTGACAAAGCTGTGGTATGCTCCTTTTCTGAGCACGGATTATGAGATACTGTATACACAAGAAAAGTGTATCAAACAAATCTCTGATGGATCCATGAAGAGATTGGGTTTTAAGCCCAAGGTTTAGAAGAGCTTTTTCCATTATGTCACTGTCTTGTTTTTCTGTAACTTGTGTGTGTTTCTGTAAGATGTGGAATCTGCAACATTACACTTAAGAATATGTCAAAACCTGATCCTGGACCATAGTGACCTATGTTACCAACAAGGTTTCTCCTGCTGAACTAAGAAAAATAACATATAAAGGATTGATTTTAGGTGGTGATTCGAAGGCTTCCACCTAACCTGTCAAAGGACCAGCTAGAGGAACAGCTCAGTCCGCTTCCATCCTATGACTATTTCGAGTTCTTTCCTGCTGATCAAAGGTAATTATGATCACCGTTTTAACCAATCAACAAATAAGGTTGTTGCTTTCTCCTATCCATAATAATTTTTATGATTTTCTCTTTCTCTTCCTCTCCACAGTCTTTCTCCCCATTTGTTCTCCAGAGCATATATCAATTTTAAAAACAATGAAGATATCCTTCTGTTCAGGGACCGATTTGATGGCTATGTCTTCATTGACAACAAGGGTATTTCTCTTTGTCTAAACTCAGTTAGACTTAGGCTTAGCAACATATTCTGCTATATTAAATGCAAACAAAGATGTGTTTGTTTTACAGCTACAGGCTTGTTGTATTGACCGAGAGGTGTGTTTAGAGCTTTCGTTGCCATTGTTACCATTTGATTGCTGGTCTGTGAAATGATGAGCTGCCTTTTATTTCAATATTTACTCAGGCCAAGAATATCCAGCAGTGGTGGAGTTTGCTCCCTTCCAGAAAATCTCAAAGAAGAAGTTAAAAAAGAAAGATGCCAAATCCGGGAGCATTGAAGAAGGTACTCGACCCATTGAATACGACCCCTGATATAGAGTACAGCACAGCAGACAATATGTGATTATAATGTTCCTGCATGGGTATAAGACTTACTGAAAATCAATCCTTGAATCTTTGAATATTTAAATATATGTAGCTATATAACTGGATCTTAAACTCCCTCAGACCCAGAGTATAAGCGGTTCTTGGAGAATTACTCCTGTGATGAAGAGAAGTCCATGGCCAACCCTGAGACTCTGCTGGGAGAGATAGAGGCCAAGACCAGAGAGCTCATAGGTGCAGTACCATAGACATAGCACAGTATGGTTACAAACTAAATGATCAAGATTCAGCTATATGAATCACTATATGAATTCAGAAAAATTACTAAACTTCTGTTTACTTTTTTTCTGTATTAAATCTTTTACCTCCTTTAATCGATTTCAGCCAAACGGACAACACCACTGTTGGAGTACATTAAAAATAAGAAAATTGAGAAACAGGTAAGAAATGAGCAATGTTCAAATGAAAAGAAATGACCCCAAAAATGTTTTGGTTTTTCCCCAATGTGCTACAATTTACGTCTTTACAGAGAATAAGAGAGGAGAAGAGAGAAGAGAGGAGAAGAAGAGAAATTGAAAAGAAACGGCAAAGGGAGGAGGAGAAGAGAAAGCGACGAGACGAGGAGAGACGCAAACGAAAAGAGGCAGATAAGCAGAAGAAATTGTCTGATAAAGACATCAAAATTAAGGTATCTCTTTCATTAAAAATCATTTTCATACTTATTTATTCTTGTTCTTTGGATGTAACACGTAGTTTTCCTGTTTTATCTGCATATCCAGCTCCTGAAGAAAAGTGACAGGGACGATGACATGGACTCAGACCGAATGAAGGACAAAAGTGACATCAGGGAGACAGACAGAGGCAAATGGGAGAAAGCTGGAGGACAAACAAAGTTGAAGGACCCCAAAGAAAAGTAAGGACCGTGGGGGCATTGTGTGAAATGGTCACTATTTGTTAAATGTGTTACCACTTCACATTAAGAATCCGAATCTGAAAAGTCTTTATTGCCACAGTAAGTTTCACCTACATAGAATTTGCCTTGGTGAATGGTGCATACATACACAAACAAACATTCAATATTAATAAGAAATAAACAATAAATACAGAAATAGATACAAATATATACAAAATAGCTCTTTAGCATAAGAAAAAGGAGGCTGCATGAGTTGAGTGAAGAATGTAAAAAGATACACAGTATGGGCAGATGTATAGTCCAGGATGGTTATCATGCAACGTTTGTGTAAAAGCAAGTCACTGGTAACTGTAATAGTGAATCATTTTGAGGCGAGGTGTGGGTGAGTATATCTTCTGGGAATGTGGCTAGCTTTGTCTTTTGAACACACTCGGGATCGTTCCCTTTAACCCTATTGTTGCCATCAGGTCAAGTCTGACCCCTTTTCAATATCAGAAATTTGGGTTTCTTTCAACCAAAAAATGCCCAAAGATATTATGGATAGTTCCATGCAATGCTCTTTACAAGTACAATTAAAATGTTTAAAAAACGTCAAAAAATGTTGACAAGTGACATAAGTGCCAAAAACATTGAAAAAGCAACAAAAGGCATTGAAAGCTTAAAAAACAACAGAAAAACATTTTGTTAAAAGGGTTAAATAAGGTGATTACAATGTTTTAAAGATTGACAAAAATGTTGTTTTTTTTAAAAAAAAAAGGTTGAAAAAAGGTGAAAAAGTGTTGTTTTTCAGTTTTGCCCCAGGAGGACAACATAAGGGTTGATATTCGATTACTTACCTTCTATAAAAAAACAAACAAAGCAAAAGGCCGTGGTGCAACAACAACAACAACATAAATATTAGCAATTATAATTTACTTTTGGCAGTCATTTGCAGCCAAAGGAGATCCATAAGTGTGAGCTCACAACCTGGCAACACCAATATACTTTTTATTTATTAAAATTAATAGTTGGTGATCTGTAAAGTATTAATATCTTATTTCCCGACTACTAATAAATAATTAAAGGCACAACCTAAATTCAAAACATAGCAGGATTGGAATCTGCTAGCACTAATTCATTATAAAGTCTCTTTTTAATGTACTACCACCAAAAACAACTTCAAAGCCTGACAGAGTTATGTTTTAATATCAGCATCTATTGGTAAAATAGATGTACTTGAATTCACATCTATATTTTATAGCAGGAAAAAGATAAACCTTCCTGTAAAGTGGTAACAAGAACTCTGATTGTAACTATGCCTGTGTAAACATTTTGTTTGTTGTGTTTCTGCAACCTTCACTCTGACTGCTAGAGGTTTGCCCGAGAGTGAAAAGGAGCAGAGAGAGCAGCACGGCCGCAGACAAAGAGATAAAGATCACCGTGGGAAAGATGAAGAGAGGAAACGACAGAGACACCACTATGAGTTTGACAAGTTTATGCGCCGCAAAGATGAGACCAAATGGGGGAAAGGTTACTGCCAGGACAGAGCCAGGAAAGAGGGGCACCATCATGGCTATTCTTACTGTCCTGACATTGGAGACAAACTAGGAAAGGAGGACAGGCAGGACCTGGGTAACAGGAAGGAACGCCTCCGAAACAAGGTGAGCGAGAAGGTGAGCATGAGATGGGGGGAAGGTGATAACTAATTGCTTCATTTCTCATGATGTAGACTTGGAACTGTGTTTCACATGTTGGTTGTTACATGTGTATTTATTTATTTTAAACACGATAATAATCAGCTCAGCGAAATCTTGATTTTTACTTTCAGTGTATTTATGTGTAAGACGGTCTCTTTCAGGATACCCAGTGAATTGAGCCCGTGTATGGAAGGCCTTAAAGTCATCAAAGAGAAAGCACTCAATTTGACTTAAGTAACCGTATGTAGATGAATGACTGAGTATGTATATGTTAATATGTATATTCAAAATGTGTGCTTATTGTCTCTCCCATGTCTCTGCTCTCTTGTCTCCCTCCAGGACCGTCCAGCCATGCAGCTCTATCAGCCAGGCGCACGCAACAGGAAGCGCATGAGCTCAGCAGGTAAAGGCTATGACTGCATCCCCTCACCTGAATCCGGGACAGAGCATGGCTATGAGGCTGTCACCCTGGCGACGGGGCTGGAGAAGGGGTTTGAGAAAAGTAAAGACGAACAGTGAGCAGTCTAGATGTTTATTGGAAAAAAGAAATAAATGATTCAGCTCAAATTGGTGGTTGAAATTCATCATTGAGCTTTTAAAAAAGAAAGAAAACAGTCTTTTAGTCATTTTCATCTGTACTGGATGGAACACATTTGAGAGCCGTGAATGTTGGATAAGGTTTTTGTTTTGCTGAAGCGTGAACATTTTAAGTACACACTTAATGTTACTTGTCTCACTGTTTAATACTCAAAGAATCCTTGAATGAACCGTGTGAGACTAAGAACAGGGGCAAACAGTAATAGTACCTTTATGACAGCACAATAGTCAGCGTCAGACAGTGTAGATTCATTCCTTTTGGTCATCGTGTTTTTGAAGTTAACCCGTGGTTATCCTTCAACAATGTTCTGGCGAAACCATGACCTCATCCTCTGCAACGGTTCTTGTTAATAAGCCTTTGTAGACTCTGCTGAACCTGTATGTTTTTAATAATCAAATAAATAGAAATATAAGATATATAATGTGAGTAGAACTTACAAACAATGGATGTAGAAAATGTCACAAGGAAATCCTGTGTGTATTTTTGTGTGTAAAGGTGAGCGAATGAGGGGTATTATTGATAAAGAAAGGACAATGTTTTACCGTAGTTTCTATGCATCTTGTTACATGTGGTCCATCTTGTTCTAAGGTGTGATCCAACAGAGACAATAATTTATTTGTGAGCAAAGCTTTGTACATGATCACCCGTGAGCCAAGAAGAACACATTCTCTACATTTCTGTAAAGCATTTCCTAGAAAGAAGATGTACAGTTGCAAAGCATGACACCGATTAATAAAAACAAATCATTTTCTATGCTGTGTGCATGGTTTTCTATTAATTCTGTCAAGTAAATGTAAATGAAAAAGCCACAAATATCGTAGTAATAGAAGTAATATGTCTTTTTAACAAGCATTTATTATTTTTTTCACACAATCTAACATTTTGTTTGTCATCATCATACCTCTTGTATCATTATGTTTTTTTTTCTTTAAGTTGTGAGAAAATAAAGCTCCTGTACTGTTACAAGAGACTAAATCAGTGTTTCTGTCATTGTGGTAGCTCTGACAGTTTGGGTGAGGCAGCATTGGTCATTAGCACTGCCTATAGCAAACATTTACACATGACAGAAATGAGTCAATTATAGTTAGCAAAGTGTAAAAAACATGAATACACAGCGGTAACTTAGCATTAGTGGGTGTAGACGTGCTGAGGTGTCTCATGAGTGAAACTGTAGGCAGTTCATCCAAAGTATGAATCAATCTCAACCTGTTTTTCCACTTTAAATGTTAAGGACACAGTGACACCATGTTGTACTGTTGTAATTTATGTTTTTTTTTTACTTGTTGTGGAAGATCTCAATATTTATTACGCAATGTTCTTCTGTTTTGCATTAATCAAAAAAAACTCTCACTGACAGTGACTGTGGAACTGTTACCCACATAAAGCAGAACTGTCATCAACAGAAAGCCAGCAGCATAACACATCCCAAATATATACTGTATACTGTATATAATATTTAGTGTAGTCCTTTTCTTTGTGATCCAACTCAATGTCAACCAGCACACAGATGTTTATCTTTAGCATTTGCATACATGTGACGCAGGTATGATTTTGTGGTTCTCTCTGGTTTTCCTTCCCATTTCTATCACAGCAGTGATAGGACAGATATTGAGGAACAGTGAAAGTGACACACCCACAATTTTAAACAGTACAGATGTGTAACAATTACTTTCCCAATTCGGTCTTTCCACATGTACAGGTATAGTTTTAAATATTGTAGAGCTCACTTATTTGATAGATTAGATTAGATAGAGTTTATTGTCATTACACACGTACAGGTACAATGTAACGAAATACCGGTTAGAGTATGCCTCCGAGCCGCTGCTATTTAAAGCGCCTCCACACGCATTCTCTGAAAAGAAAGGATTTATGCAGACAGCAACATGGTATACAGTACACAACATAACACTTGATACACAAGACATCATGTGCATCATATGCACCACAAGGTGAGGAATAAGCCCATCATGCTGTTGTTATATAGGTAAATAGGTATGTTCTCAGTGCTGTTTGCTTGTGGAGATTTAAGACACGTCATTTCCAAGAATGATTCTGATAAGTGGCAGTCATTGCAGTTGGCAGCATGAAGATTGTCACATGATCCATTTCCTCTCTGTAACTGTAACACAAATCTCATTTCCTCAGCTGTCACAATATATGTACCTTTATCTGCAACCGACACTCATATGCCTGTATGCCAACCTGCCTCTTTTCTTGTCTGCCTCCACGTTCATAGGTGAGTGTGAGTGACTTTTCCTGAGCTTTAAAGTTCTAACCTTATACATATTTTTACAATTTAAATATTGACTTGAAATTAGCCTAAACATGCTTCATGTGTCAGTTGCTTAATACTTGCTACTATGTGTACTTTTAAGTACACAAAGTACTTTTTAAAGCACTTTGCTCAAAATGTTTTTTTGTTTTTTTTATTATTAAATATGCTTAGTGACTTAATATCAAATGGTGAAAGAAAAGGTCAAAGATTGTAACTGTGTTTGTTTTAGACAATATGTTTATTTTGCTTTTTAAAACATAAAGACAAACAAAACAAGTGGCCATAAGAACTAAACATCTGACTTTGATCCAAAGTACAACATTAGTATAGTATACATACAATATGTGACATAATCAAAGAGAAAACTGCTTATTGAGAGTGTAAAAGTAAAAATGTCATAAATAAAGACATTCTTGGTTCCATTACATACAACAAATACATTTCCAGGCAGAAAGAAGGGAAAAGGAATAGATAAATAAAATTTGATTTATTTACCAAATGTATTTATAATTTTAAAGGGGAAAAAAATATTTTAACCTAAAAGTCTCAGTTTGCTAATTGTTATTATTGCAAAACAATATATTATTAAGATATGAACAATGTATCCTAATTGCATACTTAATATCATCCTGATCATTGTTTTAGTAATAGGTTCTTTACATTGCATTTTAGTAACGTGGTCTCAGTGGTGTGTGGTAATTCCCCATTGCCACAACCATGTGCGTGTCAAATACAGTGATTTTATTCTTGTTGGTGTTCACTATCTCATGGCACAAAAATAACATTCTGATTTGTCTCACCTCCTATGATAAGCCGTTTAGGTTATATGACAATACATATGCCTAAACAATTTCAGATGTCTATTGTACACAAGCTACCCACAGCGACAGTTGGCAGTCTTCACCACAATTCTAGTAATCCTTTTCCTGTGTGAAAAACTCCACCCAACACATGTGCTACTCGCACGCAAGCAACAACAGAAGTAATGAAGTTCTGATAAAAATGCTATATGTGTCTGTTTCACACCTTTTAGATCAATCATTTTTGCACAGCAAACAGAGGAACAATATGCATCAGTAGCATGCATTTCTGCTGTCTGATGTCGTATGCTTTTACTTTCAAATTTTACAAAACAAGTGTATGATATAAACTAAAATGTTGCAAGATTGATTTATTGATTTAGAGGTGAAAACATTGTACCACAAGATTCTCAAGCCTTTGTTAAACCCCAAAACACAGGTGATGAGAAGCCATCCACCCCCAGTCACGATGGGGAATTCCAGTAAGCTCGACAATGCCACCCTGTCCCTGTTTATGAATGTAAATGCAAGCATTGCCATCTCTGTCATCTACGTGATCGTCACTGCGATTAACCTGGTAGGAAATGGCCTTTCCATGTGGATCCTCATCTTCCGTACCTCCCCCAAGACCCCCTCCATCATCTTCATGATTAATCTCACCCTCACCGACTTGGCCCTTGGCACTGCCCTGCCCTTTCAGATCGCCTACCAGTTGCAAGGATACCACTGGAAGTTGGGAGCCAATATGTGCAGGTATTCTTCATAATTGCGGGCAATGTTAAAGTATTGATAGGATGTCTTCAACAGAAATTCAAATAAATTTGGGAGAATGTTTTAAACTTGTTTACATTGTGTCAAGCCAAACATTATTTTCACAGCTCAGTGCACATCCACTGTCCACCAGTTGGAATTGCTTGACATTTTGGAAAATAAAGTTAGATGAGAAGATTGATACATACCACTCATTCCACATTGCTCTCTTCCATTTTCTTATCATTTTATTGCTAAGTGCTTGAGTTTGCATATAGAATATCTTTGCAGAAATTAATCATCAATTAATTCTCACCCAACAACAATTTGTCATCTCCATGGCAACATCAGGGTCACCAAGAAGTTAACATTAGGTCAATAAGCTCTGATTGCTTATTTTTTCTCTTTCATTTAGCTACTTTTATCATTTCCCTGTCATTCAGTCTGCTATTACAATTTGAGCTATCATTAAGGGACACAGAGGACAAGAAACAATAAATAATAATATACTCTTAAAACCAAACTTAGATTAAGTAATTTCCTGTTTATTGGTAGTTAAATCTAAAAAAAATTAAAAATAAGTAGACTCTTTATAACCCATTTCTGTGTCAACGTCTTGTTTTAATCTCTACAGAATCAAAAGTGACAACAAAGTCATGTTAATAAGTTATGGGTTAACAAAACAAAAGTTTATGGGCCAGCCTTTTCTTGGTTAGGTGATTTCTCCTGTCTCCCTTGGTTATCTTTGGACAGAGCCAGGCTAGCTTTTCCCTATTGCTTCCAGTCTTTATGTTAAGCTGAGATACCTGGCTGCTGACTGTAGCTTAATGCTGAATAGTGGTATTGATCTTCTCATCTTTTATTTTTATTTTAACCTGTAAATAAATGAAACACTCTTCTTGTCTATATATCCACCCACAGGGTCATGACCATTGTCTTCTACACCAATATGTACTGTTCCGTCCTAACTATGATGGCTATTGGAATTGATCGCTACCTGGGCATTGTCTGGCCAATGTGGTTCAGGCAGATAAGGAAGAGAAAGTCTAATGCAGTCCTCAGCTGCTTCCTCATGTGGGGTTTAGTACTGAGCGTTCTGTACCCGCTGATGACCACAGACCTGACCTTTGACATTCCTGAACTCGGGATTACCACATGCTTTGACGTGTTAAAGAAAGACATGCTCCCGAACCTGACTGCCTGGGCGGCCTTTCTCTTCAGCATGGTGTTTGTCCTCTTCCTCTTCCCTTTCTGTGTCACAACATTCTGCTACATTAGTGTCATACACAAACTGGCCAGAGATTCCAAGACAGCCCAGAAAAATAGAGCAATACGTCTGGCCTTCATTGTTCTTCTGGTCTTCACCTTGTGCTTTGCTCCAAACAACATCCTTCTGTTGACTCACACTGTGTTGAGACTCTTCTATAAGCAGTCAATGTACATGTCCTACAAACTGTCTCTCTGTTTCAGCTGCCTGAATAGCTGCCTCGATCCGTTCATTTACTACTTTGCTTCCAAGGATTTCAGACACAAGCTGCGACAGATAATTAATCTGCATACTCTGAGTAGTGGGGACTCAATGAAGATGGAACATAGAGAGAGTTTGTACTCTGCAACTTGCGCTTTCGAAAGTCAGGAGAGAGAACACAGCAAGGTGTCTTTGATGCCACAGAACACCACAGCATAGCAGGCTGAGGGAGTTGAGTTTAAAGGAAGTGGGAGAGATAGCAAGTGTGGGTTGCCCTGAGTGTGTCAAACTCTTATGTCTAACTATTTCAAAATCATTTTAGATCAGCATTTTTAGGAGTATAACGGAACTAAAGAACATGGTCAGCAGCGTCTTTTTGATAACTTTATTTGTATTCTTGCAATACCTTACACACTGTAGGTTGTTTTAAAAAAAAAACATGTATTGTTTTTTGTATGTGTATTTTAATTTTTGGACACAAGCATCATTGTAGTTTTGACAAAATATGTAGCATGCCCAATGCAAACAAAATGTGAATGCAACATTTGTGTTGTACAGTATAAGCTTTCTCTGACTGAACATTTTAACATTTTTAACATTGCCTCTGTACATCTCTGTAAATGTCTGTATACTGTGTTTTACTATGTAAAGATGACCTATTCACCTTTTTAACTTGTTTCAAGATGCTCATTTTCACTGTTTTTCCAAAATAAATGTATTATTATTGTTATTATTATTATTATTATTATATAATTAGAGATAGAAGTAGAAGTAGCCTATTGCATATGATACTACCATGGATGCCATGGATGTACAGCATGCGACGGCATGCTACTCTGTTAACAGTGTGCGAATCATAGACAGTTAAGGTGCAAATGGTGGTTCCGCCCTCGTTATGAAACGTCATCACGTATGTCCCGTCACGTTGGTCGTCGTTGTTGACGTACTTAGACAGTCTATAGCCGTACCTTTATGGTCATACCCGGTCCACAGACAGTGAAGACCTGGTCGTAGCAAGAAGCTAACTAGCTTCAGTTTCCTAACTGGAGTACTTAGGTAAGCGATGCTGTCTGTGTACTGCATATCTACTGTAACGTCAATGTAACGGTCTCAGACCACCACACGTGTTTCTTTTGAATGACTGTTCTTTCGAGCGTGTCACTTTTTTGTGGATGAGCTCGCTAACCAAACGTTGCAGTGAGTTAACGTATTACTAACTAGCTTCTAGCGTTAGCTAACGTCAAGTTTACATATTTATGATAGCAGAGTTGGGAACTAGCTTAACGTTAATTATCTATGTCGTATGTCATAACGTTATTGTTTGGTGCTTGACACACATGTAGTATCTAACGTTATGGGCTACTTTCTGGCGAGCCAAATATTGTTTGTACAGGAACGTTACACAGTAGACACATTGCCGTTAGACATTGTTTGGAAAAGCTGTAACTTTATTCAAATGTATAACGCTACCTGTATGCATTCTAATTACGGTGAGTGGAAATGCATTTACATTACCTTGCAGCAGTTCATTATCTTTTGTCGAACGCATTATTCTGTGATATGTATGAGGCACATTGGCTTTTTATCGTTTGGTTTGTAGACCATAACAACGTAATGCCCATTATAATATCCCAGAGCACAGTCATGCGCTTGTTTTGTTCAAACTCTAAAATATACAATTAAAAAATAATTAAATCAGAGAAAAGCAGCAAATCTGCACAGTTGAAAAACTGGGTCCAGTAAATGTTTGGCATTTTTTTCTTGATGAATTAAATGATTCAATGGTCAAAATTGATGTTATGTCGATTGACTTATCAACTAATCACCTAATCATTTCAGCACTGTGCTTGGTGATGGTGCATAACTATACAGCTGCAGTCATCTGACTCGTTATTGCTGAGTCTTTTACATAAACTAGACTACATCTGTAATGTTTAACTCTGTATCACTTTATGGGCAGTTAGAGGAGGCCACCATGGTGCTGAACCCTGTCATTTCCAAACTCAGTGGTAAACTGGTTGTGCTGGCAAGTGCTTCTCCTAGGAGACTGGAGATTCTCAGTAATGCGGTATGTTTCCCTCTGCTAAGACTCACATGATTTATATATAGATCACGACAACTGCTCATTTTGTTTAATTGTGAACACATACAATTGTGCATATTGAGTTCAGCTGGGACAAGGTTTCTCTTTTGTGGGCCATGACTCTGCTTTTAGGTCCCCAAAAATCCAGACTGGACATATGAATCATTAAAAAAAAAACTACCTAAACCAAAGTTACAGATTTCTATAAAAAAAATCATAACAAATCAAACACATTCAGGTATATCTGTCTTATAAATCCTTCATGATCAAATCACTATACGAGGGTAGGGGTGCACGATATGAGGAAAATATGCGAAAGCATTGTTGAATATCGCGATAACCATATTACTTGTGATAAAGACACAGATATTAAAGTGTACTCAGTTGTGAAGTCAGTGAATCATAAATGATTTGTCTCCTATCCTACTTTGTCTTATCTGATGAGAATGTCAGTGGTAATGAACATAATGACGATGAGTATTTTATAATTTATATATAACTAGACATATATGGAGCAATATTACCTTATCGCAGATATATTCTTGTATTGATGTATATGTTAATCGAAATTAACAAGCAATTGATGAACAGAATATGTGTGCAGGAGTTATTTAGAAACAGTGTTGCTATTGAATATGTTTTTCACCATAGAACACTTCTACTCAGTATATATCCTAGCCACCTGTTCTTCATTTTTTTCTATATTCTAGGGCTTACGGTTTGAGGTGGTACCATCCTGGTTTAAAGAAACTCTTAACAAGAGACTTTACAAAGCACCTCATGAGTATGCTGTTGAGACAGCCAAACAAAAGGCCCTGGAGGTGGCCAGGAGGATGCCCTTTGTGAGTTAAGCTCCTTTTTGTATAATAGTATACAGTATATTATCGTGTTGAATGACTATTTGATAACCTATTCCGTATTTATTTGCTTTAGAAACACCTGAAGACTCCAGACATAGTAATCGGAGCAGACACTATTGTGGTAAAAGGAAGAAAGCTTAACAGGATACTATCCGCTCATTCTCTGCAATATATGCATGTTTTTTGTATTCTGAATGTTATTCCTATTATTAGTCCAATGTTTTTCTTTTCCACAGACTGTGGATGGCATGATCCTGGAGAAGCCAGTAGACAAAGAGGACGCTTACAGGATGCTGTCAAGGTGAGTGTCATTTACATTGTTTCTGGGTTAACATTAGAAACGGGCATGATCTGGTTCACAGTTTATCTCTTCTTTATTTTTCTCTTCCAGCTTGAGTGGTAAAGAGCACAGTGTCATCACTGGTGTAGCTATTGTCTTGTGCCATGTGTGAAAGAAAGTAAGTCACATCTGAATAATGGCGAGACTTATAGGTTGTTTTCTGTAGACAATTGGATAAAACAAACTTTTTAGAACAGTTAAGCTCTTTAAGGTACTTTTTATCTTCTATTTCTTAATGTCAGACAGTAATGTACTGTAGGTTTTTCATGCCAGTTTCCTAAATTTACAGTATATGTGAGGGCTTAGTGTAGTGTAAACATTTCTTTTTAACCCCGCCCCCAAGATGAAGAAGTGGATTACCAGTTGATTGACTTCTACGAAGAAACAAAAGTGAAGTTTGCTGATCTCTCAGATAACATGTTGTGGGAGTACATCAATAGCGGTGAACCCATGTAAGTTTGAACTTTCACATATGTAATATGTAATATCTATTGATCTTTCTTTGTGTAGTAACCTAAACACACATTTGTTCAATCAAGGTCATTTAGTAGATATGAGCTTCATGAACCTTTTTGGACTTTGATACCTGAGTTTTCTTCAAAATGTGTTTGCTTTGTCCTATTTGACAGTGAATGTGTCAACAAAAAAATATTTGAAGTGGCAGCATGTGTGCTTGTGCAAATGTTTATTGCCAGGGACAAGGCCGGAGGCTATGGTATTCAGGCTCTTGGTGGGATGCTGGTGGAGTATGTCCATGGAGACTTCCTCAATGTTGTGGGTTTCCCCCTGAACCACTTCTGCAAACAGTTGGACTTTATTTACAACCGCTGTACTTCCTCCACGGACCAAGAAAGTGAGTCTGTCCAGCTGAGCCACAACGGCTCTCACACTACCTCAATACTCACTCAGCCCCCACTCGACCTACCAGCCCAGTCCAGCCACAGTCCCAGCTCTTCAGCCAAACACAGCCCCTCTTCCAGCCCCACACCGAACAGCCCACCAGCCAATTATACACACCATACCCAGAACAGCTCTTCAGCCGATCCTGTCCATAAGGTTAGTTTTCCTCACCCTGTGAGCACAACCTGTTACCTTTTTTCATTAAGTATAATTAACATCCCCATTCTATAGGTGAAAAGGAAAAGCAGTGAAAGTGAAGTGGACGAGAATTCCTGGATGTTGGTCAACAGTCTGTCTAAACATACAGATGATAGTGCGGCTGAGTTCATACATAATACAACATTACCAATGACTGCCAACAGAGGGCAGGTGATTGAGCACAATGTGACAGATCATGAGGACAGTGAACCAAAAAAAGAGGACTTGCATCGAATCATTCATCTGATGGATGGATTCAAAGCCTCAAAGGTAATTGGAGATAAACTGTGTATTCCTATATTGTTAAGCTTTTTTTCCAAACGTGATCCGTACTCAAACTGCACCAACTATACATACTCCACCAGTCTGAGCTAATGTCTCTTGTAGTCAGGTGTGTTTAGCAAACTGTAGCAGCTTGCCGTGTTTCTATCACAGAAATAGATTGCTGTCCGTCAGTCGTATCTTCATGATCACTAGAACACAGGACCTTCTTCCTGTATTTACTTTCTTGCTCCCGACATATCGGACCAATAAGAGGGCTGGATGTTCTTGCCTGATTTGTAATGACTCAATTTGGTACTCTTAGATTTTTCCAGGTGTCAAACCAAACCAAACCAACCAAGGGTCGCTTCAAGTTTACAAACTCACTAACTGATTCAGACCAAAGCAAACAAACTACAGGTGTGAAAACAGCCTTAAAGGAATAGTCTGACATTTTGGGGAAATACACTTATGTGCTTTCTAAAGATTGGGAGCACATGGAAAAAATCTGTCCTATAAATCACTTTGACCAGCACCTCTAAAGCTCACGTATCAACACATTTTTTACATCTGCAAAAAAAAAAAAAGTGAAAAAGGACCGGGTAGTCTAATATTACGAATAAAGTTTCACTTTGCTTCTGAATCCAATCTGCCTTTCCCAAAATGTTCTAGGCACTATTTACCGCATCCAAGATGTGTGTGTTTGACCTTCTACAAAGAAGGCCAGGGCTGGATGCAGCACAGGTGGCTCAGGAGATCAAAGCCTCTGTGAAGGGCACTGAATGCCTGCTAGAAGCCTGTGTGTCTCTGGGACTGCTGAAGAGCAAACCAAGAGGTTAGTCAGGACTTATCTGTGCTTATCATAATGACACCTTAAAGAGATAGCATTAGTACTTAACTTGAAATTAACCTCTCACATCTTTCATGGTGTCTCTACTCCCAGCATGCCAGAAGCCAGTGTACAAGAACACAGATCTGTCGTCACGTTTTTTGCTGTCACACGCTCCTTTTTCGCTGCGGGGCTACATCCAGCATTGTAACGACACAGTATGGCCTCTTTTCTCCAACCTTGAGAGTGCTGTGCGGGAGGGAGCCAACCAGCGCGAAAAGGCTTTTGGGAAGACATCCAATGAAATGTTTCAGGTGATTATCTCCAAGTTCAGCCTCAGATGGATACAATGTGGGGGAAAAAACATTTGAAAGCATTTTACAACTGCTGTTTTCTATTTTGTTCCTCCTATGTCATTTGTTTCTAATTAAAGGATACTTTCTACAACAGTCGAGAAGCCAAACTGAGATTCATGAATGCCATGCACAGCATTGCTAAAGTTACAGGACGAGCTGTAGCAACAGCTTTTGACCTCTCCCGTTTTAAAACTGCCTGTGATCTTGGAGGTAAAGAGAGAACGTAAAGGTTTAGAAGTGTGTCGTTAAATAATAAACCTTTTTTATTTTATTTTACATGTCCTTTTTTTGTTATGTTTCTCCCAGGATGCACGGGTGCAATGGCCTACGAGATTACTAAAGCCCATCCTGGGTTGTCTGTGACAGTTTTTGACTTGCCAGCAGTTGTTGAGATGAGTGAACATTTCCATCCTCTGCACACAGACAACAGAGTATCGTTTGTAGCAGGTCAGTTTGTGTATCTGCATCAAAACACAATGGCAAAAAGATAGTTACCTTCGTTATGCTGTTGTTGTTCTGTGGGTCTTAGATATTAGAGTAACATCTTACTCTGTGACGTTTTTTGTTGTTGTTCCGTCTCTGTATGAACAGGAGACTTCTTCAAAGATGAGTTGCCCAAAGCAGACTTGTACATCCTGGCGAGAATTCTCCATGACTGGTCTGATGACAAAGTGTGCATTCTTCTGAGTAAAATTGCAAATGTGTGCACTGCAGGTAAAAAACTGTTTCTTACTACATATTTTGGCTAAATAATTATTGGTAACATAAATTATTACGTTACCAATTAATATGTATTATTAACATACGCATGCTTAGTATAACATTCTTAGTCACATGCCAGTGAAACTTAGGAGTCTGAAGAGTTAGTTCTGTTAAGATTACAGTTTATAGCCATGCCAAAATACCAACCTGATATATTGTATCGTTTGTATCCTCCTTGATCTTTATTATTTGCATAACGCAAAGGAATGCAAGGGGAAAAGGGATTACAAAACCACCTCTATTGTTCACTAAAGTTGTATATCTGTATACACATTATGCACTTGCACCATTCTGCCAGGCTGTGGCGTCCTGCTGAGTGAGATCTTCTTGGATGAAGACAGAAGGGGCCCGAGTCGCGGGCTGCTCCAGGCCCTCAGCATGAGTGAGGGGAAACAGAGCAGCGCGACAGAGTACAGCCTGCTTTTGAAGAGCCATGGTTTCATAACAGCACATGTCAGACATACAGACAACCTCCTGGATGCTATGCTCTGCATCAAAGTGTGACAGACAACACCCTCCACAACACGTATGATGCACTGTAGGTAACATTTGCCAAATCAAGGACTAAGGTCAGGAATGTTTTTATGATAAAGAGTGAGTTTGTAAAGCAGATTCTGTTATCCAATCCAGACAGATTAGAGGGAAAACTGCAAACAGAGTGTATTGTTGTTTTGTCTTATTGGGCATTTTTATATTTTTCCTGAACACTAAGGTCTTGAACAATCTCTTCTGTTGGGCCTTAGGATGTGCAGTGCTCATAGCTGAGACCATGTTGGACGGACAGACACCCAACTCTGCTCTGCAGTCTCTGAACATGCTTGCCCAGACTGAGGGTTTGGAGAGGACAGAGAGCCAGTATGCAGACTTGCTGAGCAACTATGGATTTGGGGACATGCGTGTGGGTTACACTATGAACTTCCTTGATGCTTTTATTGCCGTTAAAATGTAGCATCTGCATCACACACGCACACAAGTCCTCATGTATTTCATTCATTTGATTATGACAGATGGTCGTTGCGAGCCTTTGCTTCAGTAAAAGAAATAATACCACAATAGATATAGCCAAATTTCACATAAGTAAAAGTGCATTAGTATTATTGGGAAAATGTAATTAATCACAGTAAAAGGTTGAAGGTTCTTTATTATTATTATTAGTGTTTGGTAATGAAAATATATTTTTTTTCCAAATGCACAAGTAAAAGTAAACTCTGAATCTGAGATAAAATATAAACCAATACAATATAAATCAAGTTATATAATATCATTTGGATTATCATTTTTAATTTAAATTTACTCAAAGTAGGAAGGGCTTATTTACATAAAATTGGATTATTAGTATTACTGATTGAAGTAAGGGTGGAGCTAATTTGAATGATTTCATATACTGTGGGGCATAGTTAACTTGTTATATGTTGAATTATATGTCTATTATTTTGTATTATATGTTGGCGTTGACACAGTTAATCATCAACAGTGTGGTCAGGGCCTTCCTGGGGGAAAAAAGGGAGGATGTATACCTTTCCTGAATAATAATAAATAATAATGATAATTTAAAAAAAGTAAAAACTTTCTGCGATTGGTGTGTAGCTTCCTCATTCCAATAACGCTCAGCTGGAGGACAGCTGTGGCTGGAGAGTTCATCCTGCCTCTTAAACACTCTGAAGTGTCATGTTATGATGATGCAGTCTGGATGCAATGGGAGAAAAATGATTAACGAAGAAAGAACTAAATCAAAGCAGTGTTGCCGCTTAAGTACGTCATTTTTGTACACTGATTTAGTGTCTCCCCAGCAACATGACTTCATGTTGACTTCAACTTTATAGGAGGAGGCTGTACTCTGAGGCATGGGTGGATCCTTTGTCCTGGTCTTGTTTGCACTGTTTAAACAAAGCCTTCATTATTGACACATTTGGTCTCTTTGACCGAAAATTGCTCTTTTTTTGGCAAAAAATTATCAAACTCTGACTGCTTATCCTCTGACGTTGGGCTATCCCAAATTAGAGCTGCAGAAAAAAAATACCTTGCTTGTCACTTACAGTAGGTGCAGCTAAGTGATATTTGATACTCTGGAAATGTAACACAAATATTTATTTTGCAATTGAAAGAATTGTACAGTGCCTTAGTTACTTTCTATGTCAGTAAACCTCAAGATGGCACCACTTCCTGCTGATCTATCTTGCAAACTTGGAGAGACAGCGTTCACTGTTTTGTTAAACCTTGTAATTCTTTCCAGGAGGTGTGTGCTATAAAGATCATTTGCACATTAAGTGACAGCAAGCCCTCAGAATTAAGGTTTATGCTGCCAAGTTAGGAAATTAATTTGCAGTTTATACGTGTGGTTGGGTAGAATAGTCACTTAATGCATAGAAGCGTATGACACTGCCCCTTAATTCCTTACAGATTTCAGATTTGAGGCAGCGGATAAAGCAGCCAACCAGCTGATGGAATGTGGGAATATGTCTGTCCAGGATAAATAGCTCTTATTCTTTGTGACACTGAAAGTGTATCCGGACTATTCTTCATTTTGGATCCCTCTCTAAGTAGTTTCCTTGACAGGTAATAAGGTTGGTCATGTTTTTCATGGCTATTTTCTTGTCAGTCTGGGCTCAGAATCTTTGTGACATATAACTGATTTCCATTCCTTGGATTTTATTCTTTCGATGAGGAAAGAGGGGGAGGGTGGCCTGAAGTTCAAATATGACATGTAAATCACATAAGGTTTGTTTATTGTTAACACACACTGAACGCATCAATACACCATATATTGTAATAGCAATACTCTCCAGGTACAGTGATTGTGAAAGTCTATTGATTCAATAAATTCAGTACTTATTGCTGATCATTACAGATCAGTTCTTTTTAAAGACCCTAAATTGTAGCAGGACAATGTAAGGCTCATATAACCCAGATGAGGGTCACAAATCAAACAATCAAACAGCCGAGTCTGTGTTCCCTTAAAACATGATGAAGCATTTCCATGAAAGGACCTGCATATCCATTCACTTCCAGTGTCCCAGCTGCACCCGCTCACCCTCAAATGCCTCGACTTTTGTGTACGAGCATCAACAGTAAAGCCCTTGCAAGGCTTTTCTAATGAAAACCATTCAAGTCAATCAAGTTCACCAGAGACCAAAGGCCAGTGTAATTTGGGAAAATTGCTGAAACTCCAAAGTAATCTTCTGTAATGTGATCCTGCCTATTGAACACTGGCTGTACTGTACGTGTCGGATAAGAGCTCAGTCATTTTCTTCAAATGTAATCTTGACAAGCAGCATGGATATTCACCTGCAAGTAATCATCATTCTAGTGTTAAGTGCTTTGATATTAAAATGACTGATTTAAGACCATTTGCTGCTGGTTTGAAAACACTTCCACATGTTGATAGTGAGGATAAGCTGGGTTTGTGAACCGGATGGACTGAATGTTGTGTTTACTGTTGTAGAACATCCAGTGAAAACACGTCATGACTTCACTGTTTCAGTTGAGAAAGCAGATTATACATTAAATAAAATGGATGCAATCAAAGCCTGTTAAATAATGAGTGCAAAGTTTCATGAGATTAGGGTTGGGGATAGAGAAGCGATTCCTACTTGGAATCGTTTCAAAAATTATGATTCCAGTAGAATCGTTTCTTTATTGGAATCATTTAGAGGATTTGGTTTTAAATCCGATTATCGCTTCCCAATTTAATATGTGTAAGTTTTGGTTTCCGAAGCAGCCAGGCGCTTGTTGTCTTGCAGCCTTGGAGCACAATGAGCGGTGCGCTAGTGTGGCTTTACTTTACATTGAAAAAGCCCTATAAAACTGTAAACCACCATTGAATCAAATTAAATCATTCCTTTTATTTGTGAAAATAGGAATGTGACCTGTTTCAACTCCACCCCTCAAAGAATTGGAATCAAAAATCGATAAGAACTGGAATCAAAATGAAGATTCTGAATTGGAATCAGAATTGCTCAAATCCAAACGATGCCCAACCCTATATGAGATTTAGTATGTGTACTGCTTTGTGATGCAAACTTGTACATTATTGAAGTTTCAGGCAAATTCTAGTGTAACCACTTGGGGGCAACATTGGCTAAAAGAAAAAGAAAAATATAAACTCCACCAGATGCTGATTTTATCAAGTTATATTGTTTGTTGACACTCTTATCAACGTGACAGTGACAATTTCACTGCTGAGATATTTGAAATTTTGCAAATATCCATGTCAAACCTTTGTGTTATCTTAGTTGAAAAATAAACAGTTTCATTGTTTATACCGGAAGCATCCCTGTGACTTTGAGAAGGATACATAGAATCCAAATGGTTGGATGCAGAATAACAAACACTCTCTAATCAGTCAGTTTTCTGAATTTCCTCTCAAACTGAACTCATGCTTGGGCACCTGTTTCAAAGAACATGCTTGTTTATCAAAGTCCTCCTCTGTCAACAAACAGAATAAACGCGATGATAGATGGCTCCTCATCCCACATCTGATTTCAGCAAATGTACAGTTGTTCAAAGTGAGTTGTGCTTCATTGATTTGTTTCAAGGCAGAGGAAAAATAACCTCAGGGCGTCTACCAGTTAGAAATAACAATGGAGTCCTTCTCTGCTGTTTTTGGCCTGACATCAGTTAGTGTAATATGGAAGGATTTTTACTGCAGATTTAAATGTTGTTTGGCACTGTGTGAAAGACTAGTCCTTTTTATTGGAGATGTTGGTGAATCAAATGATTTAATTATAGTTATTGTACACTAATAGGATATTACAGTAATTCTGCAGAGATTTTAAATTGATGTTTGTCTTATTTTCTTTGTGGTGCCTCACATCATTCATCATAAATCATTTGAGCATGTCTTGATTTGTTTGACTTTAAATTATTTAAAGTAATTTAAAATAATTTAAAGTTTCTCTTTTTGGGAAACAGTGCAAAGCAGGAGTAAGGCATTGATTAGCTTAGCATAATACCTGGAAAAAAGGGAAAACGGATCGAATGGCTCTGTCCAATGGGCAAAAATACATCTACCAAAACCTCTAAAGCTCACTAATTTATGTGTTTATTTAAACTGTACAAAAACAGAAATATGAAGAAATGGCTCTGGTTGGAGCTAAATTTATTTTGTTTATTTTGTGATTAATATCAGAAAGCAATGACTTTCCTGGAGTCTCCGCTGGTTGCCGGGCAACTTCATGATGACAACAAGAGTAACAGCAGGTTGTTCTCCGTAGAAACCACAACTTGTCATTTGTGTACGGATTTAACAAACAAGACAACATGCTAATTAATTAGCTTTGGAGGTGTTGGTAGGTGTAGGTTGGCCAGGCTAACTGCTTGCCCCTGTTGCCAGTCTTTATGCTAAGCTAAGTTAACGGCCTCTTGGCCTTAGCTGCAAACGAGTGGTATCAATCTTCTTATTTAACTTTTTGCAAGAAATCTAATAAGCATATTTCCCAAAATGTTGAACTATCCCTTTAAAGAAAGGATGAAACAAAACATATTGGTACCATATGTTATCTATCTGATTGATATCATAACACTCAACTTTTACTCAGAAATATGCCATCAGCAATATCAGTGTAATAGTGAATACACCACCATTCAGCACACAATCAAAACCCATTTGACCCATGCTAAACGCCAACAACAATCTCATTAACATATGGAAATATTTGTTGGGGTCAAATATGAGAGACTGTCTTCACTTCCTGTCTCCATGTGATGTGTGTGGTGTCACTCAGAGATACAGTAGGGGAGGAGACTCTGTGCTGAAATAGTTGGTGACAGGGCTTTTATCCGACCCACTGAGGACTCTTTGTTGTTATTTTGGGAGCTCTCATGGGTGCAATCTGAGAGAGCAGCAGACAGACGGGTCTCATCTCTGTAGGTGCACACACACACACACACACACACACACACACACATATTTGGCAGAAATGCACATGCTCACACTAACAGGCACCTGTATATTCAAAATAATTTAATGACATGGTAACAGTCATGTCATTAAATCAATAGGCTGCTTTTCTGGAGGCATGTGTATGCACATGGAAAATCCATTAATCCTGAGTAATGAAGACATAATTAGAATATTTTAAAAAAGAAGAATTATTTGTTCTAAGTGCTGAAATATATGTATATGTACGAAAGCCTATTTCTGCCATGAAAAGAAAAATAAAGTGGAAAAGTTAGTCAAAATAAAACAAAAAACTGTCAAAAATGTCATAATTTTTATGAAACAAGAATAACTAGGTCTAAATCAAAATTTCATTTTGACTTTTTCTCCTGTCTAACTTTTGATTTCTTTTTTTCTTTTCTGTCTCAGTATAAATGTTTTATTTAAAGACTTAAGTATGTTACTTGTTCTTTTGTTGCTTAGATGTGCGTTATTTTATGTTATGTAAGTTAAACTCCTTCTGTAGCACCAATAGTGGTATCCACTTTTAATGTTTTCATTTTATCTGCCAAGGTTTAGCTAATCTTGATAATCATGTTCCACGATTCCCTGGACGGACTCGAACTGATGACGTTGCTGTTTATAGTTACATACTCAACCCCTAAGGCACGGGTCGCTAGCTTGGGGGTTAGGGTTATATATCTTGTTGTAAGTTTTTCATACTTTGAGCATAAAAACTAAATTGAATTCACCTACAATGTTTTGTGGTGGCGGCAGAAGTTTTTAAAGGTGGATAATTCATAACTTTGGCGCAAAAAACAAAATAATCTGCACAGCTAAATACCACTAGAGCTGTGTGAGATATTATGCTTTTTTCTTTTAGGTAAACATTCCCTTTAAAGAATTAAAAACTGCAAAAATTGTTGGTTTGAAAATGGCACTGCATGAAAGGGAATGAAAGTCTCCAGTCTATTTGATTTCAAATTCAAAGAGTAACAATGATCATAACCTCCGACAGTGTAAGATGAGATGTTTAGCCTATCAACGGTTTATGCCGATAAGATATTTATGGGGTTGACAAATTTGTCTTTGCGTCTGTCTTGTTGTCTGTTATCACAAGTTGAAGGTGCTTCCGCAGTGGCCTCTGACACATTTGATCACAGGCGGCTGCTGTTTAAAACAAGTGAGGAGATATATTCCTCTCACTGTGCAATGATGACCCTTGCTCTTAACCCCCTCCAATAGCAGTTCATCCTCCAAACAATAACAATCAATTCCCTCCACATCTGACAGAGCCAAAGAACAACTTACAAATGATATGCATCTCCTGCTGGTCCCATGGCAACCGCCTTGACTTTATTGTTGCGTTCCTTTGATCCAGCCAAGCTTTGATTCATTTCTCTCTCACCCTTTTAGCTAAACATATCATGTGAATTTGAAGCTTTGTTCCTGACAGTCCCCGTCTTACCTCGCTCTCTCCACAGGCTCCTGACGCCTCCCAGAGGAGGCGCAGAGGAGGAGAGGAATTCCACTGGATTCAAAGACTTCTCTGGGTTTCTTTTGACTCTTCCGCCTGCATTGCCTTCCCCCCACTCCTCACATTGACCTGTTCCTCGTGATCCCCTGCCAAACCATCTTCCTGGCCCTGGGGCACTGTGGCTGTTTTAGCACAAGCATACACATTACATAGGTGCATGGAGGGTTTCAAGCTTTTATTCAAGTTCCAATGGTAGTTTCCTCCGCATGTCCAGATCTTTGATTCGGTGAATAAGGAGAAGAACTTTGGTCTGATTCACTTAGCATTTTTATCAAGTTTGTTGACAGAGCTGTAGATAAGTTGCCAGGTTTCTTACAAACTACCGGTATGTGTATTCTTATGGATTCCATTAAGAAATGTATTGGAGGCACTTTGACATGGTTTTGAGGCTTGTCTTCAAAAGAGTGGGACATTATATCTAAAGGACTTTCAACAAATGAGAACGTAATGAAAAATGAAAAGTGTGTGTTTTCTCAGTACCATCTGGTTTCAATCATTGCAATATCCTAAACATGACCAGTTTCTTGCCTCCCAGATGTTAGGCTCTCATTATTCCAGTCAGGTCTCTCCGACAGCTACACAAAATCCAAGTGTTTCACCAGTAAAGCCCAAATAAAAGTCAGCTATTCACTCATTCACTTCATAATCACTTTACAATTACAATTTTCACTGTTTAAATGTGGTTCATAATGATCAAATTGCTATCATAGGCCACCAGCTTTAACCTAGTCACTAATAATACCAAGTCTGTTTTAGGTGTTGACCAAAACTGTCAGGTAAATATTTTATTACAGTTTTTAAAATGTTAGTTTTTGCTGCTCACCTTGATTCATGCACATCTACAATCTTACTATTTGAAAAGTCAAATCACAAACAGCTGGACATGATTTAACCTTTGTGCACTTACCTTTATAATGACCAGCTGACTATATTTGAGTCTGTGAATAACAAAGGCGTGATCTGTTTACACCCCTCTTTTTTTTGTTGTTGCAACCAATAGCAAGATTACTCCCCAACTCACTGTTATGTTTTGATTCTCAAGACTTGTAATTCAAAAGGAAATGTAAGATGTCATTGGGTATTGTTACAAAAGCAGGACTGCATCCAGAGACCGATAAATGTGCCAGAGTATAAGAATATTGAGCATGTACCTGATGTTTGCACAGACATAATGTAGATGGTGAGGTGTCGGTGCTGCATTGTTCAAGTAATGCGTCTGATGGTTTCAGTTAATTTGTGTACTTGTGCATCTTTGTGTTTTTGATAGAGGGAAGAAGAAATATCAGGTAAAGCAACATGTAACATAAACTCCAGGTTTCATTCTGTTTAAAAGACTTGTATACATCATAGTATTATTTTTTTGGCATAATAACTGTTAACAGATTAAACTACTGTATGGTCTATATGACTGCCTGCCTCTGTCTCAAGCCATATGCACTATTAAATCAGCACAAATCAGCGCCACATTTCCCATAAACTTCACTACTAACTGCTGCAAAGAGGGTGTTGCCTTTTGATAGAAGCCCTAAGGGATAAATCAACAATTTGAACCTGGCCTTTCATACAGCCTTAATATATAGCTCTAGTTAAAGCTATTAAAACACATCCTTTCATAAACTCACACATTTAGGCCCAGTGATAATCAATGAAAAGTCTCACTGTATGTGTACACCAAATGCATGTGTTAGAGTAGAAATGGGGTGGCAGGCTTTCTCTCAGCTTTTTAAAGCAAATTTGGCGCACACACTTTCCTTCACTTATTTCCTTTGCTGTGGCTCTCTTGTTTTACATGTGCCTTTGTATGAGTATGGGAGGCTGTGCATACATGATTTCTTCAGAAGAATTTAATGCATACTGTATGAAAGGCCCTGCACATCTGCGCAGGTGTTTTCACTTATGCTTGCTAATTAGACCCGCCCAGGTTGCAGTTGGGCAGAGCTGTGCTAGAAATAATGTAAAATCAGTAAAATAATGTGCCAATCAGAATGATAAAGGTGGAAGTTGTGCCGCCCAGACAGGTGGGAGCACAGTGCATCCTCAGAGAAGAGGTATATAGAGTCCTTAAGAGTTTTATTTCTAGTCTGCAAAACAGCTCAGTCATTTCATAGATGTGCTTTTTAAAGCAATGCAACATAATCACTGAATCACTTTATGAATGCAGTGATCTTGCTGTGACCAGGGTTATGGGAAGCTGACACAGTGCAGCAGTTCTTCTGCCATGAGTGCAACATAAATCTAAGGAGCACTTGTGACACTGATAGGGAGCTATTGGCAAAATATTGCTTTCTTAATATCCTTAAGGGCCCTGCAATATATTTATTTATTATACTTTAGTAAGTGCTCATAGTGCAGCATTTTAAAATAAGATTAAATAGATAAGATAAGAAAGTAACCACTTCTCATCATTTCCCCTAACTATTCATAATGAAGATGAGGGGGACCAATAAAAGAAATGATAGTTTTTGACATGAATGTATAAATCTAATTGACTGACTAATTGGTACAGATTTCACCAGCTAATGTATGTTTAATTAATTTACCATAATACATGATTGAATGATTTGATAAAGATACACTGTTTTAATCACCTTTGATGCAAATATTTTCATAAATGCACCTTAAAACTATCCAAATTGTTATTGGTGTATCAAATTTTCCTTCCATCATGAACTAATATCTGACAAACCACAAAGCACTTAAGAGTATGACCTGGAATATATCGCTTATTAAAACTCCTTACCCCTCAATGACAACCATGTGTGTAATGCAACACATTACAGCAGGAATGCCATCATTGCTTTTCCACATGTTATGAGATAGAAGAGAAGGGCGAACAGTGCTTGAATTAATTGAAACCGATGTTTCAGTGATGACTACATTCAGCTATGTGTAGTGTGTAATTTTGCCTAACGGGTTACACAAAACCACAGCAATGCTGTTTTATGAACTGCAATTTAATGTTGGCAAACAGAATGAAACTGGGTTTTGATATGATGATCCACATCTAAAATTGACTTATTTACAGAGTTGTTATTACTTTAGACTGTGCAATTGTATGAAAAAAGAAAGTAAAACAGTATAGATGATAAAGAGAGAAGACAACCTTGGACAGATAGAGCTGCCACAGTACCTCAGTTATATACTTTATGTGTTGTGGGGAACAAGGTGTCGGAAGTTGGATCTTGTAATGATTGGCAGAGTAAAAGAAAATGCTGTGTGTCATTATGAAGTCTCTTAAGGTTGTCAATAATTTTTATCACACCTGACTCTAACAACCTTGAACTGCTATTAGTCAAATTGGAATGTCTATACTGACTTTACCCTCAGCGAGGTTGTTGTAATATGACGTTTAACCAATGGAGGGCAGTATGGCTATAATGACAAGCATGATCACTAAAGCTAAATAAAGTCAAAATAAGCTCTACTCAACACCCTGAAATGCTGGTGTTTGGGTATATAGTGCATGATATATAAATTA
The DNA here is from genome assembly GCA_026937815.1 of Etheostoma perlongum. Classification (NCBI taxonomy): domain Eukaryota; kingdom Metazoa; phylum Chordata; class Actinopteri; order Perciformes; family Percidae; genus Etheostoma; species Etheostoma perlongum. The sequence goes on from CM049381.1 coordinate 25,321,099, forward strand.
CATGGGGTTTTCTGTGTCTTCTGCCATTCAGATGTGACACTCTAACAAGTATAGATCCCTGTGATTATAACTGAGGAATAGAAATAAAGGGAAAATGTGAGATTGTTAAGTCAAAAAAGGTGAAAACATTTTGTGATTTATCATCATGGTGTGTTGCAGTCAGGTTTTGTAAAAAGCATGCCTTTTTGTACATATACTTCTGGTACATAACTTAAATTATTATTTCATGTATATTATATCCTGTTATTTCATGTATATTCTGTATGTGCTGTGTGTCTGATATTTTGCTGCAACAACAATGGAATTTCCCATTTTTTGGGATAAATAAATAAATAAATATCTATCTATCTATCTATCTATCTATCTATCTATCTATCTATCTATCTATCTATCTATCTATGAGCTCAAACGTTGTTTCCCTTCACACAGCATCATTCTCTCCTCTGGAAAATATTTTCACGGATACCAAGGAAATGTTCTGTTCAAAATGTTGATGGATTAATAAGGTTCAAGAAGAGAATTTTACATATTGAATTACATGGTCATTTTCTACTAAATTGTTGTATGTTTTAGTGTGGCTTATTTAGATATTTTTCTCCTGTTTGCAAAATTCTTCTTACCTTCTAAAAATATTCGGCCTCTGGAAATAAACATCTACCAGTGTTTTTGTACTAATCAATGTTTAATCTTTTGTTTTTCATTCAGCCACATTTTTTTTTTTTGAAGCATTGTTTGAAGAGCAGTGGTGGAGCCTGGGGATGGTTGGGGGGGAGCTAAGCTTGGGCAGCAGACAGCACCTGAGAGACAAACTCAAACCTGGAGGTAAGACCCACAACATGGCCTCTGCAGTCAGAGCAAAAACACAAAGAAACAAAGATTTTTGCCCAAATTACTATGACACAAAGGGGAACTGTTGGGCCATCTGTGTGCACCATTGTGCTGTGGTAATTTTTTAAATTTTGTTTATGTAGTCACTGATTGATAATGGGTTTTGATTGTGTTAAATCTTGTTGTCAGCTCCATTTCACTTTGCGTATCACTTTTTCAGGTTTAACCAATTTCTTGATTTTCTCACAAAATTATTTATTCAGTGTAAAATTACACTTTTACACAATTTTCTTCCCATACACACGCTCACACTCCCACTGAACTATTACTGTACCTCTTCTGCATTTCTCTGAAGAGCTACACCAAACAGCTGCCTGATTAATAAGTTAGGTCCTCTAAATATGGCTCAGAGTCATGTATCTTTAAAACTACTTTATAATGGCAATCAAGATTATCAACAACATACCAATTATATCTTTACACTTTCCTCTGTTAATTATGTATAGTTCTACTTCACCGTGGATAAAAGGGCTGCTTTCTCGGTCTCAGGTGGATTGTTCATTTTAAGTGTTTATGATGGTGTATTTGTATCACAGCTAAGCTACGTTCCCTTAAAGTGGCAGTGAGCTAAAAGGAGCCTGTGCCTCCACTGTGTGTGAATCAACCACAATGGAGGAGTGCCTATGTTTAATTTATTGATATGTTTTAGTGGGGGAAGACCTAGCATTCATTATCATAAAGGCCTCTAGACATCAAGTCACACACAAAAGACCCAGCCACCTCACAGTCTCTCACATGCACCGATCAACACAGGAACAAGATGAGCAGGCTGCTTTGCTGTAGCGACTCTTCGCCACCAACCACCATTGGTAGCTTCAGTGACAGAAGCTGACAGTGTCAAAGTATCTTTGTCTCTCGCACATAAACTGTCCCTGAAGCTGTCGTTGTGAGAGAAGATGTAAAACAGAGGCATTTTTTCTTCATGAGGGGAAGTTGTTTTTTATTTTTTTTTAAATATGTCATATCTTTTCTGTCAGGGCCCTGGGGCGCCTGGTGGTGCACATGTTAGAGGAGGAGTGTAAGCATCTGCAAACCCAACAGAGTGTGACCATATTGTACCTGTGCTTGTCTTCATCTCGCTTATTTCGTCAAAAGCTCAAAGCCATACATTTCAGACAGCCGTGTTGTCATGTGATCTGTGGGAAACTTTGTGTGTGTGTGTGTTTGTGCGTGTGCATATGTGTGTGTGTGCGTGTTGAAGACAGCCTGTAGGAACAGATGTGGGGAAAGTAAGTAAAACTCAATATGAACCCTGCAGAGGCCTTTCAGAGAGCCTTTCTCTATCTGTTCAATTATTTAGAGTCAAAGAAAAGAGGCAAGAGTAACATATTTCCACAGAAGCCACTGTGTTCGGCAGGAATGAATAACATATTTATCTAGTCTCATCTTTGCCAAATAGCCGGAAATGGAAACAAATACCTTCAATTGAATTCTTGGCTCTGGTGCTCTCCTTGAGCTGCTGCTCTGTGTACTCATGCAGTCATATTGAAAAATTCCTCAGGACCAAAAATTATGGAAGTGCTGACAAGCAGAATTTTTTTATGGTATCTAGATCTAGTACACTTGGCAGTTTCAGGCAAAGCTTATCCTCTCTCTCGTCTCATGTGATGGGGAGGGAGGGGGAGGGAGAGCAAGAGCAGGAAAAAGTGCTCACCTATTTAATTTGATTAGAGATTAGAAGAGGAAAAGAGTCACATTTCCTCCCTGGCACGTCTCTACTTGGCGCACTCTGAACCTGATTTTATAAAGAGATGTCACAGCCAAGCACTACGGTAATGCCTGTAATTACTCTGAACTCAAATAAATAAATAAAAGTGCTTTTCTTTGTGAAAGTCTGACAGGTTTTTCAACATCCTTCACTGGAGAAAAAAAATTGCTGTGTGTGTGCATAAGCGTGTACTTGCAATTGGCTGTGTATTTGCGCGTGTGTCTTTTGTGTGGGTGTGTTTACATATAGTGAAGCACTTGTAAAGGAGAAAGTCAGCCAGGATGAAATTTTGACAGCTACAGTATAGTTTGTTTTCCCCTCTCTTCCTTTTTTTTCTTCACTGTGATAATCTCCGCTCAGCGTTGTGCACTGAAGGCAAACCTTTGTTTGAGCCTGATAAGGTTCGAGGCGCACCTTTGTAAATAATAAGGTTAGAGTTTCTACACAGTTGCTAGTGCTGCGACTGATCTCGCTCCTATTAGTGACAATTGGCTGTGACCTCACCTTCTCACCCATGCTGTCATCACTGAGGTTGTATCTACAGCTGCAGTAGCAGGCGATTAGATCATCCACTCTGGTCATAGAAGGAGACATCCAGACATATGTTGCTCTGCTGAACCAAAGGAGGTCTGATGCATGTTGGCATAAAGGTTGGCTCCTTGACTTTTGATATTGTTCAACTGCAAAAATTGTTTCATATCTCCCAATTTAGAAAAAATTCTGGATCTCAAAAGTTCACAAAGCAACCAGCGTATTTGCACGTACAGTCAAACTAGCATTTGAAGTGGCAGAAAATGTTTTAGCATGAACAGTGTACCCATTCCCATTAGCTCTCTAAGATAACTATTTCAAATGTTTATCCATTACTTTCACCTAACTATTTTAACTGTTATTTATTACTTTTACTGTTTCAACCATAAATACAGTCATTTCAGCCATTTATCAATTACTTTTAGTTAAACGCTTTAACATGTATTCATTCATTTTTGCTCACTCTTTGAACTGTTTGTTCAATATAGCCTACTTTTACATAGCGCTTGCTAACTAATGCTAACGTTAATCTTCACTCATTTTCCTTTGCAACTGTGTTGTTCAGGTGTTACAGCTAATTCAATATGGAATTTTGTTTTTAATTAAATTGTAATTTCTTGTTTTCCTAATCAATTAAACTTCTCCATAATCATCACATGTACCCCCTGGTTCCACAGAAGTACCTCATATGGTACAATTGTTCCTGGTTGGGAATTGAATAAGACTGTACAGTTGTCCCTATTGAGGTTTTCATACCTTTTTAAGCCTGGAAACAATGATGTCATCAGGGTTATCTTATCTTGGGCTTCGAAACAAATGTATAACAGATAGCCTGTGTTACAACATATGTTTTACAGTCAAACTAAATTATGCTATTGGTTGATTTATGGGAAATGTATGACACTTTAATCTGTCTCTTGTGAGTCCCTTAATAATATGGAAGTGCAGTTGGTTCAATTGCTGGAGAACCCCTTAAGAGATACTTAATAAAAGAAAACATTCACTATAAAACTCTTTTTCATCATATGGATGGTAGGAAATAAACAAAAAAACAAACAATGTTAGAAATATCTCCCCCCCGAAGCAGACAGGGATCTTTCAAATGGATATCAACAGAAGTGGAAAGTAACAAAATACATTAACTCACATTACTATATTGAGTAGTTTTGTTGTGTATTTTGTATTTTTAAAATTGGTATTTTAAATATTTTAAATTTTTATTACGTTTTTAATGAAGTATTGTACGTTATTACATGTGTATACATTTGTATAGATGTGTATACATTTGTATAGATTTTTCTTTAATTAGAAAGAAAATAGTTTGGGATTTATGACCCCTTGTCCTATTTTCACTACCATTTTACAGGTTTTAATGTAACTAAGTAACTTTTACTTTAAGTACATTTTAAATGAACTATAACCATAAGAGAATGTGGGATATTGAAAGGATCCGTTCTATTAATACTGAGAATAGTGAGCAGTAAAACACAGTACTGCCTTACACAGAACCACAATCTTTCTACAAAGATAACATATCCGCTCTTTTTTCTCTTCTTTCCATCACTGCCATTCTTTTCTGAGTGACGTGATTGTCTGATTGTCATGCTGATATTCAAGGCCTTCCAAACCCCTCTCTGTCCATCACCCCGTATCTCTGGTCAGTGAGTGTCAATCATCAGCTCCTCACACAATTTGGCAACAAATATCTTCATGCTTACAATGCCTTTATATCCCATGTGTCCACCTGTATGCCACAACAGTGTCAAGCATTCACACCTCGTCAGCAAAGCAAATGTTCAGGATGCTCTTTACCGTCCTGATCAGGGATTCACATGTGCAAACTGAAGCTAGCGCTTTTTCTCCGAAAAAGCCCTACCATATAAATTATAGATGGTGAAAAAATCTTTAAACATGTTTATTAAAGACAATGGTTTTAAAAAAAAACTGCTCATAAGTATTTCTTTCAAGCAAATCTCCGCCACCCCTCCCCTTTTTGCTCTACCCGAATATTTTATTTTCCCAGTCAACTGGTACGTGTGAGGGGAAAGAGAGAGACAGTGCCTCAGCAACATTGACTGGAGACAAGCAGGAGACACATGCGTGACTGGATCGACTTCGCTTGTGATGGCTGTTAGCTAGCTTTCCTCCAGAAGCTGCCTGCCTGCCTGCCTCCCTGCCTGCCTGCTGATATGCTTTTACTTGCTCTGGAGGAGATGCTTGTGTGGAGGATGACACATTATTATCCTTTAATCTCGGTCTCAGCTTGTTGAGCATCAAATTGAAATATCCTGAACAGATGTAAAAACACATGTGAGCCTGGGCGCGCAAGCTGTGCTTCGCTTTGTTTCATCTATCTGTGATGTGAGCCTTAAGGAGAAGCTTTTTAAAATTTCATCACTATTCAAAAGGATAATTAATACGTACCCCCAGGCTTTGATTATGCGATACCCAGTGTGTAGAGCTGGTGTTGCCATAATGAGCCACTCATCAGTGCTCTGCCTGTGCCTCCAACAAACATATAGTTTGCATAAGGTAGTTAAGATTCTGCTAAGGTATCATCATGCTTGTGTGTATGTGTGCTTATATGTGTATGCACCTGCGTATATTTATATGTAGCTGCCTGTGTATGCATGTGAAGTGTAAGTCCCCTTCTAATTTGCAGCACAACACTATAGGTTAGATCACACTGGTTGTTGCAGTTTGTTTACAAGAGGAACCATGTCAGATTGTCAGCAGATAGCTGGGACCTTTCTATAAAACCTGCCACTGCCTACACCCACACACCCCTCCCTCATATACAGAAACACACACACACACACACACACACACACATACACACACTCCCGGTCTTTCCCAGCTCGTGAGGAGATAGACGGTGGTTGTCAGCAAGTGGGTGCTAAGGCTATGTCGCGGCAAGATGGACAGGTAGGTGGAGACTGACAGGCCATGGAATGCGAAGGGGAATATTGGAGTTCACACATAATGAGACCTGTCAATTTGAATGCCTCAAGGCAAAGCAGTAAGCAGGCCGTGGCTGCTGACTGAGGCTGCCATTTCTTCTCACGAAAAATATTTCAAGGTAATCTCTTACGCTTGACCCTGACCTGTATCTAAACAACACTGTTAACCCAGCAATTGTTCTCTCATTGTATGTATGTAACTAATGCTTTCTGAATGGTAAAACACACCAAACTCATTCCACGATTTAAGTATCACCAGTTTGTTTTAAGGGCTCCTATCAACAATCACTTAATATCAGCTAGTAATTTCTCTTCAGGTGTATCAGTGAGGGTGTACTGTATCTGTCCTTGTCGAACCCCAGTCAGGTGCATGTTTCTTGTGTGTCGGCCTGACAGATCGGACTTCACTGTCACAGGGGCAGAATTTCCAATGACTTCTTATTCCCTTTACAATGTGCTGCTTCCGCTTGAAGATGCTGTGGGAGCCTGATCCAAAGTATATGGGGAATAGAGAATGTCATCAGAAATTTGCTCAAAGTCTCAGATAGCCTGTGATGACACTTTACCCTGATAGGAATTTAGCATGTTCACCTAGCGCTGAAGTGACATGTGAGAGGGCCACTGGGACGTGCTGACAGCAGACGGACCTGCACAACTTCTCTGTCCTTAAATCCAATTTCATGCTTGACACCAGGCAGAATTACCTTTGGACGGGTGAGTGATAAGTTCCCTGGGTGCTTTCGCCTTATAGATCCAAGCCATCTTACAGAGCAGTTGAGCCACGGATTTTAGATAGTAAGTTGTTCTTACAACAGCAAATTGAGCTATAGAGCATATATCACAATCAGTGTTAAGGATCTCTTTGATAAAGCAAGACATCTGTGCATCTCTGTCTATTCAAAGAGACGATCTTATCAATTACTAATCAATAGTTCTCCTGCAGCTTAAAGTGAATAAAATATACATTTTCCTTTGTAGAGTATAGTGCTGTGAAAATCATTAGGTCTGGCTGTGCTGCTTGTTTTCAGGGTTACTGCTTTATTGACTTGTGTAAATGATCATTCACTAGGGAGGAGGTTAGATTTTGAAAGGATGAATAATGAAAGAGGAAATCAGGAAACAGGATAATTAAACAAACACATTGGAATCTGGATTATCATGGTCCGTCCTCTTTTTCCTCTCTCTTGTGCTTTTCTGGCTCACTTTCCCATCCCCCATTCTCTCCTCTCCTTATCTTTGAGTGACAATCAGGGTGGTACTCAAGGCCTTCAAACCCCTCTCTCTCTCCCTGCATCCCCTGGTCTCTCTGGTCAATGTGTGTCAATCAGATCTTGGCCCTCACGCAGATTGGCAACAAGTATCCTCGTGCTCAGGAAACAATTATGACTGGGCTGAGGTGAAAATGGATTCCCGCGTTGATTCTCCACACTGTGCTGCTCTTCTCCCGGCCAACGGGGTCCTGCCATGGGAAGCAATTATCGCTAGATGCCAGCTGACAGCCCGATTCTATTGCCAGCGCGATCAGCCCTCATCCTCAGGCTTTCTCTAGGCAAATAGCATCCTCAACACTCAAATCAAACCTCTTACCAACCATTGGCTTCTATCAGAGAAATATATGGTTCCCTTTGTTCCCCTGGACAATGCAGTGGGAATAAGGCATATACAGAGGCGGATAGTAAAGACGTGTTTTGATTTTACAAGCACTCCTCTCAAAATGCTCCATCTCCCTGGTGTCCAATCCTCAGAAAGGTCTTTGCAAGGGTGGTGTGGTGGTGGTAAGGGGGGATGTAGCACTGCCCTGTGTCCCAGACTTAAGAAGCAAGAAAAGAAAGGAGAGGGCAAGTGAGATAGAGACAGAGTTTAATGAGTGCCCGTCATACTGATGTGCACATAGTCATGTACTGTATAAAAAAGGCTCCCACTGACTTTGAAATATGCATGTGCTGTGGCATTTAATTTGTCGATATATTTTTAATTTTGATAATTTGACACCAGTGTAATTTCCAGTCGATTATCAAGACATAAAAATGCAAATAGTGAATTTAATTTAGGTTTTTAAAGAATACAAAATTAGAGGTATTAGTGTCAAACTGTAAAAATCTCTCTGCGATATAAACCTGAACTCACGAACACCAATTCATTAAGAGTAGTAAGTGAGTTAACTCTTAATTCATGAGTAGATTTTTATTAGTTTGTTTTAGCATTGGGAGTTGAGAAATTTTCTGGGAACCCGGTAGAGATTGAAGTGATGGCTTAAGAGGATGAGTGTAAGATGAATGAGCCTAAATTAACAAAAACGGTACAATTAATCGTTATAAAAGTCAAACAGTCATCTGCCACTTTGCTTATTAATTGAATAAACACATCAAGGCAAAGTTCAGTCAATGCTTTAATCACTTTAATGAATGCACATTGTTCTATTTTCCTCTCCCCTACTGCTCTAGCTCACTCTTTCCCTCTCCCTGTGTACTTATATTTGTGAAATAATAAATTAATTAGAATACACACTGCCACCAACTAATTATCATGCAAATAATGCAGCAACAAAGCATAGTGGGACTGTTAATCTGTGCCAGATCGTGGGTGAAATTCCCCAACGTGCTCAGAGATGTCCACCGTGCAATTAGAGAGAAGAGTGACTTGGGATGGGTTAGGAGAGGAGAAGAAAGCGCAACACTAAAGGATGGGAATGGCTGTCACTTATTCACTGTCAAATTAATTCTGTCTTCGCTCCCTTGTGCCTTTGTCTGTGGCAAAGTGGTTGCAGTGTCTCCCTGTCTCCCTCTTTGTCTCACTCCATGTCTGAGGAAATGCAGTGCAAACACTAAAAGCTCAACTAGCGCCCCATAAAAACTACCGTGTTCATTGCAATCCTCAATTCAGAAGTGGGCCTATTGGATGCAAATAACAAAAATGTGACAATATTGCTATTTTTAGGGTCTAACAAATATTAGAGCAAAAAGTATAATTTTTTGTCCTGAGGTTTGCGCAATAGTAAAAAACATTTAACCTTTACAATCAAATACAAATTATTTATACCCACAGGAAAATTAATACGCTTAACAAATTTGGTAAGGTTTAGGGAAAGATCATGGTAGTTATTCTAACCTAAACCTAAATTTGTTGTTTGGTTGAGGACCTTTGTCGTCATAGTTACTATGATAACAACACGGTCAAGGACCACGATTGTGGTTACAATAAACCAACATTGACTCTTGGTAGGAAGCGCAAAGCAAAAGGTTGTCTCCCATGTCAAAGTCCGTCTTTTTAGCTTTAAACAATGTCCCATTGCATCCTCCCTAGGCTTCCTCCTTTGCTCCTGACAAAGAACAGTTATAATTGGTATGGGCACAAGAGGGCTTTGTCACACACCATTGGAAAGACGAATAAATCTTTAAATTGGATCACTCATGTAGTAGAAATGTCAAAACAATTTCGAAACTGGTGCCTTCTAGGCCAAGAAAAGCCAGAAAATCAACTTAATTTTAGTGTGTTTTATTGTCATTCCAACCATATACACAAAACGTTTCACCGGGGCTCAAGTAGTGTTACACATTTAAAATATATAAAAACAACATATAAACAGGCTAAATTTAGTGCACACACATAGCACATAATAGTTGTAAAAGTTTGTTGCTTTGTAGCATATATAAATGTCATGTAGGCAACTGTATTTTGGATTCTGTCACAGACCTGCAATTAATTTGCCTTTTTTATCAACCATAACCATGATTCATTAATTACGTCTTTTAGTTGATTAAGTTGAATGAGTTGGATTTATTGTAAACACAACATTCAAAGTTGTCCCCTTCTCCCCAACATAGGTTACAGTGCTGGCCAGCAGTAAAAGCCAACCCCTACCTTCACCCTCGTTTTGGAACCAGCTTTGTCTGTTTGTCTGTTATGTGCCGTTTTATCAGCGCTGTGTCCGCCATTTTTGTTGCTTTGTCTAATCTGTCACCTGATCCTTCCGTTTTTATACAGGTCAATGTCCAGAAACGTCCCAAAAACTGCAAAATAAGAAAATACAGGCAGAGGGCAGGGTCTCTGCAGATACTGTTAAGGGCACGCACTTACATTTAAAACGCGACAAAAGTTGGGTAACCATTTCTAAAATTCCTAGTCTACCAGTTCAGAGCAGATATTGTAAGAATTGAAATATTTAAAAACATTGGCATTGAAAACTTGTAGTACTGTTTTTTGGCGAATTGCCCAATTTTCTTTCTCTACTGCTTGCAAAATTTATCCAACATACTGTTTGCAATAAGGCGGTCAATTCACTGTCAATATTTGTACCACTGTTTTACTGTGCTGTGCTGCTACCGTACTTCTGCAGGTGCTAATAGCATTTAATAAGCCCCAACTCTTGCATCTTCCTGTAGGCTCTCCTGAGTCTGCTTTGCTGTGCTTGGTTTATGCTTGCAAGGATTGGCGAGGTCAAAGCCTTGATGGCAAATATGAACTCTGTTACTTTTGACTCACATAACAAATCCGTTCCACATGAGTCGGCTGACTTAAATTATGTTTAAATGTATCCACTTTAATTCCATTACCAAACATTTTAAACTGGACAAAGATATCCAAAGAGGGATTTGTAGTTGATAGTTTGTGTAGTACCAGCACTGCAGCAAAGTATTCTTTGTTCATGAAGCCCTTCATATATTACACACACACACACACACACACACACACACACACACACACACACACACACACACACGCACACACACACCAGATGCATCACCTACTGTGTCAAACCAATTGCACTTTCAGTCAGTGACTTCAACTTTCTGGCATTAACCTACTTTAGAAAACTTAAGTTCTCACAGGTAATTACTTCCATAGACAACCCCCTCACAAAGACACTGATAATCCTATAAAATAAGCTGCAAGTAGGACCTTGTTTAAAAATTCAGACCCCATCTTGATTCATCCCTGGTGAATTCAAAGCACACATCAAGGGTGCTCTGCTCAAAGAATTAAAATCAAAGAAAAGAACCAATCAGATGCACCCTTTTTTCTCAGTGGCGATGTAGGGTAAATATGCCACAAAATAAGAAAACAAACAAGAGCAAAAGTGCCTTATTATCAGCAGCTCTATTATCATAACACCCTAATTTGCCTAAATCTTGTCCTTATTAGGCCCCAAAGTCTCTGTCCCCTGTGGATAATGAGGGACCAGGCTGGGATTCTTCTCCCAGCTCTGACATGTCTTTTATTACTCTTACACTAAATGGATGCAATGATGAACATTTCATTCGTGTGATTACTTGCTGTGTACTCTTGATGTCAGAGGGTAAAAGTGGTGTGCCCCCTTTTAATATTTGATTGTTTTTTTCTGTGTAATTTGGTCCAATTCATCATTTGAGCTTTTAATTTGCTTGCTCTGTGACATTTGTCCAATGTGGATGTCCTGATTACTGGACTCTGATATTGTGTTAGCCTTTGATATCCAATTTCTTCTTGTCCCAATTTTGACCACAGCGAGTGCAGAAAACTTTCCCCTCATTTCATTTTAACTTTTGCAAAGCATATTTGCTGTGCCCTGCAAATGGCAAATTTAAATGATTAAAAATGTATCCACACATTTATAATAAGGGCATAGCTAGATAATCTAAATATTAGTTTTTAGCGTGTTTTGATTAGTGAATGTTTTAGAAACAGTTGGAATCCTTGGAATGTGTTCTTGGACAAGCTGCAGTCCACGCTCCCAGTGGCATCAGAAAGGACAGCAAAGCCCAATGTACCCCAACAATGAATGTCATCTGGAGGATGTAGCCTGGGATGTGTCCATGAAATAACAAGCTGCTTGTCAAGCACCCCATGTTTAACATATCAGCAGCTATTTCGAAGAGCAAAACATCAGTCTTGTTATAAACGCGCGAAAAACAGCTACAAAATGCTAAGAAAAATCATTTTTGGCAAATCGAAAAGGAAGAGGGATCCAAATCTTCAAATTATTCACTCCCTCAATCGGTTTTATTATTTTCAAAATAAAAATAAAAAACACCATCAATTATAAACTTATAAAATATTTCTTCCTCCTGTTCAAAGGCTTGTTAGAGCTTGTATTCAAATTACAGCTGTAGCTGTAACATGCTGTCAGGTCCCTTTAGCCAATCATTAGTAGGGGACTCTTTCTCGCTGCACAGTCGGCTCGGCAGAGTCAAGCCAGCCAGCGAACGACAGGCCTAATTGTTGTTTGGTGGCTAAAGGTCGGCTAATGAAGCAGGGGGCTGACGGAGACGGTTGGTGCAACGGTGGCAGGCAGGCTGAGGGCTTCTCTCAATGCACAGAATTTGCAAAACTTTCCTCAGATCAAAGTGGGGAAGAAGCAGGGCATTTTAGGAATTTTTCAGCTCCAGATTAGGTCTGTCTGAGATGTAGCTTCAAGAGTTTAAAAAGATGGGAAACGGAGGGAAAATATGTGTAAAAGGGTGTTAACGTGGGTACGGGTATGAGTAAATCTCTTTCCTGTATATTTCAGTCAAAAAAGAGACTATTATAATGACTGTATATTCTGTTCGAGCCAACAGACAACCATTAATCTGATTAACATTAATTTATTTCTCTTAACTAAGGAGAAACCACTGATGTCTGACCTCCAGCTTAGATAGATTGAATGGTTTATGTTTGGAGGGTTAACAGCAACCTTGCCAAAACTGTAATTATTCATCTTTTTACTTCCTGGGTAAATTACTGTATGACTTAAAGTACTTCATGCAGGAGTACTTACATAGTACACATACACAGTCTCTCTCTCTCTTTCTCTCTCTTTCTCTCTCTTTCTCTCTCTCATACCTTACTACAACAGTGTAGCTCCGACCGAAGCCCTTTATTCTGTATGACAGGGCAATGACGTGAGAATGGACCGGAGTAACACGCGAACACTCTTTGAGCCCTTTTTTGGCAAAGAAACAAAGGGAAGCTTAGGTTAGCCGAGACAGTCACAATGCTGTTGATTCCCTTTAGCCTTCAGAGGACGGGTAGCATGTTGTGAGAACCTGCCAATGCTATTTAAAGCTGATGGGGCAGAACTGTACAGTACTCACAGCATCAACTCACTCTTTGGTATGTCAAAGAGAGAATGTAAAGATTTTGATTTAAACTAATGACTGTGTGAATTGATTTGGGAAACAAGATGACAGCCACCCTACCAAGGATTTGGGATGTTTTGAGGTCAATCTTTCCCCTTTTTAAAAGCTTGAGAGTAGGATAAAAATACACATCATTAACTTGTGGTTTGTGTCAATTGCTGTGATCAGTGATGTCCAAGACACATTGTACATGATGAAAAGTGTTGAAATTTACATATCCAGCCCAACCTCCCCTTTAATACATCCATTGTCACGCATTTAAAAATAACTAAATCAAATTTTAAAATTGGACATAAAAACAAACTTTTAATTCCAGGCTTATTAAGAGCCTTCCCTGTGTTGGGTCCATGGAGTCCATTGCACGAGTTGTGTGTAGATTTAAACTTAGCCTAGACTGAGTGTTGACTAATTACAGATTTGCACTAAATTAATAAGTGCTTACATAGTTATAATTGTTGCTATATTTGTCCAGCCAGTAACTGCCAGGTGTAGGCTAACTGTTGAGTAGGTAACTGAACTAACTAATGAAACTAATATTAGATTACTAACTATTACACGTTAGATTGAAGAGTAAAAAGAGATTATATGATATGATCAATGATCAAAATGCTGTTAAATAGTGTTAACAAGGTACAATTTAAAGGAGCAGTGTGTAGGATTTAGTGACATCTAGCAGTTACCGTGTGAGTATTCAGAAGAGTGGTTTAACTGTTGACTAGTACAGTGTCCAGTTTACTACTATACCTTATCAGATATGTGCCAGTCAGTCAGAAACAAATGTTTTCTTCTGCCATGTTTAAACATTGTAGAACATGCTTGGCCAATATCAGTCATGTTTTGAAAATGCAAGAATGGAGAAAGCCTGGTTCCAGACTTCTAAAACCCCAGCCAAATCTCGATTGGGTCAGAGATTCGATTTGGTCTGGTTTTGTGCTCAGTGACAGTGGCTGTTTCCCCCGGTTAAGAACTCACTGTAGACGATATTAAGAGAACAGAGATGTCTACTTCTCACTTAGCTAGCTATCTTTTAGCAGTAGCCTACATTAAAAGTACATTTTATAGTACATAACAAATAGCAACATGAAAAAGGCTAGACAGTTACTCAAAGTCAACCTAAAGATATAAGGACTTTTAAATCGATATGATTCTTTGATGAATGTAAAAAACTGCTCCTAGCAACATGATGTTATACTGAGTGAATGAAATGAAACAAAATGGCAATTCAGTCTGATTATCCAGATGAGAAAGAACAGTAAAATACTTTTCTAATGTTTTTCCTGACTCTAACTTTGCAAGTCATTCATAGCCAAACTGGTGTGAAAATAGTCAATCTAATATTAATTTAGTCTGCTAACAGCTCCTGTAAATTTTCAGACAAATCACTCACAGTTCTTCTACACAAATATGTATCAAAATGTGCATCTTCCTAAGGGTGTTTAGTTTTTACCCATTAGCTTGGAGAGTAGCCCAGATAGCAGGCCTCCCTGTGAGTTTGACTATGTCACTGCATTTCATCAGAATACCCCAGACTCACCATCAGTCTGAACCAGTTCAAATAGCTCAACTCGAATCTCTCAGCAGCCGGCACAGAGGCACGAGGCCTAATAAGCACATAGCTAAATGTGATAAGCTGCTTTGTAGCTCCATTTTGCCTGTTGTTTTTTTCACCATTCTATTCTACCACCCTGGTGATTTGCTCACTTCAGGCGATGTGCGCTTTCTGTTCAGCATAGACATATATACACAACAGAGCAGTGCAAATAGATTTCTGTCTCAATTGGTCCCTTGGTGTCACAGTGGGAAGATACTTGGACAGAAAACAGGGTGAAAAGGGATTTTTTATGTTAGAAATATTCAAGCGCTAAATCACAGTGTGTACTCTGAGGAGGCTGAGTTTAGTATTTTTAAGAGGCCCCTGTTGGAAACAGTGACTGGAGGCTGAATCCAAAACGCGGCGCAGCTCAGCACTACTCATGAAAGTTCATTCACAAGTACCTGTGCAGAGGTCAAACCAAAGTTTGAGAAATGTTGACAAAAAATCTCTCACACATGAAATCCATTTTTGTCATAGGCGAGAGAAACAGGTGCCATTTGGTCTTTAGAGTAGATATACATGGAAACATGTATCTCCTGGTTAATTTTGCCTTACATTAATATTTATATATGTGTGTGTGTGTGTGTGTATGTGTGTGTGTGTGTGTGTGTGTGTGTGTGTGTGTGTGTGTGTGTGTGTGTGTGTGTGTGTGTGTGTGTGTGTGTGCGCGTGCATGTATACAAGTGCTCACATCTTCCTTGTGCATTTCTGAATGTCTAAAGACAATGAGACACTTATGAGTACAGCACTCTGACGTCTCCGTCCTTCTTACCAAGGGGCACTCCGACCAGCTGGTGGATTGCACAGCCCAAGAGATGAAAAGCAACTCTCGCCGGAGTGGTACTGATGGAACCTTTTAGAGCCGAATTGCTCCAGTGAGTGAAAACATGGCCAACACTCTGGCTGATGTCATATCCCAGCTGTTACCTCAATCAGAACAGGTCCCACCACGACTAAGTGAGTCTCAGTGCGACGCATTCCACGTAACACACATTTGCTCGATAAAGCACAGAGAGCTTTTTGAAGCTCTGTGTCTCTGCTGGTACTCTTGTGACCCCGCTGCCAACTACCAGGTCTCCAAAGACATGCTGGTTAAAAAGAGCTAGGCTCAATCAGCACATGCTTAGACTGGTGATGACTCCCCTCCCCTTGTTGCTGTTAGTCTATCAGTGTTCCCTTGTATTGCCCTCCATTTTCTGTCCTCTGTAACAGACGGCACTCCCATGCAGCTGTTAAGAGGTTGTCCCTGATGTCATCTTAATAGTGCCCTGCCCCTCTGTTTAGCATCCATCTTTCAGCATGTTACCTAAGCATTTTTGTTTGATGACATCTTCTTTGTGGTTTTCACAGTTCAGGCCGTTGATTGACCCCCTTCTTTTTTTACTGGCACTGCTATGTGGAATGTTGATTGTGCAGTGTGTTGTGTTATAATGGCATGAGGGACTGGGAGTCCGAGTCAAAACAGTGAGTGTGCTGTCTTCTTGTGTCAATAGCCATTTTAGCCTCCTTCTCACCAAGAAGGGCACCACATGGCCAAATGCACTCATGGAAAGGACAAGCAGTTATTCGGTTTTGACAACCAGTGCCAGTGAGACCTCAGCCTGACTGTTTGTGTGTGTGTGTGTGTGTGTGTGTGTGTGTGTGTGTGTCAATGAATGTTGTTGTCTGAGGCTTCCAGAGAGAGTACCTGAGCAGAGTGGCCAAATACCAGGTATGCTCTCTTTCTTGCCCAGGGCAAGGTAAGACATGTTAGCATTCATAGACACAAAACACTAGAGGCCAACTAGCTAAAACAGGAAGGAGAAGTGGACAAATGACATGCACAGCACAGTAAACCTCATTCGGGGTCAGGGCAGGGGGACAAGGAGGTGGAAGACAGGGGAATGTGGATGAGTAAAGGAGGGTAACATTTGTTTTTGAATACGTTGCGGTGTGCATTGCGGGGCCAGGAGCTTGTTGTTTCACTGTTTAAAATGAGTGGCATTGTTGTTTTTCTTTGTCATCAAGTATTCAGCACTAACACTCAACGGAGTGTCACGTCAGAGATACAGGTAAGAGAAAAAGAAGAAGAAAAAGATGGAAAGATGGAGCGAGAGAACTCCTGTCAGTGCTGACTTGATTAGGTATCACAATCTAACAAAGTAGAGTTTACTTATTTACACAAACACTCCTCGACAGTTGCTGCAAATTCCTCCAACGTTGCCAAATGCAACTGTGAAAAAAAACCAAACCCCCAAACAAGAGAAGACTCTATTATTATTTTAATTATGCTCCTTTTTGTTTCATTTCCCCCAGCTGAAAGTCAGTAGAGGAGTGTGTGAGTGAGAGAACAAGCATGTGTGTCTAGTGTTAAGAAACACCCCAGTGATTCTTCACCGGGTACAAAAGCTGGTATGTAGGAAATAACTCTTATTAAAGTCAATACATATACATATTCCTGATGCATAATTTATGGCTACTTCTGTAGCATTAGAGCAAGCACTGGAGAATAGCTTCACACACTACCACAGTTTGGGATTTTTCAAAGCGTTTAGAAAAGGTGCACAAAATATACCAAAATCAGGGCGAGGAGAAAAATCTAGTGTGTTTTAGAAAAGCATACATACTGTTCAACAGAGGTCACGCAACACTATCTAAGGCGTTAGTGTATTTACTGCACGTACAGTGGTCGAAAAAGTAATGGTAAACTACAAACTTTTCTTTTAGTAAGACATTTTTAATATGACATAACTAACTAGATCTTTGACTGAATAACAGCATAACAATCAAACAACTGCACAGAGGAGAAAACTCTTTCCATTTTGTTATAAAGTAAAAACATTCTCGTTCCCATTTCGCCTTTCCACTGTGTCCGACAACAGGTTAATGGGGCAAAACAACTCAATTAAATAAGTCAACAGTTTGTGGTTCCCATCATTAGCGGTGTAGCCAAGCAGGCCAGAATATTGCACATTCCAGACTAAAGCAGGCCATCTGGTCCCCGAGTGCACAAAACATCTCTTTCACATTAAGTGTTTATTGTTTTCTTAGATTGATGCCGTTAATATTAGCCTTTCAGAATGACAGATTAGCATCACCTTCTAATCAGCGCTATTACGAGATAAATATCAGTAATTTAATCACTACAGCAATTTCTTTTACAATAATAAGATTTACGAATGCAAGTGATTAAGTAATTAGCTTACATCTCTGAAGATTACAATCCGCTGGACTTTGGTGCATCTGGTTATCTGAAGATTACACAGTTTCTCTTTAGTTGGCTGCCTCAGTTTTTTGTGAATGAGGTTTGTGCTTGACCAAAGCGTAAAGCTTGCAAATGACCCCCCAAATCCCTTCAAGTGATTTTTTTCTTTCTTAAGTGCACCATTTTCTGAGTGGACATGCAGCACAAGTACTGCACACAAGGGAGATGAATGCCTCACATTTATTTCAATTTAAAAAATTATATACACTTGATAAAATAAAGCCAGACTGTGGGATGACATATCCAAACAGTTATCAAGGATTTCTTTGTTGCTGGGAGAACACTGGCCCTTGGGCTACTCCTGGTTTCAACATTCTAAAGCTCTACCCTTTTTATTTACTAAGTAATTTGTCGGTTAGTGTTAATTTCCTAAATGCAACATAAAAGGAGCACCGTGTGGTGAGAAAAAAAAATTAAAGAGGAAAATCATAAAAACAGCAGAGAATCAGGCAAATTGCTTCCATGTGTCTGTGGCTGCCAGAGCTAAAGGAAGCGGATCGCTGCCTAAATGCCCCTGACCCGCCGAGACTAGGCCAATTCAGTTTGAAAGGCCCGGCTCTCTAATGAAGGCCTAATTTTTATTGCCACTCCATTGACTTCAAAGCAGTTCAGGTTGCCAAACATAATTTCAGTGGAGGTATTTTCAGGTGCACTGCAAATAGTTCATAAATAATTTCCCCATTAGTCCAGGCGATGCAGTTTTTGGGTGAATGTTTCGTCTGTTCCCTAGCACACCACTCCTCCCAGCCTCAACACCACCACTACCAACAGCACCCCAAGCACCAACCCTGCATCCTTTCTCTATCCCAGCACCCCCTCAGCCCCTAACCTTAGTCCTCTAGGAGCTTAAGGAGTCAAATACCGCTTACTGGCTCTGTGAGTTTTCTGTTGAAGCAATGAGACAGGCCAGCCGTGGCTCGGCGCTGTCAATCCTTTAGTAAGGAGCCCCACGGCCATGGCTCCACCATTACAGGATTAGTGAATTAAAATAAATCCAAGCCGAAGAGGCCCAATCACCATTTGCTTATTGGTTGTGACCATGCTGTCACTTTAAATGGCTACCTGCTATTGTGCAGGGACTGGCATATGAGATGCAACTTTGACGCAATTTGCCAGGAGGCTTTGTTTTCATAAAATCCATCTGAAGGAGCTCTAACCATCTGAGTCATGATTTGTGTCAATTTAAATAAAGGACACAGGACTTACCTGAGTTTTGCCTAAAGACCCTGAGCAGAATCAGTGGTGCAAAAAATAAATGGATGGATGGCTTATATAGTAAGCCAGTTTTAGGTGGCAAGGGGTCTAAAAAGAAATCGCCTGTGTTCCCGCTCATCTTCAGCATTTATCTACACCAGAAATGGGCACTTAACTTGTGTCTAAGTACACTAATATCACATGAGTCTTTAAAAGTTTACTAAGGCACAAAAGTCGCTCTTATTTTTACAACCCATCCTTATCATTAAATGCATCACACCACACAGCCAGTCAGAAGTTAGTATTAGTGAGGAGTTAGTATTTCTGTGAGACACTTAATGAGACAGTGGCTGCGGTTCAGCAGTTAGAGGGTCGTCTAATTACTGGATTTAGGTAAAATATTTAAATATATTATATAGTTACAAAATATAAACAAAATATTTGTATATATATATATATATATATATATATATATATATATATATAAATATATATATGCAGTACATTTGAAGTCCAGGACAGCTTTAGGTGCTACTACAGTTTAGTAGTTCTTGACAGATTAGTTCCGTTTCTGTTTATGATACTGAGTCTGATCACACTGCTGGTGACCTCTGACCTCCCTGTAAAACGTCTGGGGTAAAGGAGAATTTCCCACCAAGGATTAATATAGTATCACATTACTTCACTATGATAATTAACATAACAGCTAGCCTTTTAAGGTGTGCAAAGGCACCTATCCAAAATGTGGTGTATTCTGTGAACATTTAATGGATAGTGAAAGCCTCCCAGGATCCTGCAATCACAAGCCTAATTCAAAACAAACTAATAATAAAAAAAGAATCAGTGCCATCAAAGCACATGTGTTTCCCATTTCCAGGCATTCTCAAAGAAGCAGTTGAATCTTGTGGGGTGCCGTGCCTTGACTTAGCGAGCGTTAAACTCGTTTTTCCCTTTGTCCAAGGCTCTGTAAAGAACTTCATAAAAAACTATGAACCTTTTGATCGGTAATAACACACAGGAAGCGGCACGGGCCAAGATGAGTTGGACAACTCTGGAATCGACTGGGCACCAAATGTAAATCTCACAGTCGGGAAAACCAAGCTGAGTGCGCATTAACCACCCCCTCCCCCACACAGCAGCCCACATTTCTCTTCTTTTTTTTTTTTTACATTTAGATGTTGTTATTGTTCTATAATTGTGTTTCCTTCCCTGCAGCAGACCAGAATCTTTCAAGAGGGAAAGATGGAACACTTCTTTATTTTTAAGCAAGCAGGTATTTTTCAATAAGCTGGGGTATTGTCTTTGTACACATAACATGTTTAATGTGAAAACCATAAATCACAGCAGTGATAACTGATTACTCTCAACTCCTTCTCTTTTTCTCTCTTCCTCCCCAGAAATAGGTTTGCTCTCCGGTTTATCCATCTGATACCCTCTACCCCCCACCCACCAATTCAGTATACTCTGTTGTTGTGGCAGTGCGTGTATGTGTTTGTGCCAACTCAAAGTACGACATGGGATGAGAAAAATTAGATGTATGCAGATATATCTTATATGAATACACTTTAGGTAAATGCTAATTCCATGGATGGAGCTCAGGACAACCAGTAATGTATTAGGACTAGGGTTTTTTCCTTGTTTCTGCATCTTTTAGCAGATGGTTTTAGCCCAATATTTTTTTGTATACTTAACATTACTGCTGTCATTTTAATTATGTTCAATTATGTAATAAAATCAGCCTCTTTTAGAAAGTTAAATTTGAACACATACACGTTTAAAGGTGCTATGTGGAGTTTTGATCTAAACAAGCTGAAGTTGTGTTTAAATGCAGTGTTACTCACCAAAACGCATTGTATACATCCTTGAGGTTTAACAGACATGTTGAATGCAGTTCCTTTGCTATAAAAAAATATTTAAAAAGCCAATTGTTTAAAGTATTTTTTAATCAGCCTCGATTACGTCCACATCCACATTTAGCTTTGTCTTCTACTTCCCTGGCTTTTTTGGCTGGTTGCTGTGTTTCTCGGTACATTACCACCACCTGTGGATTATTGGAATAGTGTGAAACCATTGGCAAGAATGTGTTTTTGCAAATGTGTGTAGTGCACTACTGATTTCGGGAAATGTTAAGATAAAAAAAGTTTTATATATAACATTTTATATATATATATATATATACAGTATGTGTGTGTGTGTGTGTGTGTGTGTGTGTGTGTGTGTGTGTGTGATCCATTTTTAAAGATTTACATCTTCAGTAACAAATGGACTTGGGCCTGAGAGCCACGGACAGGGTAGTGCAG
The DNA here is from genome assembly GCA_026937815.1 of Etheostoma perlongum. Classification (NCBI taxonomy): domain Eukaryota; kingdom Metazoa; phylum Chordata; class Actinopteri; order Perciformes; family Percidae; genus Etheostoma; species Etheostoma perlongum. The sequence goes on from CM049381.1 coordinate 25,342,615, forward strand.
TTGGAAAGTTTTGGAAATCGCACTTACACATTGTTAATTTTGGTCTTTTTATGAAATAATAGAATATTGCTAGCCTTACTCTTTAAACACTCATAGTATGTTTTGACAAATAGTAGCTTGGCAGTAATGTAATGTATGCTTTTTGAGGTAAACGGCTTAAAACATGTAAAGTGACACCATCCCATGAGCATCAATAAGCTAATTCAAAAGGAATTGCTAAATGCATTATATAGCTATGAAGGATAATCTGGTTAATGGGGAGAATGTCAAGCATAATAGCCATTCAATAGTCATTCATGAAAGAATCTGTATAAATGGACATGTATAAACAGCTGTTGTTCTTCCTGCTTCTCACATTGCTGCTGTGTTTATCTCTGTCAGTCTGGTGTTTGGGATCTGATCAATAACACAAGACTGATGTGTCTCATGATTCATGACTACAGCCACTCTAATTCCCTTACACACACAAACCTTCTTTAATGAGTTGTTATTGGAAGAAAGAGAGCCCTTGGTATCTGTTAAACACACATGGGTCCTGTTAATGAGCTCGCTCTCAACACACACAGTCGTCTCTCTGTCAGCTCTTGGGCACAGTCCTGCCCCGAAGTTCAAACTGACCCACACTCCTGGAACACGGTGGAGGAGTGCCATTGTTCCATTGTTTGTGGTGAAAATGTTCTTACAGCTGAAACCATTACCATAACTATGCCCTTGTCTTAACTGCAGCGCTCATGTTTCTGGAAGAAAAATAAAAGCACCTGCTTTGGCTGCAGGGACATTATTCCTCTCTGCAGTTGGGATTGAATGGGTCCTTGAGTCAGTTTGATTTTTGATGGATGGAGATGTGTCCAGAACGGCTCTCTGTGCTCTAGCAGGCCCAAATCCAGGCCCCAAGAGGCCCCTAGCCGTGTCCTTTATCCAATTCTGCAGACTCCTGACAGGAAATGAGGGCTTCAGGGGGCACCGGTAAGGAGAGGGGAGGCTGAGTCACTTGGAGGGGCATAGGCGCACTGCACACCCAGAGCAGATGTTGAATGAAAGGATCCAACGATAATATTTAATGGATCACTGATGGAATACAAGGCATTTGCCAAGAAACGCATTTTTGTTGTCTTTCTTTCATTCTTTCACATAAATCAGTTTGTCTGAACCCAACATGCAGCTCAGAATTTACTCCCAGGAATTAATCCAAAAAAACATTTCAGTTCAAAGAATGCTTATAAAGTTTGGGGGATTTTGTCTTTGTGAGCGGCAACCCCTCCCAAGCAGAGGCAGCCATTAGACATTCCGGACATAATTAATAGGGGAGAGCAGCGTGACGCTGATCTGCATCAAACACTCCCTATTTCCAGATATCTCCTCCAGATTTTCCACTAACACTTTCTAATCATAAATAATCACACACAAAAAAGACACTCAATTAGATTAGTCTCCAAAGTCCTGGCATTATAGGGAAAAAAGACCTTCCTCTGGTCCTTTGCTAACTATCAAGCAAAAGTGTAATTGCTCTCTGGTGGCTTCATACCAGTTGCAAGCTCGGGGTTTAACTTGCCTTATTAGGGGATTTTCAGAGCGGTGTGGATTGAGTGTATTGAGCTTAGACTGACTAGTATTAAAGAGAAGATTGGTATCATCCATAGACAGCATATGGAAATTAGATTGTCCCTTGTTTTGATTAGTGTGCGTCATGTTGGGAAGTTATCGTCTGCAACATAATGATGTCTTGAGTTTGTGCCCGGAGTTTTCCATTAGTTAGTCAGGTTTTCAGGGCGGCTCTGGTGAATAACAGCAAGTCTTCAGATGCCTACTAAGAGATTTTATGATGATGTATTTTATGATGTAGCTGCATTTGATATGTTATTCAACTTATGTTTAACCCATATACAGTAACTGACCATCACGGTACTTTTTAGCATGATATTAGAAGACTACCCCAGTTTCCCCCAACAGCTCCATCACTGCATGCCAGCATACCAAGATCTCTTACTCCTACTCCCATGCTTCAATTCAACAACTAAAAAAGAACAAAATCATAACATCTATCACAAATAACATATTTGTTGCTTGGAATTAAATTTTGTCTATCGTAAGTGCCATATCATAAATCAGTGAAAGACTGTCCTTAGAGGAAGAATGGCTGCATCAGTTGTTTCAGCAGGTGTCCCTAAACAACATATGTTTATGTTCAAGAGACAAAGACCCCCAGCAGCCACAGGAATTATGACGGGAGCAAAAGAGGAATGGGGGGGAAGTTAAACTCTGTAGCCACTTTTGGTTTCCTGTTTTCAACGGACAGTCAAAGTCATTTTTTTAAAAGCATGACCCTAATTGTTCATTAACCATGTGTTTTTTACTGTAACCATGACAACCAAGGTCAACTTAAAAAGTTATACCCAAATTGCAATGTTTACCTTACCTCAACAAACTTCTTGTTTTTACCCAATCCATGATCTTTCTAGGTCATTTTTGTGCCTAAACTTAACTAAACCTTCACTCTAGCGCTGTCACATCATCACACTGATTTATTTTTCAAAAGTGATTTATAATGGTTTTGGAGAGCGCAGACAAGAGAACATATTTTGTTATTTATTGGGGGAAAAGAGAGGAGTTCTTCATTTTAAATTCTTGCGAATTCTTAAAATAAGTGAAGTAATGTTCTAAAAAATCTACACTAACACATTTTAATAATTGGAAATCCAGTGTCTGCAACTCCTCCTATCTCTAAATGATGAAAACAATAAATCACACTGTTTTTGTCTAACATGATGACTACTGTATCATTTTCTAATGTATTATGAGTATGCCATTCGTAAAAGCTACTCCCAGGGAGAGCTTCAACACATCACCAGCTCTAATCAGCGATAATAGGAGTGATTGGAGTGGGTTTGGATGGGGTGTGGGATTGTTATTGGCTGGTAAAGGAATCAAGGAATCACAGCACTGAAAGGAATTCCTAAACCCAATACCTAGATTTTTGTTTCTTCCTCTGCCAACTGAGATTACTGCATACGGTTACCCACAACCCCCCCACCTTGTCCCTCCAGTCAAAGAAATTGCATTGACCTCTTCTATCTATTGCTTCCATATGCGAGCAGTTATCTCTCTTGCAAATGGAAATGAGACCCAAAATTGCAACAAATGGGGCCATGCCACTGAATGCAGATGTTCTCTGCTCCTCGCCCAGAGTACACATGCCCGATCAAATTAACTTTAACCCCTCCGCCGACAGAACAGACATCTCTTTTACAAACCCTCCACTCCAGCAATTTGTTTTGAGTCAAGGCCCGAGGAACAACTGTATGTCCACACGTGGTAAATAAGAAGTGAAAGTATCAAACACCTGGACCAGGCAGGGGGCTGCTTGAGGGGCTTTAAGTCCTTCCCCGTCCCATGCATGGGCCCAGTTTGGCCCCCTGGTCAGTTCCCTCTCTTTGGGTTTCTCCCTCTCTGCTGGCTGTGTGGGGAATCGGCTGTTTGACTGAGAACACCTGCTTGTGGGGTGATTCTAGGGGGTCGAAGCTGAGATACTACAGTGATGGAGGGATGAAAGAACAGCAAGAGAGGGGTAGAGGGGGACGATTGTAAGAGGCTAACAGGTGCTTCCTCTCTGGAACTCTGGGAAAAGCAAAGCTCTGGTAATGTAATATATGTAAATGGGAGCAGGCTCTTCATGCCCATATCCCTTCATCAAGTCTCTCTCTCTCTCTCTCTCTCTCTCTCTCTCTCTCTATCTTCACTCCCCCTCCTTCTGAATAATAAGGACGCCCTATAAAAGTGGCCTCACAGATAATTTACCAAATTGGTTAAATGTTGCCGAGAGCCTGGAGTGTTAATATGCTTCCATTCAGAGCAGGCAGAGGTCAGAGGAGTCACTGGTTAGCAGGAACCAGACCGAAACAACAGAGCTCTGATGATCCCATCCCACACAATGCCCTTTAGGATTCTTCTGTAATGACCAGCACGTCTGAGCACATTTAGCACTTCATATATCCACCTTGGATAAGACCTGCATTTTGTTTACACACACACACACACACACACACACACGCACACACACAGAGAGAGAGACAGACACTGCTGTTAAGACTGAATTCTTTAGCTTTGGTCATTTTATGTGCTTTTTTCATTCATGCATGTACATTTATTTCTACAGTGAAGCAGTTCTTACTTTCTGTCCTCCTTGCCACCATCTGCTCTCCTTTAGGGACCCTGATTATGGCTAATGAGGGTTTCCAAGCCCAGTGCTTCATCTATCTCCACAGACCAAAAACACAGAACATGTCCCTGCTATTTCTCCACCTATGGCCCTTTTGCTTCCACACATCCATCTCCCTTGATCTCTCTCACGACACAGCAGCAGCATCACTGCAACTAAATCCACCCCATCATTTATAAGACTGCCAGCTCAATGCACACAAATATTACATACATGTAGAAGGCATGCGGAATTGGAACATACAGGTGCTAACTTATTTGGCTGGGTCTGTTCTTGGTCCTGGCTAATGAGGAGCAGGTGAGTGTCTGTTGCTTTAATCAAGTAGAGAGTGGGCCGGGCATAGATTTGCAGCTTGTTGAAAGGCCAGTCATACACATGGGCTTCATTATGGGGTTAGGGGAAAATCAGTCAGAAAAATTGTTTTCCCACTCATGCTGCTAGTGTAATAGCTCTCTCTCTCTCTCTCTCTCTCTCTCTCTCTCTCTCTTTGTATCTCACTCACACCGACACACAAATGCATGTATTCATGAACTTCTCATTCTTCTGCATTGCTGGTTAGCTGTCTTTCAGTGTTAGCAAAAATGCTTAATGAATGTATTCAGCTAGTTAAATATTGACAAGAAGTTACAATAAAACAATATGATTATAATTACTTAATTAGTGAAAACAGCTGATTTTGGCTCTAAGTCAATTCTCTACTCCTGAAAAAAGTGGGGTGTATCAATGTCATAAATATTTCAAAAGATCAATGTTTGTCGTAAATTTATTTTTAAAATTGCAGCTATGTGACACAGTTTTTTATTTAGGCAAAAAAATTCTCCATGTACGTAATATGGTCATACTGCAAATTAGTTCTTGCTCACCCAGCAGCAGCCATTACCACTAATCAGGTGCTGAGTTGAATTCATTTTATTTGAATAAATATTGCTCTAGGGCACAGTAGGCAGATGATATGATAATATAATAAATATATAATATAAATAAATATATAGATACATATATGAATATATAATATATAAATATAATAACGTAGGGCATAGTTGATTTGTGTTGTTTTTGCAGTCTGCATGAGTTGAAGCGGATTAGACCCGTCTGTGGGACAGCTGATGGGAAATATTGCCGTTGGACTCAAGTCACCACCAAAGTCATCTAATTTCAAATCCAACTGGTGGTAGCTTTGACTAATCAGTTTAAAAGGAAATTTAGTGCACAGAATATATTCAAACTGAATACATGACGAATTCTGCAAGCAGGATTTGTTTAACTATGAATCAATATTTGAGTGACTAAAATGGGATAAACAAAAGGAAACAAAGTATGTTGGTGGGCCACAAAGAGCTGTTTGTGATTTATGGACCACTGGGGAGGTATAAAAGCACATTCACACAAATTATTCCAACAAGTCAGACAAATGAGCAAATAACTTCATGTTAGTCTTGACGGATATATGTGACTATTTTGGAGAGTTCCAGCATGGAGCCCCCGCATTTCTAGTTTAAATGGAGTGATTCTTAAGAATTATGACGTTAAGGGAATACCATGAAACTGAGAAGGCCTGTGCTTAAAAAGTTAACATCTGCATTTGATGAGGAGCTACAAATATGCTCTAAATATGTCAAGTAAATAGTTACTTTAGTATTTGACAAATCAACATTTAATTTCCAAATTTGTTTGTAGTATGTAGTCCCTGCATATATTGCCAATGAATCTAAGATTTAATAAGAAGTTGTTGTGACAAATCCTTATATTTATGAGACACACCGTATTTGTATGTTACCTTGACAGAAACATTAGCTGAATGTGTAATTCTTTAGTTTTGTTTATTTTTAAGTAAATATATATACAGTGTGTATATATATATAATCCACTGAGACAAAGTAATCCTTATCCATCTTCTCTCTGTTCTTCTTATGCCAGACAGGATATTTCATTGTCCCAACTCCCACAGCCTTGGCAAGGCCGCAGAGCTTTTACTCAAAAGCTTTTACTCATGCAAACCAAATCGCTTTTCTGTTTACCTTAACAAACTCACTTTGCATTCAGTGTTTTTAAGTATTTGTATTCACAAGAGATATATGTAAAGCAGTGCTGGCTTTCTGAGTTCTTTAAAATCATATGCTTTATTCTGTAGGTGAACTTTCTTGGGTGAAATTTAGAGGAAGTTTGTGTGCGTGTGTGCGTGTGTGTGTGTGTGTGAGAGAGAGAGAGAGAGACAAAGAGAGAGAGGCACTGTGTGTTTGTAACTTTGCATGCATACATGTATGTCTGTGTGTGCATAACTCAGAAATCTCTGCATCTGAAAGTTGATAATTTTAACTTGCCCTAGCATCTGCAGGACTTCTTGTGAACTTTGGAAGGTCGTCTCCGAGCAAACGCAAGGCCTGGTTTTGCATAAAACTCGCCGGCTGATCTATGACAAAGCTGCTTAATGTGTCACCCCACTGACAGGCTCCCATCAGTCCTCATTAAGTCCAGCCATGTCAGGGGTGTCAGCTGGAGTCTCTCCCCATACACCAACACCCCTGCCATATGAAAGCAGGTGACAGGAGGAGTTACTGTCAACTCCCACCAACCCCTCTGTCAGCCGTTATGACTGAAAAAATACGGTGCAAAGATAAAATAACAAGGAGTGTTTTGGCCGGTCATTGGCACAAACCAGGGAACAATTACGGGTGTATCGCAAAGGTCTTTCCTTGGGGGCAGAAGGCCGTTAAGTTGTTTCAGAGACACCTTGCACCTGTAGTGCTGCTCTGTGAAGCGAGGGCAGACGTGGGAGTGTGAAAAGAACTTCTCTTTAACCTTTGAACCCTGACCTTCACACTGTTTCAAAGTGTAAAATGGGTGGCAGAGGAAGACATGGCTTTATGTTTGATGAAGAAAGCACAGTGGGGAAATGAAGGAAAAGCAGCAGTTAACTTGACGCCTGTTAGCTGCGCTGGGAGAAACATGATAGCTGTGTGACACTTCCAGCCCTCCGTGTCAAAAGGTGCGATTTTATTTGGAGTTTTATGGTCATTGGTTAATGGTTAATATACACAAGGGAGAGTTACTTTCAAATTCAAACAGTAGACATGCTTTCCACAGCACTGTATGGCTTTAACATTCGCAGATTTGTTGCATAGTCATCTTGGGTTGAATATTATTCAGTAGGTGAGCAGATATATAGAGCTGCATTAAGTATGCCTCTCTATTGCCAGTAGGTGCAGCTGTAGTTCAAGCCAGCAAACCAGATGGAGGGGTGTGTGTGTGTGTGTGTGTGTGTGTGTGTGTGTGTGTGTGTATATGTGTGTGTGTGTGTGGGGGGGATATTAACAGACCATGAAACATTTTGAAGAGCTGTTTTGGAACGCTCCCAGCCGAGCCTGATTAGCTTTCCAAGTACTAAGAGAAAAAACAGACGCTGTTGTTTGATTATCCAGAGTGAGCATCAGTGAGTTGTTTTGCATAGGAGAGCAGAGGAATCTTGAGTCAGGGACACTGACACAGTTAGCTCTTAACACATTGTGTTGTTTGTCATGGCTACTGTATCTGACTTGAGGTCTGAGCATTATTTAAGGTTAGGATTTACTATAATCTTGCACATATAATACCTATGTCAGGTGAATTTATTTGAGCCCTTTAACCCCCAGAGTAGGAAGTTTCACCAGCATGGTCTGCAAGTTTTCTAAGCATGTCCACTTCCTGTGGACACAATCACGTTTCCGGTTTGGCTGGTGGCCCTCTTGGTACAGTCCTATATGATGTATAACGGGCCGAGTAGCCGAGTGTCTGTATAGGCTCCAATGTGTGTATGTGCCTGCCATGCAGACCATAAAGCTGTCTTAACTTAAGCAGTGATTAATACACCCATCACTTTCTAAATGCTGCCTGCCTGTTCTCCAGCCTCGGCCTCCACAGAGTAGACCAATGTTTGCCTTTCCCAAAACGCCCTCCTTTTACTACAACGTGGGGTCAGAGGGAGAAAAGACGCATTCTTAATTTGATGATTAGTCTGTGGACTCTTTGGGGTGAAAGAAAAGGATTGGCCTCATTAGCTGTAATTGTCTAATTGCCTTTCATCTAAATAGCTCGTAATTTTCACTTCATGGATTATACAAATACCATAAATGCACCTCTCTGTTATTTGTGTATCTTGCAACTCACCTCTGAGCAAAAAACAAATTCTGCTGTCAGGGCCTGCTGCAGTGAGAGACGAGTATGTTTAAATAGTGGAGGCAAGAAGAAGGATTGGAAAATGGATTGAAGGGGGTACGAAACAGCACCATAGTTGATTATTCTTCTAACGTTGATCCAGAATCCCAAAGAGTCATAGGGAATTTTTCACCTTACGGTTTTATCCATACTATACCATATTCTCTTCATGAGTTTTTTTTAACATTAATATGTGTTCCCCCAACCTGCCTATGGTGGCCCAGGGGCTAGAAATGGCGATAGGTGTAAACTGAGCCCTGGGTATCCTTCTCCACCTTTGAGGAAATTAAAGCTAAGTTGGGTCGATCTGGAATCTTGCCCCTTATGAGGTCATAAGAGGCAAGGTTACCTCCCCTTTCACTGATTTGCCCGTCCAGAGAATTTGGCCCACCCATGAGACAGAGACATCATGGCTTTCAAATGAGCAAAGTGGCAGTTGGTCAAGGCCACACCCCCAGCCTCCACCTTAGCCTATACCTTGAGTCTGGAGAGTGGTGTGTTTTTAGGAGTCAGCTCTGAGACATTCAAATGTCAACTGGAGTTTCACTAGCAAGGGCCACGCCCTAATTATATGTCATTTAAAGGTTTCATTAAAATACGGGATGTTTAGATGTTAGAATATGAATGAATGGCTGAAGAGGGGAAGGGGGATGATGGAAGAAGGATATTGTCTGATGAAGTGAAGGGAAAGTGAGGGTTGGTCGAGCAATCTGACACAAACGGTGATGCTCCCAAATCTAAGTTACCCAGTTACAGAGGTAATGTCAACCCCATTGATAAACCATAGCTCTACAGCTGCTAAAATTGACCAAAAACTGTTGTACTTTCAGCCTGTAAAACTGATGGTCAACCAAAAAGAAATCAAATCAACTTCTGTTTGAATTTAAGGACCCATTGTTTCAAAACTCGCTATCATTTTTGCTTTTAACCTTGCAAACAGTGCAGTGCATTGAAAAACGTGACAGGTCTAGCAACAGTAACGGAGCTTAGCGAAGGGTCAAATATTATAATTATATTATTATATTATTACATAAGAATGACATGACACTGTCATGAACGTGTCACAAACATTATAAACAAGTCATAAACATGTATGACATAACTCTTCTTTTAGTTAGTCCATCCATCTATCCATCTTCATCCGCTTATCCGGAGTCGGGTCGCAGGGGCAGCAGCTCCAGTAGGGGACCCCAAACTTGCCTTTCCCGAGCCACATCAACCAGCTCCGACTGGGGGATCCCGAGGCGTTCCCAGGCCAGGTTGGAGATATAATCTCTCCACCTAGTCCTGGGTCTTCCCCGAGGCCTCCTCCCAGCTGGACGTGCCTGGAACACCTCCCTAGGGAGGCGCCCAGGAGGCATCCTTACCAGATGCCCGAACCACCTCAACTGGCTCCTTTCGACGCGAAGGAGCAGCGGCTCTACTCCGAGCTCCTCTCGGATGACTGAGCTTCTCACCCTATCTCTAAGGGAGACGCCAGCCACCCTCCTGAGGAAACCCATTTTGGCCGCTTGTACCCTGGATCTCGTTCTTTCGGTGACCCAGCCTTCATGACCATAGGTGAGGGTAGGAACGAAAATTGCCCGGTAGATCGAGAGCTTTGCCTTCTGGCTCAGCTCCCTTTTCGTCACAATGGTGCGATAAACAGAATGTAATACCGCACCAGCTGCTCCGATTCTCCGACCAATCTCACGCTCCATGGTCCCCTCACTCGTGAACAAGACCCCAAGGTACTTAAACTCCTTCACTCCCTACCTGAAGAAAGCACTCCATCGGTTTCCTGCTGAGAACCATGGCCTCAGATTTAGAGGTGCTGATCCTCATCCCAGCCGCTTCACACTCGGCGGCGAACCGATCCAGTGAGTGCTGAAGGTCACAGACCGATGACGCCATCAGAACCACATCATCTGCAAAAAGCAGCGATGAGATCCCGAGCCCACCAAACTGCAACCCTTCCCCGCCCCGACTACGCCTCGATATCCTGTCCATAAATATTACAAACAGGATTGGTGACAAAGCGCAGCCCTGGCGGAGGCCAACCTTCACCTGGAACGAGTCCGACTTACTGCCGAGATCCCGGACACAGCTCTCGCTTTGGTCATACAGAGATTGGATGAGAAGGGACCCCCTCACCCCATACTCCCGCAGCACCTCCCACAATTTCTCCCGGGGGACCCGGTCATACGCCTTCTCCAGATCCACAAAACACATGCAGACTGGTTGGGCATACTCCCAGGCCCCCTCCAAGATCCTTGCGAGAGTGAAGATCTGATCCGTTGTTCCACGGCCAGGACGGAATCCGCATTGTTCCTCTTCAATCCAAGGTTCGACTATCGGCCGAACCCTCCTTTCCGGTACCTTGGAGTAGACTTTACCAGGGAGGCTGAGAAGTGTGATACCCCTGTAATTGGCACACACCCTCTGGTCCCCCTTTTTAAAGAGGGGAACCACCACCCCGGTCTGCCACTCCTTAGGCACTGTCCCAGACTTCCACGCAATGTTGAAGAGGCGTGTCAAACAAGACATCCCCTCCACACCCAGAGCTTTCAGCATTTCTGGACGGATCTCATCAATCCCTGGGGCTTTGCCGCTGTGGAGTTGTTTTACTACCTCAGCGAAATTCCACCAGGGAAATTGACGACAATCCCCCATCATCCTCCAGCTCTGCCTCTACCACAGAGGGCGTGCCAGCTGGATTTAGGAGTTCCTCAAAGTGCTCCTTCCACCACTCTATTACCTCCCCAGTTGAGGTCAACAACGTCCCATCCTTGCTGTAAACAGCTTGGATGATTCCTCGCTTCCCCCTCCTGAGGTGGCGAACGGTTTTCCAGAAGCACCTTGGTGCCGACCGAAAGTCCTTCTCCATGTCTTCTCCGAACTTCTCCCACACCCGCTGCTTTGCCTCTGTCACGGCAGAGGCTGCAGCCCTTCGGGCCCGTCGGTACCTTGCAACTGCCTCCGGAGTCCTCCGGGATAACATATCTCGGAAGGACTCCTTCTTCAGTCGGACGTCTTCCCTGACCACCGGTGTCCACCAGGGTGTTCGTGGGTTACCGCCCCTTGAGGCACCTAAGACCCTAAGACCACAGTTCGCCGCCGCAGCTTCAGCTTCTTTTAGTTAGTGTCATTCGGTTTGGTCATGACAAGTAATGGTCAGGGTTAGGGTTTATATGTCATGACTGTATCATGACAGTGTCATGTGTTCATGACACTGTCATGTCACTAGATAACTTCAAGTAAAGTGTTACCAAATATTCTTTTGCTATGATGTGTGTTTTCTGAGCTTTGTTTGTGACTTGGACCTCCTCAAGACAAGAATAAGAGTGGACAGATTGGCTCCCGACTTTAAGGTGTGTGTCCAGAGTGCTGGGGTTTGGAGGGGGTTGTTTTTAAATTACCACAGACATAAACAGATCATCTTGTCTACCATATAGTGCCTCTGTTTGAGTCCCACCTCCTTGGGTGTCACGACCACAGGATGCAGCATTCCTTCAAAGAGGAACAGGCGCTGTAAGTGAGCAGTCTTTGCTTCATTCACACCCCCGCCTCTTCCCCCACCAAAACAGAAAACACACTTATCTATGCCGCGGCCACCTGCCAGTGCAGGCCTGTCCTTTGTGTGGATGTCTGTATAAGCCTGGGATTCTGTTACCCTGATCCCCAGGGAGAGCAGACACTGCTGTAGGCACTGTCACACTGGATACTTGAACAGGATGAAATACAGGCTAGTCAGTGACAGGAAGAAGTGCAATTACTTATTATCTGTGCAGATAGACAGCAGTCTTAAGTCCTTCAACACTTCCAGGTTAGCTTCTCTTCCACTAGCTTTTGTTTCATATCAAAAAGCTTGTTCATATGTTTATTCTGAATAGTGGAAACATGATACTTGTATTTTCTGTCTACATTCTACAATTATCCACTACTTTACTGGCTTGTGTAATATTTCAACACTGTTTTTTTCTACCAAAGATAAGTGACAGCTTGTTTTGCTTAGCATCAAACAGCTGTTTTTGGCTCTGGCTATGACTAATGCAATAAGTTGCTGTTGGGTGTGAACAGAATTTATTTCTTTAATCTTTCTTAAGAGAGGTGTATGTTACTGCTACACCCCATTTAAATAAATGGGGTGGACAAAAATAATAGCTACACATGTTAGTATAAAAAAACTGAACATTACAAACTTCATGAAGGTAGGATTTATTGCTGGACTGTTCTATTAAACTGCAGTAGTTTTCTCTATGTGTACCTAATAAACTAGTGACTAAGTGTTTATAGCCTTGATAGCCGCCTAACTACCACAACTGTATTTGTCTAAATGACAACTGCCTACCTTGGTATCTGCCAGTTTCATACCATTTCTTTTAATCAGTGCCTGCTACTGAAAAGTGGTGTCTGCCAGTGGAACATGACGTTTACAAGTGACAAACGTTATATTAGCTGAACAGCAGATCATTTTTTTAATTGATTCTGAAACAACAAAAAAGATGCCACCCTATAATTCCGTCTCCTGTGTCCCTGTGAAACACTTAATTTGTACTTATGAGACTACGGAAACTGCCAACTAGTGATATCTATGGCCTGGTTTAAGCTGATACACCTTCAGTGGGACTGATTTTGTTCATTGTGGTAACACATACCTATATTTGAATAGACACTGGAGAAAATGTCGACTGAATGGACGGAACAGAGTTGGAAACAAAAGCAACTTGACATAAAGCAGAGAAATTTGTTTTCTCTGCCAATATTGTGTGTATTTGAATAACTGTTTCCCTGTGTGGATAGACATTCAAGATTGTCAAATAATCAACTCACCTTAAAGGATTGATGTATTGCGCCACTTTAGAGATATTTTGAGTGAGTAGATCTTACATTCAACCAGCCACTGTGTGTGCTTTTGAAATGTCATGTAAGACAAGCTGGGAGGATTGTAATCATAAACAATAATGAATTATGTGACACATGTCAGAACCTCATTAATGGTTTGTGTTACAGGGTCATTCTGTGATGTTGTGCTTAATTCTGTTTACACAGTTGTTAGAGTGCAGATTGATAGAGGACGTTGATGTCTCTTTCAGAAGGCTGGAAGTCACCATGTACATACTGTAGCTCCAAAGATGGACATAATCTTAGGCTTCACCTTCAATCAAATGTGATTATAGGAAAATATTTGGGGCCTATTTTCCTTAATTTAAACAGCATTATGTAATTGTGGATATCAGAAGGAGTATATATATAAGAAGTGTAATGACTTTTGCTTGTCGGTATTAAGGAACTCTCAGTCTCAGCGGTCTGAATGGGAAATGCAGCCCATCTGCTGAACAAGGCAGCAGGGATAGAGATGATTGCATCATTAGTGCTGTCATCTGGAATTCACCGTGGGACCACAGTGCAGTCAGCCGCTCGCCTCGGACCAGTTCATTTAGCAGCACACAGCGATTACAGCAGTAACAGTCTATCAGCAGGTCAGATGTGCAGGAGGTTGGCAGTCCTCTCTGCACAGCGCAGCATCTGTTACATTATGATTAGAGAAGCACTGGTCCTTGATCTTTCCCCCCTCAATACTGATTCTGATACCTGAAGTGCTGCAGAGTACCAATCTTATACGAAAGTGCACTTTTTAGCAAAGCTAGTGACATGGCTCAAAGGACGGTATAATGTTGGCCAGTCCACCACTTTGGTCTAAACTGAAATATTTTAAAAACTTTAGAATAGATTTCCATTGAATTTTTCATTTACAGACATTCTTGGTACCCTGACAAAGAAGCCTACTGACATACGAAGGTGATCCCTTAACCTTTTATCTAGCGCCATTATCAGGTACATTTTTTAATTTGTCCAATACATTTGATTTATGACCAAATTCCTGACATTCCCATTAGCCTCAGCTGCACTTTGTGTTTGGTGCTAATTAGTTAATGTTAGTATGCACAAGGAACAATTGGGGTGTAACAATGAATAAATGGTACATTGCATTAAAATGTGCATGAATTATTTGTGTTTTTAAAACAGACATGGAAAAATATTCATTTAAGGAGACGTAACATAAAAGTATGGCTTAAGACAAAAACAACTGTATTCTTTCAGCTTTACTGTGTAATTATAACTATAGTTTTTATATTTTCATTTATTCACCAAGAAAAGGCCACATTTCTCCAGATGACATCTAAAATTGTACTGTTTCTCTTAACAAAAGCACTGCTAATGGCATGAATGTACTGTATGTTATATGTCATTTCATACATGGCAATTATGAATTCCAAAATTTAATTCTGTATTCCGTATTCTGCGTGGCAAAAGTTCCATGAGCTACATTTACTGCGTTTCCTTTCAATTAATTGTATCCTTTTGTAAGCTGCTTGGCCCACTAACGAGGTTCTAGTGGCTGTTGACTTGAATAACAACATGTTAGTTACTAAGTGTAGAGAAGAACAAAGACCTTCTCCTCGTTACTGCTGGTGCCTGATTGTTCTCAGTTTTTCTCTGAAGACGGCTCCTAATATCATCTCATAATCTGCCATCCTCTCCTCCAGATGCCCCCGCCACCACTCGTTTTCATGTCTGACTGTCGTTCAAAGACTAATCATTAATGTGATTTATTTCTTGCTGTGTATTATTTTGTTCCTCTAATTTGTTTGGGTTTTTCAGCACGGGTGTAAATCAGAATCAAAGCGATTGCCACTGCTTTTCCCTGTCACCTCTGTTAATGACCTGTCTACTGGAGGTTTGCATTGAGAAGAAGCAGACCTGCTGTCTACCTAAATCACCTTTCCATCCTCTCCCCTCATAAACACAAAGATCCCACTGGCTACTAGCACAAACACCTTCTCTGACTGACCCCTAGCTATACATCAGCAGCTCTACGCAATTGCAGGGCCAAAAAGTGCAAATTGGCGACGGTGGAAAACAAAATACAATCATTAATCACCATTAGGTTTGTGAAAGTTTTGATCATGAAACTATTATAGTTTGTTACTTTTACCAACAATATAGTTTGACACTTTTTAAGATATAAATGGGAACAAAATTGCAGAAACACATGCATCCAAGAGATGAGGAGACTGAGTGAAACAATAGAGCGGGGATGATTGTCATCTGTCCATCATGTGAGGAAGGCAAGCGGCTTCTCAGGCGTCATGATGTGTAATGTGATTGGACGGTGCTGTGACAGGGAGCTGTGACCTTCAGCTGCCTGCCTACTCCAACCCCAGCTTCCAGGGTTCTGGGAAGGATGCCAATGCTACTGATCAATGGGGGCATTGGCACTCATCATGTCAAATCCACTCCTTGTCCATTTCCCGTCTCTTTTGTCATCAGGGCTGCGCTTTCCTTCCGCTAGTCAATCACTTTGAGCTATGAACTGAGCTGTTCACACATCAGAGAAAGAAACGGTGTTCACCCTCATTTTTTGGCTTACATTTAGTCCGTGTTTCATCATCTAAAAGCACTCCACAAACTATGCACACAACCATGCAAATATTACACACACAAAAACATGCCAGGAGAGAATTATTTGTGGAGGCACATATCCACAGCAGCCCTAAATGAGAATTTCACCAAACAAACACAATCAGGCCCCTATTACATTTCTCTTTCATGATGCTGAAAGGAAATGCAAACGAGATTAGATAACACAAAGGCCACAAGGCTCATTTCTCTCCTGTGTCTGGAGATGGCTAAATGCTTAATTCCCCTCTCCGCTAAGCTCCTCAGGCCCATTCCCCCTTTTGTTGAACCCAAACCAACTGCATTAATGTAATGTAAAATTGCCTCTCGCAGGAACGTGTTTTTTTCCTTCTCTTTTTTCTAGCACTTTTTCCCCCATTTCCAACCCTCTTGTTTCTGTTAGACTCTAAATTAACTGAACACAAACCACTTTTGCTTTAAGTGGGCATGGCATTGTTTTGAACCATGCAATTATGGAGAGATCTGTCTGTCTGCCAGGGGTTTTGATTCATGGTGCAGCCTTGGCAGTTAGAACAATTGGAGGAGTCTAAACAGGATCTAATGGATAAGTTTGGACTGAGAACAGGCAGCAAGAGAAAAGAGTGCTCAACTGAGGGCCTCAACGTCACAGCTGCTTGTTGGTTTACAATAGCAGCGGTAAATAGGAGCTACATAACTTCCCTTTGATTGGAGTAATCAGCCTGAAAAAGTTTACCACATGCTGTCGTAACTGAGCTGAGATTGGGCTAATTTACAAGAGGCTGATAAAACAGCAAGAGAAAAGAAGAGTGAGAGGCTGAATTTAATAAAGAGAAGTGCCAGGGTTACAGCCAGGACACAGGCCACAGGGAGGTTAGTATGTCTGGCTACAATTAGTCAGTCACAGGAGAGATTGGGATGATGCTTCGGGGGAGCTATTGGTCCTCAGTCATTAGTGATTATTCAGTCAGAAATTACTGATTCTGAAGGCAACGTGTGCCTTCATCTGGTAGTTTACTAACATGTTTCCTTCCTACACTTGCAGCCGTTAAGCAAGCTCCAAATCTAAAAAAAAATACATCATACAGGAAGTGTTTTGAACGTTTATGTGGTTTTGATTTCCTCAATGTTCAGATGGCAATATCAAGTGTGGCATCAATGACACTTTTTAAATTACCAAGTACACATATCAAATTGAACTCTGTAGCATAATTTCCCCCAGTTCTTTCTTTAATTTGCCAAACACCACTTTAAGAATGCAGATGTTAATGTGTGTTTGCTTCGAAAATCTTATTAAGTCTGAGCACTTTATTAGATGTGGTTACAATTATTTAATTAAATAAGCATTAGGGGTAATTTTCAAACTCATAAATAAGTTATTTCATTTCCTCTGCTTTTCACAATCCATGAAATTTGTTTGATAATTAAAACCCTGTAAGTGCTTCATAACAGAGAACATATTTAACACCTGACATGCTCATTTCACACAAACACATACAGTTTATGGAGAATACAAGCTGGCCACAATAAGTATCTTTGTAGGTTAGCAGTCATTTTAATGGAATTAAAAAGCCAAAGTTAATTATTTTTTAAACTTCAAGTACAACTGAAATACACTAAAATACAAAAGCAAAGGAGGGAAGACACATAAGCACAAATGCACCCACATAATGATACTATTATTAATCTTGTCACCATCTTGATACCATGACAAACACAGAATACAGAGTAGTACTTTTAATATAAATCTACATCTACTCTTTGCTGGCCTTTGTCAGCCCTTCAGTGAGCCACTGCGTATTTGTTTGTTATTGCAGATGATGTATAATGTGGTGAACAAACACTACATCTGCAACTTGGCACACTGTGCAAGGTACCTTCAAAGCCTCAACCATGCTGTATCCAGGGATTACATACTGTACACTCAGATGTATGCACAAATGGGTCTACAAGAAGGCAGTTTGTAAGTAGGTGTAAATCGCAGGCAGAGTTTAAAGTGAGTGCTGGAGCTGATGATTTTACTAAAACTGTAACAATAATAATTAGGAATGATCATGTGGTTAGCTAGCCTTCTGTGTTCGCCCAAAAGCTCGCTACAGCTCCACTCAACATCTGAGGGACCCGACCTTCGCAGTTGAAGCTCCAGATGTGGCTGCAGCTCTCAAAGTCTCCCGCATGATTTATATCCTGCTCTTACAGTACTGCACATGATCACACACTATACAGTACAGACACAAACACATATGCACACATGTAACTGTATACACACACATATCAGTGTGGAGAAGGCATATACACACACACCCACATTAGCACACGCATACACACTCACAAGCACTCACAAATAAAAACAAGAAATCAATGTAACCTGTAATTTTTACAGGGCTGATTTGAGTGTGTGTGACAGGCCAAATCCAATAGCTGCAGCAGGGCTGACAGGTCTGACATGAGTCTTGCCTTGCCGGCCGCTCAATTATGCATGGCCCAATGTTTCCCAGGATCTTAATTGAATCACACTGTCTCAAACTTGTTATTTCTAATTTGTTGCATTTGATTTCTGACATCAGCGCTGCTGTGTCATGAATTATGCAAACAGGAGGACCTTTAATTGTGAGTGTTATTAAAACAAAACTAATTGCAGATGATTAAAATGTGACTAGGAAGCAGGATGTCGGGGGCTTCACCCTGACATGGCTTTGCTACTACTGCCAAATAATGATTAGGTCTCACGGCTGTCTGAGCTGTTGTTGTTTTGTGGTTGTGACTGTAAACTTGGGTGGAACATGTCGCATGGTTTAATGGAGGGACATGATGTAGTCTGTTGGTGGACTGCATGCCGCACACAGGGCTCTGTGGTGATATAATGTGCCATGATGACACACACTGCATGCACTTATTTAACAACACATATGCACATGCTGGAATGTAGAAAACACCTACACATTCATGTATCCACACAATTGGAGAAAGACGAATTGGCATAATTCATCATTGCAGCCAAATCACATAACTTCTCTTACTTTTATTGATTATACTTCATACATTTTGATTAGTTCTTCTTCCAGAAATTGTTTGACTGTCCCCTAAATACATAGAAAATTGCTTTCAATATTGCCACCTATAAAGGCTGACAATATACAGACTTTGACGTAAAATGAGATCCCCTTGGAATTCATTCTGTTTAAGTGTATTGTCAGGCAAAAGTAATGATGCATTTTGATCAGATACATTAAAGTGCAATGGAGAAAGCCACATAAAAGTAGAATAAGTCAATATAGTGTATGCCTGTAACATTCCTAAATGATTACCAAAATAATGAGGACTTGATGTAGAGAAACAAAGAATTTAAATTGGTGTGTTACATTTTCTCTTTTCTAGGGTGAATAATAACCTTTTTTCTCCTTACTATAAAGTACTTTTGATCTTAGCCCCTATTTATGCAACTATGAGCAGCTCAGCACAGCATGATTACAAAATAAGATACGTGTAATATAAAATAATTGTGCATTATTTCAATAAAGTCAAAAGCATGCATGTGTAAGGCTATAAGTGGTAAAATGAACCCTCCTCCTCTACTCATAAGAGATGTAACAAATGAATTGTGCCTTCAGGGCAACAGCTCAGCACCTGACTGTAAGGTAGGGATCCTCACGGCTGTGTTCCATACGGGACGTTTGAGATGTCTGGAAGTCATTTCCACATGCAAGGAGGGGGGGGAAGACCCACTTTAGTTTCATGAATGCTCAATCAATTCAATAGGACAGCTTAACTTTCTCTTTCCCTCTCAGAGCACATATATAGGCCCACAGGCATTCACAGGCTGCATTCAAAGGCTGACTGTGCCTCATACAAAAGCACAGTAATTTCACCTTTGGGGGGCAACTGCTGAAATATGTAGTAAAGAAAAAAACTAAAGGAAACAAGCAGATCAAAAGGTGTTTCTGGTGCTGAAACAAGTGAGATTTTGGGTATGGTTTTAGCAGCGTGGCTCACACCATTAGTCTGTCCACTTCAATTTTGTATACACATTCATAGTCCCCAGAGGATGAAGCCAATTGACTTTGGTCATCCCTTAATTCTTCCTTTAGTGCCTCTATGAGGTGGACATTACTGGTTTTGAGGGAAATATCTCAACAATTAATTGATGGATTGCCATGAAATTTGTTAGTCTTTCCTGTTGCCCACAGGTATGTATTTCTACCAATAACCACACGTTAATGCCTAACTACTGTTACATCCACACTACTAGGTTTTTGTTTTAAATCATATATCTTTTTTCAGTCCCAAAGTGTCCTTCCCTGATTCATCGTGCCCCTATCATGTAATTTGTTCAGAAGAAAACAAACAATATCAGCCTTGACTGTGGTCAATTCAATGTGGATTATGAATTACAGCCATTTCTGATCTTGTTATCGATGCAAGCTGCTCTTTTGCAGTTAAGTTCTGCATTGTATAATGTTACGCTATATATTAGGCATATAAACATTTTTAGGAGTGTTAGGATGGACACAGGTTAGTTCTGAAAATGGTGCTAAAACGGTGGTGAGGACAGAGATCGTTTTCTTTTAAAAACGCTGGTTTAAAATGAAAACGTAGTCGTGTGGCTTTAGCCTAGGATGGTAACACTATCTACAACATCAGGATGTTAACATTGTTACTTTGAGCCTATTCGTTTCCTTACATTAGCATTTAGCTCAAAGAAACGCTGTAAAACCTTCAGTGATGCTGCTAGCATAGTTCATATTATTGTTATTGTAAAAATAAGGCTGGATGTGTTGGCATGCCATACTGTCTTTCCTTTCTGTCATTAAACAAACATTCAGCTCTGATAGCTTCCATTACGAGAGGACTGTGTACGCTACCGTTGAAATGACACAGCATTGGCCTCAAACTAATGCCATCGGGCACTGAACATTTGGTAAAATGCTCTACTCCTAGCTAACACCAGCCTAGGTCCAGGAGATAAGGAAGGTAATATATTCATTTCCTTGAACTCCCAAACCCTACCTGTCATATGCTTGCCTCTTAGCAAGGGCCCGAAAAGCCTGATTCTCATTATATATGCATTCTAAGCAGGGGTGACGTGACCTGCCAATTCAAAAAGTCTATCTTTGCATAAAACTCTTTGTCAATAAGGTGCCTTGGTGGTCTGGTTTCTGTCTATATGATAAAGTAGCTAAGTATATTTTGCCTGTGCCTCCAGGATGGCTGCAGAACCTTGTCTGTGGAGATGACAATTAGAGTCACTTTCCACCCAGGTTAGGCCAGACAGGCCCTGTCAACCACCGGGAGAAGAGAATGGGGGGAGACAGAGAGTAATATGTGTACCACTCTGATTCTGCTTCACCTCGTGATCCTTGCACTGACCACCAAGGAGTGTGGGGGGGGGGGGGAGGCTGAGGTGGGGAAGAGGAGGGAAAGTAGAGGAAAATGGAGGCAAATTCACCTCAGCAGTTACTGTGGATCTATTTCTAGTTTTAAAATGGTTAGGAGCTGTCAGTGAGTCATTCTTATATTTTCCAGTTACCATGTTTCTCATATCAGCTTTCATAGACTGTTCTCAGACAATGTTCTCAGACCAATAAAAGTGCCAAAGGAATCATCTTTGAGATTGCAAATGCGCATAATATATGATCCAAAAGGAAATGATCTGGTGCAATGTGTATGAGACACACTAAGCACACCATGGTGCACAGTGTGTAAATTAAACATTCAATGGGTAAAATGGCTTTGCTGTGTTTTATGGCTATGCAGTCCAGCCAAGCAATCGCTACAGTTAATGTGCCCAAGACGTGATCAATGCAATGATCGCAGATCAGCTTTTGAATTCGATTCATGCCCCAATGTCTTCTTAACAAATCTAAAGGCTGTCAAACGTTTTGGCACAGCAGTACAACTGTCAGGTTGGAGTGTGCAAGAGATGTGCTGCATGCCTCTCTGCTGCAGCTTCCCCCTGAAAGGATTAATAATTTACATTGGATTACTCTAAAATTCCACCATTTGTCACAAACCTGTGTAACATTGATTTGTTGAACTGTCATAATAGCACATCACTCACAGTAAACAATCATCACCTTACCAAGAGCTGTCGGTAAATGTCTCTTTCTGAGGAAGTAAGATGGAGGAGGGGGGGAGGTTTTTGTTCCTTTTTCGTGGTTTCCCATCGAGTGGCTCTCTCCTAGCTGGGGGGAGCTGTAATTGCTGTCAGTCTCTCCTGAGCACAATCTGAAAGGCAGCTGCTGTTTCACAGTTGAGGAGTGAAAGGAGTTTGGGCTGTGTGGCTTTCCCTCTAGGCCTCTCGAGGATTTGGTGAGTTCTCTCCCCCTTCTTGTTTACCTCTCATTGTCAACAACGACGCACAGTTATTAGGTGCAGGGGAATCAGAGGGCTAAGAGCCTATCACACTCACAAACAGAGACACAGGTAATTGAAAAGATTATCCTCAACATGCCAGCTATGATTTGGAAGGTTTTTAAGTGGTGAAAGTTTTCCTCCAGAATATTGCACACAAATATCAAAACACAAAAGGCTTCCCCAAAAACATCAATGCACAGATTTTGACATGTCTGTGTTTACTCCAGATGCCTTGTCAACCACTTTGGCAGATATATATTCATCCAAGCTCCTCTACTTTTCCATAAAGCAGCTTCTAACCTGACAGACTGTATCGCCATTTTATTTGCATTAAGTACATGCCTTATATGGTGTTATTTGCCCCAGTCCCCCAACTCCACCCTGCTAAGAACAATCATCTCAACAGTGAAGTACAAAATCAACATATCTCAACATATTAGTTTATATAAATATTGCACTTCTACATAACACACACATTTTCCCTTACATTATTATATGCACGTATTTATTTTTAATTACCAAAAGAGCCCATTCACATTCTCTCCTACAGTTTCTGGCTGACTTAATCCCTCCTTATTGGCAAACATTAGAATTCACTTTAAGTGTTGCCCACAGAGGTCAAATTCCCTCTTAGGGTGAAAAGCTGCAGGAAATTGCCTGCATTAGGGAGATGTATTGGTGTGAAAAGATCCCATGACATGCTGCTGAACAGGTCAGCCCTCTGCTATTTGTTCCCCCCTTTCTCTCACTCTCTCACTCTCTCTTTCTTATATTGTCTCCTTTAGAAAGAGTAGTAATAAGATTGCCCAATTAGTCTACTTACATGAATCCTGTCTTTATTGATTAGGGACATTTAGCAAATACCTTGATAGGACTATCTAGGATCAGTAATTGTCTGAAGTCTTTGATATATGGATTAAAACACAGCACTGAGGGAATTCCCCAAAAACCCTGGTCCACACTAATTCTGTAATAAACATATTGACTAGCACTGTCATGTTCCTTGATAGATATATTTATATTGCTCACACAAACACCCTGTACATCAACATTACAGCAGGTTACAATTTGTCAGACTACGTTGTCCAGTTTTGCTAATAATGTGCCGACTGTAGCTTTATCATCTTGTTTGTAGCTGACATAAGTGAAATTCAGCATGGGGCTGTGAAGCTGTAGCTCAAAGCATTTAAAGTTCGACAAGCTGTAAGACAGTGTTGTCACTTGCATACTTGTGAGTCATTTGTTAGTTTGTCTTTTTATTCTTCTTTGACTTCTCTCCTCAATGAGGCCTTTTTATTATTGACTGTATTTTTTGGTTGGTTTCATTGTTTTCCTTTCTTATTGGACCATTCACAGTTAGGAGTTTACTACTTTATAATTTTAATTATTACACATATACCCTTTGGTATACCTAATTTCTCACTTACAGTTGAATATTGTTTGTGAACATTATTTACAGAGTGAAAGGAGTTTCTGTTTTGTGGTATGAAGCAATATGCTTTATCCAAACCCAATACAGTGTATGATGCAGTGTAGTATACTGCAGCTGCTAAAAGATGCCAGTATGTATGTCTTCTATTGTTCAATGTTTTTTTTTATAAAATATCTGTACAATAATGAGGCAGAGGTTCCTTGCTCATAAGTTCAATGCATTCATCATACATAACAATCATTAATGTTATTGATAATAATGGCATGCTGGAGTTTGTGACAGGAAGTTACGTGTATTCATTCAGGCAGTGCACAAAGCCCAACCCTTACTATTTCCTCATGTCACACAAAAGAACAAGAGAGATTTTCAAAAGAGTTGGTGTGAGCTTGCATTCCAGACTTTAAAGCCCTTTTTTACGTGTGAGATCCAAAGTTGATGCCATTTGACAGGGCTCTTTATCCTCCTTCTGGATAAGGACACCTTGTTCTGGACTGTCTGCTGTTTGTATTTGGCTTTTGATGTTACTGAACCGTGCATCAGTCGTCTAAACCCAACATTTACCCAGAATTCACCCAACAGCCCCCTGGATTTAAAGTAGTATATACACATGGTTTGTTAGAATGTTCTAAGAAGATGCGGCAGAATACTGTTGAATATTAGTGGCTTTGGGGATTATTGAATCAGACCAATCCCTATTTCGAAGAATTGAACAGCATATAGATTCAATCTCTTTGCAAAACAAGCCAGTAGAGGTTATGATATCTTTAATCAAAATCATATTCAAATCAACTTTTCTAAACAGGCCAGTTTGAACACTTTTACCACGTCTGCAAAATCCAAAACCACCGGCCCTAAAATATTTCACACTTGCATCCTCAGACGTTAATCAACATATTTGAATTAGTTTAAAAAGTTAATGAGTTCTTAAGCAGCCTCTGGGACTTCACGTCAATAAACTACAAACTCATTTTATTTTCTCTTTCAAATTCCTATAAAGAGTACTTCCCCTCCAATGCTGCGAAGCTTTACTTTGAAATGCCTTGACTTTGATAAGAAATGAATTAGCGCTTTGGAGAAAGGCAAAGTGATATCAGGATGTGATGGGCTCTTCTGCTTCTATCTGATACATATTCTAATGGCTGAGTGCTGACCCCTACTCCCACTGATGAGCAGCCAGAGAGATTTTGACCTTGTGGTGTGTGTGAATCGATGGGAAGTTGATAAAGCCAAGTTCATTGCTGCCTAACATAAAACAAAGCTGATTTGTTTACCTAGCTAAGCCTGCGCGTGTCAATCCCATTACGGAATGATTTATAGACCAGCACCCAATGAAATTGTTTAAAGCAGATTAGGTAGAGCCAACGATCACCACTAATATGACAAGCTGATATGCTGTGACAGGTAACCAAGCAAACAAGTTCCTGAAATTCAGATTGAATTAGAATCCTAATAATCCTACAGGGAGCAGTGGATTTAATCAGAAGAGGAGAAGAGGAAGAAAAAAAAGGAAGGAGGAAAGTAAAAGAGGGCTGAATGAAGGATACTGGTTCTTCAGCTATACGGGGGAACAACACCTTTTTTATTTACATGTCAGGAAGCATCACTCAGCTTGTGTGAAAGGGAGAAAGTGAAAAGAAAGTAAGAGAGATTAAGAGAGGGTGAGCTGTCTCCATACTAATATATGGCCAATCATTCTCCATCATTTTAGGAGAGATACCCAAATCTTTCATTCTCTCTCTGTCTTTCTATACAATCCTATATATCTATATCTATCTCTGTGTCTGGGACTGTGTTTCAGGAATTAATTCAGTTAAAAATTGTATTATAAAATCAAATATCCCAAGAGAAAATATTTGTTGTTATGGTGATACAATATGCATGTGGTGTATTGTGTTACATGTGAATGTGGTGCCACAAATAGAAATATTAATGTAATTTAATGTGCAAAGACTCCACTAAAGGATACAAGGAGCCAATGTCCCTCTCAGAATGATAAAAGACTCCCTTAATGGTATGGATATTGTGTTCCAATAAAATCTAGTTTAAGGTCATAGTACAACTGGAACATCAAGTATTTAAAACTAGAAAAGTAATCAGAGGATGTAGTTTAAACCCCACTAATATCTCTGAGAGTTTCAACATATTCATCATTTGTTTTTCAGCCCTTTCTCTCTGTACAGTGTCCTGTTTATTTGAAAATAATGAGAACAAAATGAGGAATAATACTTCTTTTCCTGGACACTTTAAACTGATTGTATCTAAATTAGGGTATTAGTGTTTAACTAAGGTGCATTGTTTGGACATTTGAATATGCATGATAATCATTACATTTCACGGACAGATATTTTCCAGATCTTGCTACACACATATATTATGCATGTTTAATATATCTGGTTCTTGCGGAACACAATTAAAAACTTTTGATAGATATTATTCTCTCAGCTGAATATTGGTCACCACATTGTAACCAAATTAATCTGCTACATTTGTGCATCTTTGTGCATATATTTGTGTATTTTAATGCATGAAGATACTTTTTTTTTAAGACTGCAAAGTAAGATGAGGGAAGGAAAAATGAATGATATTGTGTAGCTTAGTTGTAGATAAACCTATAAAACATTTGTAACAGTCTTGATGTATGAAAAAAAATCCCTCAATCGCTCAATCTCTTTAGAAAACTACATGTATTTACTTTGCATGTGCTTATTACAGACACAAACCATTTTCTAAACTTTTCTTTATATCCTCCCCACATTCTGTTGATTAAACTTCCTTCCATAAATGTCTGCTTTACCCTGTGATGAAGGCACATGGGGGGGTGGGGAGGGTGGGGTGTAGAAGGGAAGACAGAAAGTTTCAGATGGGGACCTAATTAGGGAGCGCACAGCCCAGTTCTCTCCCCACTCCTAATGAGGGGGTTTGTTATGGCGCGGGCGAGCGGCGTGTGTCACGGCAAGGCCGAAGTGGAAGAGTGTATATAGTGAGTACAGAGCGTGGTGCGACCGACAAGCAGATCCCCTGCGCAGTGTGATTCTACACCTGCAAATCCCCAACACATTGAAACCAGGCCTCGTTTGATGTGCTATTCTTTTCATGTTGGAAAAACGGGAGGGACCGTGGAGCAGGGACCTAGTTGAAAAGAGGTAGGTGGGGGCTTGGGAAGAGTGCCGGGGGTCTATTAGACGTTTTAATAATGTTAATTAATGAATAATAGGGTTTGTAATGAGCTACCGGCTGCATTTTATTCATGTGATTATCACATCCGCTCTCTAATTCTCTCTATGAGCACTGTCAAGGGAAGACAGCAATCAAGTGAAACACAAACACACACACACGCATACACACACACACACACACACACACACACACACACACACACAGAATTGCATGAACAGGAACATGAACTGCTGGCAAAGTCTTCACTAAACCTCACCACAGAGAGTCACAGCTGAAGAAAGTTGTGGTACACATTAGGACACAATCAGACGTTTGGTCAAGAAGAGTTTGAAGCCCCAGAGGGACCCAGCAAGCCTCCAATGACTAATGGTGCTTTTCCATTGCGTGGTATCTACTCTACTCGCCTCGACTCTACCCGCATTTTTTGGTTTTCCATTACGACGACGAAAAAAAGTCCCTGGGACCTGCTACCAGGTACTTTTTTTCGTACTACCTCAGTCGAGGTTCTAAGCGAGCTGATGCGATACCAAAAGGTGACGTGGAAACCTGCAGGCTGCTGGTTGGTCGGATCGCTGCGTTTTTAGCAGACAAGAGTGCGGAGTGTGTGTCCGGAACAAACGGGACATTTAAAAAAAAAAATCTAGCCGACAGATTATCTACTCTCTGCACTATTCTCACTTTAACTGTTCAATATTAAGGGCTATATATTAGGGGATTTATGTTGTTTCCAATATTGCACACTGTTAATTTAAAAAAAACAAGACAATATATCAAAGAAAAGTTTTTATTTAGCTATTCAAG
The DNA here is from genome assembly GCA_026937815.1 of Etheostoma perlongum. Classification (NCBI taxonomy): domain Eukaryota; kingdom Metazoa; phylum Chordata; class Actinopteri; order Perciformes; family Percidae; genus Etheostoma; species Etheostoma perlongum. The sequence goes on from CM049381.1 coordinate 25,370,208, forward strand.
TAGCGCATCAAACCCTCCCGTCCATCCCGGTCTTCTTCCTCTGCACCCTGTGACAGTGTCCCCCCCCCACGGCTCTGCTGTTCCAGATGCATCCCAGTCGTTGTCATAAGCCATGACTCTCATAAAGATTATACGAAGCCCAGCAGGTCAGAACCAGAGATTTCACCCGTCGGACATCACCCACCAGACGGTCTGCGGCGGCGGTTTTGCAAAGCGTTAATGCTCTGAAACACAGACGGTACACAGCAGACATATTTTGGTGTGTAATCATGGTTGCTAAAGTTCATGTACTTTATATAGCGTATAGTAAATACTGATCGGGGTCCCTAACACATGCAAATGTTAGCTAACGTTACCAGGAAACTTAACTTACCCTTTCGTGTCGGCGAACAACAGTCATGTCGACGTCTGAACTCCGTCGGAATTCCCAAACTCCTGCTTTTTTAGCGGTGATTTTTGTTGCTTCCTTTAGCTTCTTTTGAAACAAAACATTGGCGAGTAGCCGACGTGCTGTTGTGAATCACGTTGAAAATTACGTCATCACGCGTAGCTATGGTAACCAGCCACGCTGAGGCGTTACTCAATCTGCAATGGAAAACCGACCGAAAATGGGTCGAACCGAGTAAAGGCGAGTCAAACCGTGTCGAGCCGAGTTGTTACCATCAATGGAAAAACGCCATTAGAGACCTCCTTCACAGGAAGTGAGAGCATTATCAGCCACCAGTTAAGCCAAGGGGGTGATTTACACACACACACTAGTGCACATGTCCATGCAGACACACATACACACACACACACACACACACACACACACACACACACACACACACACACACACACACATACACACATACATACATACACATGATTTACAGGAATTAAACAGGTGGGTCTTTCTTTTCCACTATCATCTCTCCTCCCTGTGGAGAGTTGTCCAGAGTGAGGGCAGGAGCATAGGGAGCATGTGGATTGACTCTCTCTATCTCTCGGTCTTTCTCACTCTCAGAGTCTTTAATCTTTCTTTTCTCCTGGTGGCTGTCATCTGTTCCATCCCTCAGTCAAAGCGGCTGAAGAGGCACAGAGCAGCCACTAGTGGGCCCCAGAAAGACATCCTCACTCCTCCCACCATCTCATCACCCCATTCCACTGACTCCCCCTCTCTCTCTCCCTCTCTTTCTCTCTCTCTCTCTCTCTCTCTCTCTCTCTCTCTCTCTCTCTCTCTCTCTCTCTCTCTCTCTCTCTCTCTCTTTCTCTTTGAACCACACTCTCTCTCAGTGTTGGAAGGTGCAGGAGTAGCCTGTTGCCAGAGACAATTCCATAAAAACACGTTGGGCAGGAATTAGAAAGATTTGTTCACGTGTTTGAGAAATAAAGATTGAAAATGTTTCAAAACCTAAATCCAAAAGAATTATTCCCAAAGTCTGGATGAATCTGAGTAGATAAAAAAATATGTTGAGTTTTCAGAAACCAGTTAAAAATGTCACTCAGTAAAATGTTTATGATCTTAAAACTTTGACATTGACATTTGACACACACAAAGAAACATATGCTACACACACACAAACACACACCGGCAGCACCTGACACTTTCCCCGTTAGCACAATTCCAAGCCATTTCCACCCCATCTGCCTTCACTTTCTATTGATTTTAAAATCAATAGCTGCTCCACCCTAGCTGACTGTGTGAAATAGTATAGAACCTGCTTTTTTGGAGGGAAGAATTCCAAACTACAACTGGGGCTGAAGCTCCCCACTTCAAGCTATATAACGATGGAAATAAATTAATGAGGCCAGCCTGGTAACATTGTCTGCAGTGACTAAGAAAAGAAATCAAGTTTGAACTAAAAGCAATCACAGAGCTCTTCCTTCAGTGGGAGACCTGAGAGATTTTCAAAGCTGGCTCCATCTGTTTGCTCTGTGGTTGTAATGAAGTTATCAATGGCTGTTGGACTTTTATAAACCCCTATCCAGGTTTGTAAAGATTTTCATTAAGCCCATCCTTATTGTCAGCTGCAGACAAAGTCGACCAACATTGTTCCCGTCCTTTCTTCCCGTCCTTTCTTCCTCTGCTTCTCCATCCCTCTCTCTTCTTTCTGGGTACGGGAGAACAAAAGGCAGCACGGGTCCCAATCAGCGCCTCATGAAGGGGGATCCCACTCAGGTCTTAATCAGTGCTCTGTTTAATGGAGCAACACTTCCCAAATATTATTAACCTCATCTGTCTGCATTAGGCCCTAATGGCCTCCCTCTCTGTGTATTGTCTTTGCAGCAGCTGGTAATGTACATATATATTAATCCACTCTCTCTTCTCCTCCACCGAGAGATTGCGCTGCGCTCTCAGAACAAACGGTGCCCTTCAGAGAGCGAGGCAGACACAGGTTAGGAAGCCACTAATTAAATGTCAGACTTGACAGATTAAAATTATGAAATTTAAAATCTGCAAGTGGCTCTTTGTCATTGTCAAATTAAGGGGTGCACTGTGTGATGAAGGGGAAGGGGACGGTGAGCTCTAATGGATTGAAAGGGAATGTGCTTTAGCAGCAAGCAGCTCTCAGTGAATAAAGATTTGCCATTCCAGCCTTAGGTAGCATGGCTGGATGTTGAATTCCTCCATATTCTCCCAAGTCTGGAGGTTAAGAGGTCACTCCAATGCTGCCAAGCCCATCCAGACCACTTCATTTAGATTTTTCATTCTTCTGGCAACACAAATACCTGGCCAGGAAACCAACGCTCCGGGAAAGCTATTCCACCTTTGGCTTTCTGTATATCTGTGTTAGGCACAAGGTACGGAGACATCAGCACAGCAGTCGTTGTTATCTTCTTTATGACCCATCAAATCATTGAGTTTTGTGAGGAAATAGCCAATTGGATATGTATTGCTGAAAACAAGCTAAAACCATGTGGCTTTGGTGTTTTAAAGCATTTAAGAGGCAATCTCTCTTCCAGTACAAACATTAACTTAAAAAACCCCAATATATGTAAACACCAGCCATTTTCCCTGAAATGTGTCTTTACGATGTACCAGATTTGCTCAAAGTAAATATTGTAGATCCTTTTTGTAAGCATGATTTAACCACCTACACACAGCCAAAGTGCATCTCACAGAGAGTCAACTGGCAGAACATCTTACATTTTAATCCCTGCAGTTATAATTCTTCATTATAAAACATCTGAGCTCTATTTTCCCTGTAAAGTTAGGTGTTGTTTAATGGATTTATTGTAACCTGTTTTCAACTCCTCCACATTAAAGTCCTCCCAGTACATGATCTGACAGAATTGTTCAATACATTATCTATAAATACTTATCATCTAATGCCAAATTAGAACTGTTTCTTTATGAATGATCATGGTTCAAAGAATGATCAGCTTCGACCGGGTCTAAGTGCATTTGGCCCCGGCAAGGTCGAGTGCACATGCTGTAATAAAGCTTGGTACAATGCTGAGGCAGCAAACACTCAACAAGGATCAAAACACAGGCAGCATAAGAAGTGACAAGATCCAATTAAATTTTATTACTCAAGCTGTAGTTTCATTTTAACTGACAATTTTAATTAAGGTAGCTACACACTTACAGCCAAAAGCAGTGGCCAAATTGTGTTAGAGTAACAAAATTAGTGTACGTGAAACCTTGAGGTTTAATTAAAGCGGGGCCAAGAGGACTCAAACAAGTTCAATAAGAAGGATGAACAGGTCAGAGTCATGGAGTGATTCTAGTTTGTGTTGCTGTGTGTATTCATATTGAGTACAAGCACATTTACAAGTATTACAGCTGTTTGTTTGTTGTGATGAATACACAATACAAAGTTGGTTAGGCTGTAAGCAGTCACATCACCTGCTGTGAGTCATGGGATCTCAATGTGTCCTGTTTTGGTTACATTCACTTCTGTATTTGGACCTGTCCACTTGGGATCCACTACTGTAGTTGGGATCCAACTACAGGAGTGACTGTTGTAACACAAAATTATTAAGGGGGGTAAGTGGAGATCATTTTGTGGTGGTTGTATGCAGTAATCTAATTTTAAAAAACTGCTAAAGATACTAACATACACAGTGCATGGCTTTACTCATTTGGCCAATTGACATTGGTGGATTCCCTGGCATGTCCAAAGTTTTTGTTGTCAATTTCAATAATGTAAGATGCCACATGTGTGATAGCAAAGGCCTCCACTGCCAACACAATGCCCATAGGAAGTAAGGCCCAGCAGGTAATATAATAAATAAATAATAAATATAACCACAGTTATTGCTAGTGTAAATATGCCAAAGAAAGTGACCTAAATAGCCCCAAATATTATATTTCACATATTTCACTTTAATGTCATTGAGCTTCACTGCATGATCCCACTGAATTACCCCCAAATGTGAGATGACACCTTTAAGACTGTATGGTGTGTGTTTGAAAGGTTAGTAGGGAGAGTGAGTGGCAGGAACAGCAGTTAGCCTAAGGTGCTTCACTTTTATAGTCACATGCTCTGCTGTTAGCACACACACACACACACACACACACACACACACACACACACACACACACACTCAACTTTACACAAAGAGAGATACACCTTCCACAGGGATGAGGCTCATCTGCCTGCCCTCTGGTGCTATACACAGTTTTCAAAGCACCTGCAGCATTTGTTTTCTCAGAGAATGTCTGTCAATGAAATATGCTCCTGCCTATTTGTCAACTTACTTATGAGCAGGTTTGTTCTTTTGGATAAGAGTTTTTCTATCATATAGCTTTCTAAAGTGAAAAGGACTGACTGTAATCATATTTACCAAGATTGTTACTCAAAAAATTATTGTGTAAGTTACTATTTCATGTACTAAAAAGACATAAATCATATTTTATTTAAAAATGGCAAACTGGTCTGTAATGTGGTAAAAAAAAAATCTGTTTGCAATAACAAATTATTTATTTACAATACTGTTTTCTTTTTTTTTGATCCAAAAACATATGTTGTAAATGGTAAAAATGAAATTATGTTATTTCATTATTATTAAATTATTTATTATTCATTCTTTCATGAAAATGAAGTATTGAAAGTTTAAAAGAGTCTACAATCTGTGATGCATGTGAATGTAAATGTTGTTAATCTAAGTGTTAATCCTTTTCCATCTGTGCCAGCTCCACTGCTACTCTTTCGTGTGTTATGTGTGTGTGTTTGTGTGCGCGGGTGTGTGTGTGTGTGGGGGGGGCAGCCCTGACACCATCTTTAACTGTTATTTACTGTGATTCCACGACAAGACAGATACCAGCTCCTACGACTCCACTGATGTATGTTAAGCGCGCTCCAAATTACCAGCCTGATGGATCTATTGATGGCCCATTCCAACCTGTCACCTAGTCTCCATCAGCCTCTCAGTTATCCCTCCTCCTCTCCAAATCCTCCCTCCACCTCCCACCCTCCTCGCCCTCCGTCCCTGTGGGTCTGAATAAGAAATGAGAAAGCAGGCAGATAGACACCTTTGTAACCCACTGCGTGCGGCCTGCTACAAGACAACGGCCACCACTGACGCTGTTGCAAAAGTTAAGCAGGTCTGTGTGAGAGCACAGCTGGAGCACACACACATTCATGCATGCACAAAGACACACGTGCATGCACTCGTCCCTGGAGAGACAAAAAGGGCAATGTAGACCATGACCGTGTCTGCTAACAGCCTAGTCTTATCACATCCTGTCATTTATTATTCTCTATACAGGCTCCTGCTCCAGATAGTAGACCTTGTCATAGGGGAAATGAAGATCCCAGAGGTATCTGTTACAGGTCTTGTAATATGCTGTCACCTGTGTGCTACACTGATAATATCCTGCGAGCATTGATTGAGGGAAATCCAGGTTAACACGCTCATAGGATCACAAATTGAAATGATCAGGGGAGGAAAAATCAACTCTTAAAAGACTTGTTAGTGCTGCAAATCAACAGCTACTCAATTTCAAAACTCCCCTCAGGCTTTTCAAAAAACCTAACGCTGTATTTTAGAGTGGAGCTGATGATGGGCCCTATGGTCCCATTAGCCAAAAGATAAGATGAAGATGGTCAATACAGTGTGTGTGTTCTGGTGTGTGTAGTTGCCGGGGCCTGCTTTATCAGATAAATACCACACTGAATCTAGTTGCGCTAATTGACTCTCGCAGGCATTACTGGGATTAAGTTAGCAAGCGTCCAAAGTTCATTAAGCAGATAAATGCATCTCTTAGCCTGCTAAAGAGCCCTCGTGCAAACTTAACTCCCACATTAAGCAACAAAAAAGAAAAGGTTTCTGACGTATTGTGGAGTTTAAAAGGTAATTTATGTGTTTGCGCTACCTATAAATCACCAGTTGTGGAAAGTAACCACATACGTACCATACCTACAATTTTCTGCTTTTTAACTAAATTCTTGTTTTTATCTGCAAAACAAGAACATTTTTAGAAATATGATGGATTTCATGGCTTCAGGTAAACAGCGATATGTAAAACATAATTACATTTCCTTTTCTTCTTCTTCCTTCCTTATTTTCTCTTCTCGTCTATTGTTGCTTTCTTCTGTTCCTTTTTCATAGTTTTTTTTTTATTTTACTTTTTTATTTACTGTATGTTAACTATTCTTGAATTATTCTAGGAACCCAACAGGCCAAACCCCTTCAGGGTTTTCTGGGTTTCCTTATTTTTTACTTACTGTCTCGTGACTTTATTCTTCTTGTGCTAAAAATTTAAATCAAATCAAAAAGCAGTAAAGACTAGCTTCACCTTGACCAGCTGCAACTTTATAACAATGTATAAAACGTAATGAATCAGTAATGAAAATCCAATTATATAATATATCTCTAAAAGGGGCCATTCTGTACAATCAGTACTTTTACTATACTTTTCGGTACAATGTCCTGATTATACTAGTAGTACACCATTTAATAGTATTTTTTACATCTGGTTATAGTATGATGAAAGATGGGACTTTGAGTTCACACCATGTGGGAAAAGCATTAACATGCATATTACACATGCATTATTACAGATCTTTCAAACTGCAATGATTCCCCTTTACAGCTGTTGATTATTTGGATTTCATTATACGTATATCCATGACAAAAAAGCACTGTGATGACATCTGAGTTGATTATGGCAAAGAAATTCAACATGTGATCTTTGATAGCATTTGAAACACTTGCTCTCTCTCCCCTCTCGCTCTCTGTGATGAGTGACACAACAGCAGGTGCTCGGAGAACCGTGGAGAGTGCTTTCATTTTGCCACTTATACGACAAATTACCCAGACAATGGACCTGGTGAGCCGGGACCCTAATTCAATTCCAACTGTTGACTCTGGGCATTCGCCTGCATGCATTCGCCTGCCTTGGCAAAAGGAGATTCCCCTCCACAAAAAGAAATAAAGGAAAAATGATAATCTGAACACAGTCAAACCAAATGAAAGGTAATGTTCATTATGTGGTCGAAGATAGCAGCAGATAAACTGCCCTAAGATGAGCACAAATATGATTTAGGGATTCTATGCTTCAGACGGCCCTCTACTCAAAGTGATTTAGATCAATCGTGTTTGCTTGGCACAGCAGACCAGAGAAAGAAAGAAAGAAGGAAAGAAAGAGAAGAAACATACATTTCACAATGGGGGAGCAAGAGAGCACAGCACCAGAGCTGTAGTCAAATTTCACTGGTGTCAAATTAATTTCCGTGTTATCTGAAAATTCAATTAGAAAGGACCCCCCTCCTTCTCCTCCCTCCTCTCCTTTGTGAGTAAGAGAGTGTTGGACATCCCGGCGTGACAGATTACACTGCTCAGAGTGCATATCAGGCCGAAGTGTTGAGGCCCACTAATCCGCCCTCTAATTCTCAATTAGTGTAAAATGAGGCCATAAATCACGCAGACAGGCCAATCGATGGAAACGTTGTTTTAGAAGTGATTGGCAGCCTCCCCAAAGGTTACTGTTTAAGTTGGTTTAAGGTTACAGCTCTCTCTAGGCTGGAAGCAGGTGTGTGTGTGTGTGTGTGTGTGTGTGCGTGTGCGTGTTGGCTTGGCTTGTGGTTGGGAGGGCTGGGGGGGGTCGAACTCAATCTATATGATGCAGGGCCTTGGTCCTTTGGGGATACAGCAGAGGGACAGCACCAATTTTTAGCCCATCAGCCGTCCAATTTTTCTCCTTTTCATACCTGCTGTAGCAAATGAGAAACAAATTAAATTTCACCCCACTATCTCCACAGAAACCATTTAAATCCTTTATGGAAACCAAATTGTCCCCAGACAAATCGCCCCTGGTTCTGTGGAAATACACTATGGCGCTGCAACCGAAATAAATTTGTGTCACTCTGGATATGGCATTGTCTGTAATGCCATTCATTGAAGGATCCTGGTGAAAGAGAGAGGGGAATAAAATAAGGGGCACTTTTGGAGGAACAAAAGGGGTGAAAAAGACCCCAGCTTTACATTCTCTTTCATACTCTCCTCTCCATCTCCCTGTGTCTTTCGATCCTTCTCTCTGTGCCTACTTTTCCCCTGCGTGGTGTTATTAATTTTCGGCCAGAGTTTTTGCATTCATGAGGTTGAGATTGAAATGGAAATGAGGGCTGGCTGAGTGAGCGAAGTGAGCAGCCTCAGCAGTGGCCACGGCCAAACGGGGGCCCAGCGCGGCATGGCACACCACTGCTCAGCCGACACGTGTCAGAGACAGAGGGGACTCGGCGGCCACCATCCAGCCTCTCATTCCCGCAGATTACCAGCCCCCGACATCAATCACTGCATCAGGGAAACAATGCATAAAACGGCCCCAACAAGGGCGATGAAAAATTACTGACAGTGCAGGAGTGGAGCTCTGGGTAGGGTGGGAGGGGTAGGAGGGAGGGCAGGTTGGGAGGGAGGGAGGGAGGGAGGGAGGGAAAGAAGGAAGGAGGAGACCTAGTGGCATTCTATCTTCACCAAGCAACGATTAGTCACATTCACAAGGGAGGAAGAAAGCACTAGAGAAGGAGAACACAACAGCGAGAAAGGAAATCAAGCTAAAGTAAAACAAGAACAAGAGTAACAAAAACAAAAGAGAAATGAGATTGCAAAGGAGGAGGCTATATTGACAAGCTAAATGTTGGAATTGCTCTTAAAGGTGACAAGGATAGGTTTAACTTAATTTTTAGTTTAATTATATAAGAGGAAGAACCATAAGATTGGAATGTGTGTTCAACATCTTTGAACACAGACATAAAGAACAAGTCTGGGGTTAAGGGGGCGGGGGGGTTACCATAAAAACTGCTGCTTCTTGCCACTTTTCAAATGTAAGTCCAATGTTCACTCTCATCATAGTTCTGTTTTGTTCTCCACCAGTTCCTGAGGAAAATGTCTACTCGGTGCAGCCCATGACAATTGTGATTGGTTTAAAGACATGCCAATAACCACAGCACATTTTTCTCCTATCCCGTAATGCTATCTGGACTAGCCAGACCTTCATCCGCAGCGCTGTGGAGGAATGTCAGCTAATGTGAGACTACTACACATTGCCAGACCTATCTCCACAGCACTGGAGTATGTTCTGGCCACACCGCCTATCTATTCTGGGATAGGGGGGGAAATTGCAAATTTATGAAACGCTCCTGTGGGTCGTATTAAAGGGAAGGAATAAACGACTAACTGTTGTATGGTTTGGGGAATTTATTGCTACTAAGCGTTTTCCCTTCAACATTACATATAGTAATTTTGTCCATTGGAAATATAAAAACTATCAATTGTTGCAGCTTTAATTAATCATAACTGAATTTATAGGCCTGTTTTATAGCTGTGCGCAGCATCAGAAAACATCAATGATGTTAATAAAAGGGTAAAGTTATTATAATTCACTTTGGGAGTGATGGCAGTGTCCAACCATGTGTTTGAATGTTAAGTAGTGAGAAGACCCTTTTGTTTACATTCTGATCATGGATTGTGCCTTTAAAGAAACACTTAAAGTTGATCTGTCTGTCACATACGGTATGTTGACTTTCTCCAGATTTTCCATTGCTTTTTTTGAATGGCCACATCTCTGGCTTTGCCACGAGAGTTCACCTTTTTGCGACAGCGTCACCTCAGGTTCACGTGTAACCCAATCGGGGCCATTATTGGTGACATCTTCACTTAGGGCTCCATTTTTGGGCCAGTGGAGTTCCATTTCAGCAGTGCCAAACTGGTCTATTATTATGATCATTAATAACTGTGTTTTTCTTTTTTTCCTGCAGTTTCTTGGTGTCTGCTTTGTGTCCTCCACAGCAAAAAGCTAATGTGCTGAAAGGCTGGTTCTTCATCTTCCTGAGCTTATTGAAATCATGTGAATGCCATTTGTGCTTAATCCTTCTGGGTGTGCCATAAAGAGAAGAGAGTCGGCAGCTCCTGAAGAGAGATGAGAGGACCTCAGGGGATTCACTTTGCTTTGCCTCATCTGCTGAGAAAGAGAGGAAGAGAGAGAGAGAGAGACTAGGAGCGTTAGACAACTGACAACCTAACCAAAATATGTCTCATAATTTGATTAGGTTACAATGACAATCTTTATTTATAGTCGGTCTCAGATGCAGGGATGTTTTTTTTGTAGCATTAGATTCATATTAACTGGTGCTGGATTCATGGCTAGAATCTAAATAAAATAATGCTCATTTAGCTAGAGGCTAATTACAGACAACAGCATGTCTATCTGACACCTGGCCCCACCTGCTCCAAACACTCCTTTGCCTCATTAGCTTTGTGATCACTCATTTAATTTAGTAAGGGGTCGCCTTCTCCTCAAAACCAGGATATCAAGTCACTGGAACCACTTCCATATGCATGAGAATTACATCAGAGACGGCACTGTTGTCAAAGCTTTTGAAATAATAATGCGGCAAATGATAACGCCTCGGGACGCTACAACACCTCATTACAGCTCAGAGTAGTTCTTGTAAAGGAGAAAACAGGCTGGAATGAATAGGAAGCATGGCGGCGCTTGAACAACAATGATATTTATATTCATCCGTTTACATCAAATTGTTGCTTCCCCACAAAAGCCTGAAACAGCAGCAGGGTTTTGAACTTGGGGTTAATGAAAAAGTCCCTGGCGTCAAGTTACCTGCTTGTCTGCAGGCGAACCCGTCTGTCGAAACAAACATTTCATTTGTGCGCCACATGTTTCTCAGACAAGACCCTAGTAAAAGTTGTTCAATAAATTTTACCGTCTGTTTTACAGACCTCCCCTTTCCCCCTGTGTCATATTTTTAATTGAAAGTAGATTCTAACTCGGCTATAAACATCATTCCACCCAATCAGAGCTGGTTTAGATCAAATGGTTGTTTCAATGGGCCGCATGCTTACAGATGCCTTCAACCTCGCCTTGTCTCCCAGGCTCTCGTACTGTTAAACACTCTGGCACTCTTTTAAGGCTGGGAGATGGCTGTCACTGTATTTTGTCAGCAAAGCATAATATTTCTTCAGGAGTTCTGAACCTGGCACTCAGCGGGGTAGAAATGAAAATAAGGCAGTACATAAACGGAGGGAGTCAGCCGTAAATCACCTAACACGCAGAGGAGGCAGCAGGTAGACGCGCTGCTTGCTGTCACAGCTCTCCCCTGGAAACCAGATTGGACACCAGCCATCATGCTTTAATCAAACTGCACATAATAGACATGTCCCTGCTCTTTATGACACACACATATAGTACAGCACACACGCACGCACCAAAGAAGTGAGCTTTCAGACTTTTACAACTTGTGCTATTTAAATGTGGCTTATGTTTGTTTGTTTGGGTGTCAGAGGTTATTCTTTTGTGGTATCCTAAAAGCGATCTTTGAAGCATTAAAATTAGCGGTTCACACACACACATACAGACACACACACACACTTATTCTTCAAAGGTCGGTTCTCTTTACTGTGAATGAAGCTCTTTTCTTTTGACATGCTGCGTGTCAAACGATAATGTTATTGTTGGCAAAACTCTTTTATAGCGGTATAATTTTATTCTGACTTTTTCCTTTCTTTTTTTTAATTAAACAGTAGATGTCTCGCATGGCTGTGGGTTTGCAGCTAAGTGCGGTTTGAAAGCTAACACCAAACAGATGGGAAAGTATTCATATTCTAATGAGAGCAGAATTATGCCGACCACTGAAACACTAGAAAACCTTATCTTACCCTGCATGATAAATTGTCCCAATGAGCTGAAACACTGAGGTTGTGTGGAGATGAAAGTGTACTGGACTGCATTCAGTTAATTATGTTCCCTCAAGTGCAGAATAATTATAGAATCTACTTCTTAGTTTATAAACCAGGAATAATATTCCTCATTTTCAGCACTTTCTGCTGAACCACACAACTTCAGAAATGTCAATAAACTACTTACAGCCTGTAAAGAAGGAATCACAATGAATGATGTTGTATGTACTTCAACAAATCATGTAGTGATGTGACTAATGATGCTCTCATTATGTGGGTGGTTCATTCTAAGGCACTCGGAGGTTGCCTGCCAAATGACTACTGTGTTCAACTCAAAAGTAGCACTGATTGTATATAGGCTCTTATGGAGAAAGTGTCCTCAGAGTCCCTACAGGTCAAATCATCAAATTTGGCTTTGAATTGACTTTTGTTTTAATCCTCAACCTGCCACCAAAACCACAGCACTTATTGTCTGTACAACCCCTTCTCCTAAAAATACGCTCCCATGGAGCGACCTCTAGCTCACCTGATCACTGTAGGCTGAGTCCTTTGCAGTGAATCCGACCTGCGGCCCTTTGCTGCTTGTTATCCCCCATCTCTCTCCCACCTTTCCCGTCTATCCACTGTCACTCTAAAATAAAGGGAAAAAAGACCCCAAAAATAGTCTTCAAAAAATAAATACGCTCACATACAAATTAAACGTATTTTGTTGTTTGTTCCAACATGTTCTCGTACCGGCGACAGGCACACGTTGTGAAACGGACGCAGTTTTAAACACGTGGTTAACATTTAAATTGAAACACAACTACTTCTTTAGTTGTAAGTAACAACACTACTTGGTTGGTTTAGGAAAGGATCATGGTTTAGGTTATAATAACTACTTTTGTTACATAACTTAAGTTAAAGAGAATTCCAGTCGATTCCAACACGTAGCTCTGTTTTTTTTTAAATGTGTAGTGCCGTCAGTAGCAAAAAAAATGAAATCAATCAGTCCTGCCTACACCGTGTTAGCCCCCTGCTAGAGTTAGCACCCAATCGGCTTAAACAGGGCAAGTTTTAAACATGTTTTTAGCCTCTACACATGTTCAAAATGCCAATTAAAGTGCCTACCAATGTGCAATGATTCTTTCTGCGTGAACACAGTGAATCTGACTGTTGTAGATGTGAAAGAAATACATGAAAGTTGTGCTATTTCAGATGTGTATTGTTTGGCTGTTGAGACGGCTGTTAGAGTGCTTAGGGACCGTCTACAAACTCCACTGAAAAGAGATAAAATATGTAGGCTATCTATTTAATGATTAAATGAGATTGTGTCTCCAAGCTTACCTCAATTATAACTTGTCTTCTGCTAGTTGTACTACATCACTTACTATGCTTATTTTTGGTGTCTTTTTGGTGTTGTAGTTTGTAGACGGTCCTGAAGCACTTGCAATATCAACACAGGAACAATACACAACTGAAATAGCAGACCTTTAATGAATTTCTTTAACATCTACTGCAGTCAGATTCACTGTGTTCACTCGGAAGGAAACACTGTACATGGTTAGGCAGTTTTAATGACATTTTCAACATGTTTCGAGGTTAAAAACACATTTAAAACTTGCCCTGTTTAAGCCTGTTGAGTGCTAATTCTATCAGGAGGATAACACGTTGTAGGCAGCACCGATTCTTTTCATTTTTCTTTCTACTGACAGCACTCCAAATTTCCAAACAACAGAGCTACGTGTTGATATCGACCAGAATTCTCCTTTAATTTAAATTACGTCAGCGTTGACTAGTGGTTATACTGTACATGGGATAAAAAGCGCGGCCTCCTGGGCGAAAGTCCCTTTTTTGTTTGAATCCATCCTCCCCAGCCTCCTCACTACACACACTAGAAACATATTTGTTATACATCAAAAACAAACGGAAAACAATACATTTCCAGTCAAAAAGTAATCGGGAATGCAGTTTAGATTTAGTATGTTAAGGTACCACAATTAAATGGTGCCTAAGGTAAGTGAAACAACAAAATTAAAATAAACTAAACTGATGCTTTTTTTTTTATGAACCATACACGCAATTTGTTGCATTATGAAGTGCTGTTTTAGTATTGCATCACCTGAAAAGTGAAAACAGCTCGACAGCGATACCCTAGTCCCTGAGGGGAGGAAGACAGATGCAAGCTGATTTGAGAGCAGGCACCGGGGACAGTAAACCAAAACCAATTGAGTTACAGCTTCATTACATAAAGCCAGAGAAGGTGGTTTAAACGATATGAATGATAACCCAATATATTGGACATTAGCAGCACAGATTGACATGTGACAGGGGAGAGTGGCAAAGAAAGGAACAGATGGTTCACCCTGTCTGTCAGTGTCTCTGCTGTAACATGGTATATCTTGTCAAGGGGAGAGTTTTATTGATTAAATTCCTGCCCTCAGACACGGGTCCTATAGCTACATGTGTCTGTGCTGCTACTGGCTGTCGGAAACCCAACACCGGAGCACAGGTTGTGCAGCAGGGTGGGTAGTGGCCTTCTATTATAGTCACACAACCAGTCCCATCTGTCATCTGCAACAGCTCTTTCCTGTTATCATGTTCTTGCCGAACAGAGCATCATTACCACTTACAAATATGAGTGGGGATATTATCAAAAACATCTCCCTTACATTATCTTTGTACATCTGAGTTTTCAGTATTTTATTATGCATCTTTCATCAAATTAGAAATGAGATTTCATTCAGCATCTTAAGAAGAAACAAATAATTCAAAGCGTCATTCCGCAGAAGATGAAGAGGTTATGTTTTTTTGTTTTGGCTGTGATTGTGTTGTTTGTGTTTTGTTATCCTGTCAGAAGGGTAATTGCTGTGGTTGCAATAGATTAAGGTCTTGTGAGAAAACAGAAGTATTGAGTGGACGCAGTTATGCAGCTAACCACAGTTTAATCACAAGAGCACAGACTGACCCCACTCCCGCAAACAGACCACTTAATTGCATGCAGAAGGCAGCAAAATATTTCCCTTCAACAAACAGTTGATCATTTGGTGTAAACTATGAAATGATGTTATATAATGATAACCATCAACAGTGATCTAGTGCACACAAAGACCTTTCTCATCAATTATCTGTTATTAGAGCCACTGTATCCTGTGTATAGTGATATTCCTTTACGTTTGATGAATGTTGCACTCGGCGGGTGTTTTGGTCCCCGGGATATCTTTCTCCCACTGATGTACTTATTAATAATAAATTGAGCGAGGAATGTGAGTTCTGCCTCCCTCCACTGTGATTATAGAGACAAAAGAGTGTTTGAAGTATCCATCTTAATACAAAGACACTTTATTAGATAAAGCTAACTTGCCCAAGACAAATAGTGACGCCTAGGCACTAGAGGAACAACAGTGCTCACAATCTTTCTTCGCCTTCTTCCTTCCCCTCTCTTTATCTTCCTCTCACCTTTTTTTTCAGCAAATTATAAATCTTTTACCCCTAATTTCATTGTACAGTGATTATTGTAAGGAGGGCTAGACCTCTGCAGTGTCAGGTGAGGAGAGACCAGATGGCAGGATGTGGTCTGAGGTGGGCTAAATAAGTTTCTGGCAGCATAAACCACCAGAGATTGTCTGCAAAGTCATATGTCATTCATTCATAATACCACATTTGCCACCACCCGCCACTAATTCCCCACCCCTCCTGCTGTTCTAACACTAACAATACATAATCTTCATGTGTCAGACATTCAGATGAAAATACAGAGTGTGTTATTTATGCCTTCATCGCAGCTCTCGGATATGTGTTTTTCTCCCGCTCTATCAAAGAGCAGTCAGTCACCTCAGCCATATAAATCACCCTCAAGCTGCACTTTGTGAAAACATGGCGATTAAGTTTGTGCACCGTGGTCGGCTGGGAAGGCAGTAAATTTCCTTAGTAACAAAGTTAACATTGATTCAGATATAAGCACTTGTCCGTGTGTAACAACGATAACCTTTTAGTAGATTTGGAAAACATATTTGACACCCATTAAAATAACGAATGATTTTTCTCCTCCCCAGAGGAAGGCAGAGAAGGTGTGTTTGGACAGGAAGGGAGAGGGGGGTGGTTAACATGCCATGACTTCACCTCAGCCCTGCATCCTGAGTCCTCCGGCTCTCCAGCCCTGGATAAAAAAAAAAAAAAATCAGAGCAAACTGCCCATTAAATCACAAATTTGAAAAATTATGTTGGCATTTGATAGCATTAGGAAGCAATAAACTGGACAAATAAAATCCAACATTTTCACATAAATAAACATATGCTTCTCTATTTCTGATTGATATTTCACTACATTGGTTTGTTTAAAAATAAATGATATAATGATATAATAATTTGAAAAATCAAATCATTATTCTAAAACCTAATTACATAACTTTACAAATGGCAAACACCAAAGCCTCCACACAAACAAGCCACATCTTCTGTATTTCACACATAGACAAAAAAAAGAATTAGTTATGGTTTAGCAGGCAGCCAGGAAACGTTTGGAGGTATTTACTGACCATCAACAACTAGCTTAATGTTAGCCCTGGTGACAACGCTGGCGGACCGGGAGGTGCCATTCTTGTCTTCTTTCATTTCTCCAGCAAGCTAACACTGGAGCACTGAACGCTCAAGCAAGAAAAGCTGATATTAACCTTTAATCAAACTGTGACAGCAAGTAAGCCAACCCCCAAAATGTGTAAGTACAGAGTGTTACTGGGAATAGGAACTGTTATGTAGTTACTGAATTTCCCGTTGCAATCCAACTGTCAAGTCACTTAAACCGGAGATGTAGTTTCTTTTTAACCACGCGTTTGCATAGACGATGGCTGCTTCGTGACAGAATTGTTCACATACTGTACTTGCCTATGTACTACGTGTGTTATTGGATGATTCCACTAGAGGGCACACCAGAGGACTTCAGGATTTGCATGATGTAAACAATAAACACTTCACTAGAAAAGGTTACTTTATTGTTATTAAGGTTATAACAATAAAGGTTATTGTAATTTCTGGTGGTACAGCAGGTCTGACTAAGCAAGACTACCATGACAAACATGTGATGCTGTGATAAACGTATTATGCTAACATACTGTAAGTACAGACTTTATGTGGCTGAATAGTCACTTACTAGACACAAAATTAATATCTACAAAAATAATTATAGAGAGAAAGAAATGCTATGTCTTTGATTTGGTACAAAAAATTAGAAAGTCATAAACAAAACAGCACCAAAAAATATTAAAATTAATCAAATTATTAAGAAAATTTGAATAAAATCGAGACATTAACATTAAATAATAAGAAATATAATTTGAATATTTTATACCTGGTTTAATTCATTATCACAGGGCTAGAAATGTGTTATGCAAAATAATTTTACATTTTAAAAATGTCTGCAGTGCTAGTTATCATCTTTGCATGGATATGTCCGAGTTGTAACAAAAGTGGTGTTGTTTCATAACAGCTTTAAAATAAACTGTCTCCCTAAACAAACCGCTAAATTAACAGGATTAATAACCAGAACAATTTATACTTCATGGACATAATTACATACACCTGAGTTTCATGCTTTTACACTGCAGAGCTTTTATGTGTTGTGTAATGATATGTCGTAGCTCAGTTAATCTGTTTAAATGTCTCAATGATACTACAGCTACAGTCTTTCATGATTTCTGTACTATTCGGGTATTCAGTCAATAGTTTCCATTTTAAGTATATACATAAGAGAGTATGTACGCGTGTCCATTCTTTTAGAGTTGATTTAGTTAGGAATGTATTTTCATAATGTCACGTTCAGGTTAGCTTCGACTTCAATGAGTTATGACAAGAAAAGCTCATATTCGTGAATTTGTAAAAGTATCAAAGAACAAAAGAATGAACAAGTATGCCTCTCTCATTTTCTTCCCTCCCAAAAAACAGGAACACATGTCAGTTGGTTGTGTGTTCTTCCCAAGGTAAAATATTTTTCTTTGCAAAAGCACCAAAGTGACAACTCCATCACTGAAAGTAGTTTGTCCTCTGCAGTTCAGTGAAAATATTATGAGAAGCTAAAGAAGCAGAACTAAGGAAAAGGGGGCTGGGATGAGTGACGGACAGCTTTGACACACCAGAGTACTTAGACAATTACTAACAGTTTCTGCCAGTCACCACATCTGACACAACACAAACACAGCGAGGATAATTTTACATTACACTGCCGGGCATGGGTCACTTTAAAGGAACACAGGGAAGCCCGTTTCAGCTTGCATTTCAAGGCCAATCATCCAAATTGGCCCCCACAACACAACTGGCTGTCTGAGAGTCATTCTCTCTCTCCCTCTCTCTACCATACAACTCTATAACAGATGAAAACTATGAAAGCGAGTGAGTGAGCAGATCTTTGATGTGCAGCTGTCAGTCAACATGTTTCCAGAGAGGGTAAAATGGTGTACAGGTGTGGGAGCAGACACAGTTGAGCCTGAATAGGTCAAACTGATACAGAGAAGGGGAGGAGAGGAGGGGAGGGGAGGGGAGGGGAGGGGAGAAGGGGGAAGGAGCTGGCTGTTATGGTGAGAACAAGTCTTGTAGAGCAGAGGAGCAATGACGTGTGACCTGCGTGTTGCAGCTTCAAATATTCTTTTCATTCATATTTAAAGCAGTAGTACGACAGTTTGGAAAATATTCAGCTTTCTGTCAAGAGTTATGAGATAATGCATACCACTTTCACATCTGTACCATAAATAAGAATAAAACTAAAATGAACATAAATCGTTTCAGTTTTAGTTTGGTTGCTACAATATTTCACTACTTGATATTACAAAAGATAGTGCTGTGCCGCAATTTCTTCACATTGGACACCAAAGTAGAAAAAAATAATAAGAAGAAAACAAATAAGCATATTTTTGTTGTTTTCAATTCTGGTCATTGTGTTTGTACTGGTGAGCAATTCCTTACATCCCAAGGGCAGTTGTATGTCTTAATGAGCTTTTTCTACTTAATCTTGCTTTCACCAAGCCTCTTAATATATGATGTTCAACTAAAGTAAGTTTTAGGAAAATGTAAATATCCACTATGGCATTAGAAAGGATGAATCACTTGGTTTTCTGAATCAGAGCTAAGAGGATTGCCAACTGTACAGAGCAGTAAATTCAACTCATTGTGGATGGAGAAGGGTGTAGAAGTCAACTATGTTCCTTCTTATTACAAAAAATTCTGGATGTGCTTAGAAGGAAAATCCTGACATTTTATCATCTTGTCATTAATTCACTGAATCACATCCACCAATGAATACAACGTGTCATAAAATAATGTGCTTCAAAGAGTGTTTGCTTTCCACTGCTCACGGCCTCTCATTCAGTTTGAACCTGCATCAAACATCCAATTGACAGACATTCTTGTCATTTCATCATTGGCAATTCACCAGTGTCCACTTTCTGCAGGGAAATGATTTGCTTTTATTTTCAGACAACAGCTTTGATAACAGGCAGCCAGTTGTCAAAAGTGTAGCCTTTGAATTAGTCTATATACAACAGAAACAATATGATCACTGTGGGGCACTTTACCTGATAGGCACCAGTGCAGGTGGTGCCAAATGAATACTCACATAATGTAACTATAGTTCTGTGAGTGCTGTAAGAACCCTCGAAAGGCGTGCGTGTGTGCGTGTGTGCGTGCGTGTGTGCGTGCGTGTGTGTGTGTCTGATATGAAATCAATGCAAAAACAGAAGTAACAAACAGACATCAATTTCTTCTGTGCGTCTTCTGACACAAACCCCACACATATCTACCCCCCTTATTTAGGGGTGAAGATAGTGTTTGTAGTAATGTAGTAATGTATGTATGTATGTATGTATGTATGTATGTATGTAAGTATGTATGTATGTATGCACTGTGTTGTGTTGAATTCTTTAAATAGCTGATACTGTTTTTTTGTCCAAGACAAATTTCCTTCAGGACAAGAAAACAAATCTGTTATATACTGTGTGACTATTTTTTCTCAGTAGTGCTTTGTCTTCTGAGTCTGTGATTCCTTCCTGTGGTCAAGGTGTTGGAAATAGGGGTCTACAAATGTCTCATATGCAGCTCTCTCAATAAAACCAGAGTAAGCTGCTGACATACGGTCTAAACCAAATGCAGCTGCATCCAGAAATGTTGGCACTTTCCCTTTTACATGCTCTTGTGAGGTGACAGTGGTTCCCAAGACAAAGTGACCCTTTTTTACACTGCATGTCTTTGACCTGATTCCACCCTCATGTAACTTCAAGGGATCTAAATTTGGAACAGCTCATGTCACTTGTCAAATCTGACAATACTGTCACTTTTGTTCACTCCAGCTTGGCCATGCATCCAGGCTAATTGTTCCCCAGATGTGAACATCCACAGCCATCTAATCACACTCCATTCTGATGGCTGTGTCAGAGTCCAGGTTAATTTGAACTGAGCGAGGATTTCAAGAAAAATCAAAAACATTACGATTGGCTGACAGTCCTGGTTAGCTGTGTGATTTCAGAGTGACTACGCCATATCCAATGGACCTGGACCTCCTACTGATGAGTGCTCGATGGAAATTTGTTTGAAAGATCTTAGGCACACACACACACACACACACACACACACACACACACACACATGTGCATACACAGACTATCAGAGAGAGAGAGAGAGAGAGAAAGAATCCAAACTCATAACTGTCAATGATGGACAGGTTGATGCTGAGGCTTTTTGAAGTGACAGAATGGACCAGGTTTCCGCTGCAGACCCCTTCTGATTGTTTTGCATTGTCTTTTTTTTGGCTAAGCTTAGATGTTCACTGGGAAATCACAATATTTCTATTGTTAGTATTTTTACACAATGTCTGTCTGTGTTGTTTGATTGGGCAAATTAATAGGTCTAATGGTTGGAATAATTAGGAAGGTGATGTTTTGTTCCAACAAGCACTCTGCCAAACAGCTGAAAGAAAAGGTAAGATGCAATTCCCTCCCTGTGTATACATGCCAACACATTAAAGTCATTTAGCTGCACTTAACTGTCGAAAAACAATTAGGGCAAAGCATAACAACATCTGCATGCACGACTTCTGTAACATGTTTTCTGTATCCTCCTCCTTGCCAGCAGACCAAGTATTGGCAATCCTCAAATAGTAGGTACACTTCATGAATTTTACATTATGCCTGATCATTACCATAACGATGCTATCAAAGATATTAGGAGCCTTCAACGCGGTTTTCTCTTACACAGGAATCTCTCTTAGATCTCTTGTCAAGAAGGTGGGTATCATCTACCATCATCTTAGCATATAGCATGCACGAGCCCCCTCTCCTAATGAGTGTGTATGCATGTCTGAGTGTACAATATGTAAATCCTTGTGTTGAGTGATCGAGAGGGGGGTCGACACTGTCTGTGGGTGTATGAGCAAGTGTGTCATAAATCCTTATAAAAGAGGCAGCATTGTCTCCAACACTGTGTTGTCTGATTTATCTTGAAATCAGTGAAGGCTTTGCTTGCTATTACCACATTTTTTCTGCTGTTTTGTCTTCCAAAAATTAGCCCCTCATTTCCTTTTTTCATTAGTTTGGACAAACTGTATTATTCCATTTGTAGTGGAACAAAAAATTATGATATATATAATGTACCTCCATCTGCTCAAATGTGAAGTGTGTGTTAAGAACACAACATTTAGATATATTATGAGAAATGGGTGGTATGACAGACGTCCAATATGAGGTGGAGTAATTAGCAATCTCATCTAATGGTCTCATCTCTCTCTTTTGTCTCTCTCTCCCTCACCCCCTCTCCTCCTCTTCTTCCTGGGCGATGTGATGTCCTCTGAAGCAGTAAAATGAGGCTGGTTTCTGTGTTGTCCTTACGTCGTCGTAGCGGCTCACAAACAGACTGTAATTATTTTCTGCCAGGGACAGGATCAGTATGGAGAACAAAGTGCACACAAAACACCCTTGTGACAATTGGACTGGTTTGTACAAAATATGTGTTGCATATGCACACACACACACACACACACACAGACAAGCATCACAAGCGGACATGCCTGTTTCCCCACAAAAACAAATCACAGATGAACACAGACACCGAACAAGCCCAACTTTTCCCCTGGTCGTCTTGTTATCCAGTGATTCTTCCCAGGGAGAAATAGATAGCTTATTAATGCAACAAATGCTGTCTGCTTTCTGGTGATTAAAAAAGTGTTGTTTACATGCAGTCACATGTTGTTCTGCTGTTATTAACAACCACATTACAAGACATGCTCATACAGAGTCATACACACACATACTGTATGTAGGCACACAGTAGCCATCTAACAATCACTCAGCACACTGTGGGTTTCTTCCTTCTATTTGCTTGCAGTAAATTGGATGGTCTCCATATTTTTATATGCTTATGGCCACATTACTGGTGCAGGCATCCCGCTGAAGTGATTTGTGGTGCTCATTTGAAAGTGATAGGACGCAAGCAGCCATTGAACTCCTACTCAGCTGTGGCTAGAATAAGGTTGTCTTCATTGCTTAACAGCTATCGGAGTAACCTTGGCACATTGATAATGGGCTGTTGTGCTAATAGGCAGATAACACATCCAATCCATCTACAACATCCCAGAATGTGTGTGTGGTTTGCTTTTAAGTAACAAATATATGCCTGTAGCCACTGAAATATACCCAGCTATTTGTAAGGAGCGCCTATAAACGAACAATGAATCCATTAGATTGTGCCAAGTTCGTTTTAACTATAGGTAACAGGCGTTTCAAAGCAACAACACACAGTTGTTACTGACAAATGATGTAGCACATAAAGTCATAAGTGCTATGTACAAAGTTGCTCATTATTTACTCTGAACTCTTTCTTATCAAACTGTCAGACTCTGTGGTTGTTATAAAATGAGATTACCTTCCTTTCTCCCCTTACCAGATCCCCTATTCTCCCTGCCCCACTCTCCTCCATGATTACCACACTGCCTCGAGCTAAGGAATTTGAATTGGGGCCGCCTATTATTTCCCCCCCCCATGTGATAGTAATTATTTACAAATTTGTGAGTGTTCATGTGAAATACAGGATGTTCTATTAGACATTATGTGTAACAGTGGGGGAAGGTGGCAAGGTCCTGATTTTGAATATGCTATTAGTGCAATCAGATTAAAACACAGCCACAGGTAGTTGAGAAGTCAGGCTGGAGGAGCCCCTGAGACACTGTTAACTCAATCAGATTAATATTACAGATTGTCATGACCGCCTTTGTTTTCCATTCGGAAGAGGCTAGAGCTCACAGGGTATAGGGACTTGGTAAATGTGATTACCCACAAGAAACAATAGGGTACAAAGAGAGCATCGCTTTTGGCACTGCTGTATTCAATAACCAGGAGAACAGACCGGATTCTCGCCCATTATATTTCTTAATTTGGCAAATCTTCACGCAAATTACTCAGGCTGGCCGCATTTGAGAGGGGATGTAATTGCAGGAGACGTGGGGCCGCTCACTGGGAAAGTAGTGAGGCTGATTGCACAGGAAGTAGTATTATTGGCCATGCATAAAGAGCTGCTGTAATGTGGCACAACTGGTTCTGCAGAAATCAAACGGTATAAATCTCCAAGAAAATAATGTGGTGAAATATGTATTCTGATCTTCACAGACATAAGCTCATTGATACACGTAAATACTGAATTGAGCATGAGTAATTATGATCGTTACACCACTGCGATTAGTTTAGTATAATCACCCTAATGCAGCTTGTGCTACTCTGTGGCACCCAGCAGTTTAACTCATGGCCTGAAGCACACCACAAGGCGTTTACAAACTGGGGCTTTTGAGTAGTGAGTGTAAATCTACAGAATCCAAACAAAAAATTCTAAAAAAGCAGTTTTTTGCAAAACAAGTTGTAATTCTGAGCAAACCATCCCCTCTTTTTAATTATTTCTATCTATCCATTTCTATTTCTCTAGTGAATGTATGCAGCAGCTGCTGAAGCCAACATGCTGAAGGGTGTAGAAAGGGCTTGTGTGAAGTGCTACACCTTAAAACAAAAAACAAAAAAGCACAACATTATTGACTAAAAACATCCAATAATAGCCAATTAGATCATCAAAAACCTATTCCCAGCAATACACCCTCGCCCAAACACACAGAGCCTGGGCTCACAAAAAATAGCAAAAGGAACCCTAGGGCTGTTAAACTTTAAAGCTTCTGCTTCAAAAACTACATAAAATAAATGATCTGACTAAAACCATAACCCTGGGAGACCTCACTCACTGCCTGATAATTGTCTTCTTTCATGACACCATCCATCCAGAACATTAGGCCTCTGTTCTCAGGCCTGCTGGGTGTTATCGCATAGGGCAATCGCAAATGAAGAGGGGTGGGGGGGGCTTCAGAAAGGTTGACCTCCACAGGGAACGCTACAGCCTCCTGCTTATCTGGCCGTAGGGATATGGGCCTACATAAACAATTTCAAAGACAAGGCAAGATTGTTGCAAACAGGCCAGTTACACTGATGGTGTACACACAAAATGTACAAATACATGATTTATACACATGAAGAAATGCAAACAGGCACACTGGCTTTGGTTCTAACTCTTTGCGTCTTTACTCGGTCTTTCTTTGAGGCAATTGCTGGTTTCAACCAGGATCTATAAAAGATGAAACAACCTTTGCCCTCATCTCCCTCTGATGTTGGGAGACATACCTGCAGCCAGTGTTATTAGTTAGTGCTTGTGTTGATATTGCCCTATGCCCAGTGCAGTGTGTTGGCGGGTAAAACCACTATGTGTTTCTCCCACGCTTCTTCCCTTTGGACAAACAGACGCACTCTGGCCTCCAACTGCAGCATTGTGAGGGATATGTACATCTAATTGGGTCTCAGAATAACAGCAGAGAGGAGGAAGAGTTCAAGTTTAGCAACCAAACGTAACAGGTTCAGTCAAAGAATTCAAAGCAGTATTGTATGTATAATTGAATATACACATTCAATAAGCGTTGGCTTCTACAGAGGGTTTACATATTTCTTCTGAGTTTATGTATAAGCACTGGATGTGATGATAAATTCAATCCAAACTGATATGCCGCTGAGCATTCATCATAACAAGCACAACTCAATTTAGTGTGAGCCAATTTCCTACCTCCCATTGAAATTCATCTAGTGTGGGTTGTGCTATTCAAATCCCAATTTAATTCATTTTTCACAGCTTCATCTAATAGAAGCTTCTCAAGTCAAATCCAACCCTGTTAATTTGCTCATCAATATAGCATAAGCATGCCTGTAGGGACAGACAGAACAGTAACTTAACAGGACCGATTCTTTTTCATCAGCGTGTCCCACATTATGTACCTGCGACGTTTATTTGCTGTGCAGATAGAAACTGTTATCAAGCTCAGCCGGGCAAAAATAAAACACTCTTAGTACTTTCTGAGGGCATTATAGACAACATTCATTTGTGTTAGTGTGTTAATGTGTGTGTGCGTCATCCCTGCGGGTTTGCAGGCGTCAATAACACTCTATAAATTCCTACAACACATCCATAATAACTCACGATAGGGTTCTCTGCCCTTTACTTCAAAGATGTATTTTTGTGCGTATCTGACTGCCAGCAGAAAGCAGCAATATCCATGAGGCATAGCTGGAGAAGTGAAAATCCTAATGATCATCTTTATTAGGCAAGTAAATCTGTCACAGCAAGATAATATGATGCTTTACTCAGAAGCGTCCTGTAAATAAGGGTAATTAGGTACTCTGTTCCCTTCAAAGCAAACAGCAGCCTTGCTGGATTTACTGATGTATCTTTCACTAGTGGATAATCATCATTGCCGTGTCTGCAGTTGAGGGTGTCCATGTAAATGCTTTTAAACACCTACTAGGTTTTTTTTTTTTTTTTTTTAAAGCTGACAGATGGATTTATGTTTTCCACTGTGTGGGTTAAACTGTATGCTATTAACTGATTTATTGGTACCACTTTATAATAAGGTGCAATTTAAAATGGGGGTTTACATGATGTTATAATGGCTTTATAATGGCCAAACCATTTACTTATGTGGGAAGTCATTCTTCTGACTCCTGTGTGATCATGAGCTCTAAGTCGTAATGTAGAAACAACATGGATTCTGAAGATGTGTTGTCTTTTATTGATCAGTGTTGATATCTCTTTCTAGTATTTATTTTCAATTTAAAACATTAGTGATATTGCCCCAGACTTGTTGGTTCACCAGTGCATTACCTAAAACCACTAAAATATTGCTTTACCTGACTTGTTGTCAGGGAATGAATAACTTTCCTAACTAATCTAGGTCACTCTAGGTGGACAGCAACTAACAGTTACTACCTAGAACCATATTACAAATTACATGTGAGCAAAAAAATGTGTATGCAATATGTAAAAAAATAAGAGTTTCTTACAATTAACCCAACATGTACTTTCCGCCACCATGTTTCTGTGTAAAAGGACTTTAACTCAACAAGTCATGTACCAACATTGTACTTTCAGAGTTGTTCCAATTTGAGAGGGCGTTCATGTAAATTTTCCCTGTTGGAGACTCATGTATCCGATTATTCCGACACCACATGAATACAGCATAGAGCCATTAGTTACAACTAATAGACCTTTATAAGGGCAACTAGAAATTGATACGGATTTATTTTTTAATTTATTTTTCTAAATCAGCTTTTCTACATGTTATCATTTTTGCAGAAAGGTTTCCTCAGACGGTGCCTTAGATAGCAGAATTCTACAACATCCACAATACAAAATGCTTCTTGTGAAAAAACAAAAGCTGACTGTTTGGACTTTGGCATTACACAATTGACAAGGAAAGCATCCATTTGTCCACATGTAACCTCAATCTATTTATAAGGCTGCCATTGACAACTACTCCTTAGGCGTACTATAAAAAAAACAGTGCTGGCTGAGAGGCGGCATGTGTAGCTATTGATTACTAGTCAGAAGAGTATACAACATCTGGGAAACAGTGAGATGAGCAGCAATCAGGAAAGCTAGCTTTCCTCAGGCAATTTATAGACCCATTTGCCTTTATCATATGTAATATTCTCCTATTCTTCACCTTAAGGGTGAGCAATAAGTAACCCATTGTGCAGAGAGTATGTTCTGGAAGTCTGGGTGCCCTCCTTAAGGCATTGCACTTTGCCAGTAAAATCCTTGCAGAGTGAAAGATCAGATATGTGTATATGGCATGTTGTTATTTTACATGGCCGGAGATGACCCCAGTGGACTCTCATTGGAATAGTTGAGTTTTCTTGAATGTATTTTGTCCAATTCATATTCATGTTTATCTCATAATACCACATGCAGTGTGCTCAAAAGTAGACTGAAGGTAAGACTAGCACTGAGTTAAAGGCTCTGATTCCTCCGCAAGGTCACAAGGTCACGAAGAAGTGTGTGATATACATACACAGAACTGTTGAATTCAAATGTATATTTATATTTTTTATTAACAAAACTGTGTTTAGTATTTAACTTTCAATACGTAAGACCATCTTAGCATGCACTGTATATGAAATCAAAACTTAGGGTAATCTTACTATTTCATTGTCAGCTTTGTAAATACACACCTGAAGGCATCTTGATTTGCATGAAATCCTTATCTGAGCGCAAATGATCCAAGTTAATTTTGCTATCCATCTGTTTTCTATTAAGGAAGGGAAATTATGCACAATT
The DNA here is from genome assembly GCA_026937815.1 of Etheostoma perlongum. Taxonomy (NCBI): domain Eukaryota; kingdom Metazoa; phylum Chordata; class Actinopteri; order Perciformes; family Percidae; genus Etheostoma; species Etheostoma perlongum. The sequence goes on from CM049381.1 coordinate 25,397,979, forward strand.
CATAATTCAAGAAATACCTAATTGGTTGCTGAACAAACACTGAAGCAGTCCTGCACTAAGAATTCAGAAGTGCATTCACTGGTTTAATATTTGACAGTGGAGTCCTAATAACCACGACAAAGATGAGGAGTCATGGTGTTACACTGTGATATAATTAGAGAGGAGCCCCGACCCGTCTGGTCAAATGAGATCATTTTTCCAGAGCATGCCCAAGGCCAAGTCTGATTAATTTGCTACACATTGTGTTGGCTTATTGTACCAGTTGCATAACGCCATCTTATGTTATTGGTGATCCTGATGAATCTCTACAGAAGTGATAAAAGCAGGACGTTTTGTCAACCCACATTTATAAAGTAGCAGAAGCTATTTTTTTTATCAAACTATTCCCCCCCATATTGATCAGTTTAGGGTGTGTGTGAAAGTTACAGAGGGGGCTGGAAAGTAGAATTTACTTTTTGTTTTGATGAAGGAATATAACTCCAAAATATATAGAAGAAGTATATTTCAAAAAGATACATTTTGTGTGCCATGGGCAGTTTTGTAATGTAAAAAAGTACAAATATTTAGTTACTGTACTTGAGTAGAATTTTCCCATATCTGTACTATACTTCGTTATTCATCTTTCAGGAAACTTTTACTTTTACTCCACCACATTTCCCGTAAGTATCATATTTAAGCGTTACTACAACATAAAATCAGAAGAAATGTGTTACACTGGAAAAAAAGCAGGTTTGGCGAATCATTGCTCCTAGATTGCTAAGTTTGTTGCCAAGTGGCACAAAAAAATAAAAAACATAGGCCAAACCTAAAGAAGAAGCATAATGGCTGATAGTTTCATGGAAGAACCTGGTGCAGGCTCTGCTGCCATGGTAACAGACAATGACCACCCCAACGACAGTGGTGATGAAGATAATATGGCCATAGAGTTCATAATCAAAGTTTTTTTTTTTTTACTTTTACTTTTACTTCTAATAATTAAGTATATTTAATATCAGAAAATTACTTTTGATACTTAAGTACAGAAAACATCACATACTTTAATCAATATGCTATATTTTCAGAGAGCACATCATTTTTTCATTTGTGGTGGAAAGTAGTTTACTCAAGTACAGTATAAGTACAATGTTGTGTACTTTACTTTAGTAAAATCATTTTGTTATAAGTTTGCCGCAATTTGGGCAAATGCTAACTCCACTTCTATTGTGTGATTTTGCGGCTATGTGAAAATTATAATTCCTTTAACATATTCAAGTTTAAACTGGATAACACCATGTTCACTTTAAATTATTAAAGGTAAACTGAGATGCAACATTTCATTGGTGTCATATTATTTTTTTGAAATATCAGGAGAGGGTGTTGCAAAGAAAAAAAGTAATAATGCTGTCGAGAGTCTGGTTTCTTTTAAAAGTGAACCATAAGGCTCGGCCCCTCCCCACCCAAATCATTTCTCTACAGTCTCTTAATAAATATTTATTTGGCGCATTTTGTTACGTTGCAGCTGAACGTCCATTAAACATTAGGAAAAATTGTTGAGCCAGTCACTTACAAGGTTACATTTTGTAAGGTGATACAGTTGATTCTGTTAGTGAGGCCCTCTTTGCAGAAAATATTTGGCCACCTTTGAATGTATTACTCCCAGACTATTGACATAGCTTTCTAAATTTCAGCAATTTCTGTCATAGGCACGATTGCTGGAAAGGCTGTCGTTTTAGTTGTGTGTCTTTTTCAGGTCTTAGCCATAGTTTTAGATATTAATACCCATTCCCATTAGGCTGATGCACAGTCCTGAAATCTTTGGTGATTTTTCATTACTGCACACACAGAACTGCTGACCATATTTTATGTAAATCACATTTCCTACAACCAAAATGTTCCCTGAGGATAAAAATCTGAATTCACTCTGTCAGGTTTGACCTTTTGGCCTTGGAAAGTAAGGATTTAGACCAGAGACTCAAAGGCTTAATCTGTTCATCCACACTTAAATCTCTTTGGGGATTTGTAGCGCTGGACTCATGCAAAATGACTCATGCTAAAGGTAGGGAAAATACATTTGGTTTTGTTTCATCTTTATTCTAGCCCAGTTCTGCTTATGGTTCTACATTGAAATTGCTTCATTGAACAGGCAACACAAAATCAATCAATCAAAGTCAACCTTCTCTTGTTCATATGATCCCTATTTAGTCTGAGAAGCCAAAAATTGGCACAAAGTTTCCCAAATATACTCTCAATGATCACGATCATGATCGTTGTGATCACAGTCAAAATGTTTGCTGCACTGTATTTGCATTTTCCATTTCATTAGCAAGACTCCAACACTGGAAGTTGTTTTCATTTGCATCTAAATGCATTTGACCCTCACACCGGAAATGACAATGATAATGATAATTATTTTCCCTGAAGTGTTCCTTGTTTGCAGGGTGAATGGAGAAGAGTACAATGCTGCAGCAATTGCTCAAACATGGTTTCCAGCACAAATTGCAGTGGTGGGCTGTTTGCTTTTTCATTAACATTCACCCTCTGTCTGATTGCCCTGAATCTGCAAGGCCCCTGCTAAACTCTCCTCCCAGCCATTCTGCAGAGGACACACAGCAACTCAGGTTTGTCTTTTTATCTGTTCACTGAGATGAGATGCAATATAGGATGGCTTGTAGCATGAGATGAGATGAGAGGAGAAAACCTGTCAATTACATTGTGGTGAGTAACATAATCGCTGCCTGGACTATGTGCACAGGCAACATTTTTAGATGAAGGCCATACAAAGTGTACACTTTGACCCCAGAGCGAGCGGTTCACATTCTAACTGTTGCATGTGGTTAGGTTTAGGCAACGAAAGCACTTTGGTTAAGGTAAAGGGAAATATTGAGGTTTGGGTTAAATGTCAATGTGTTTACTGTATTCCATATTCTTTTATGCTTCATGTCACAGCAGATTTGTTTCTGTATTAAACCAAGTTTACCATCTTTTCCAAATCTCAACCAAGAGCCTCAACATTAACGTGGAAACTGATATTTCGGCAATGAAGTATATTGTCAGTGAACATTTCACTGATACGTTCAGCAGCAACAATTTGTAACTTGCCAGACATGTTCTCATTATGTTGATATACAAAAGAAATGCGGCATTACGTTTCCTTCAACACATATTCACTGTTGCAAATTGTAGTAATAGTTGTCTATAAAGATCATTTCAAGGATACAGGGTTGGATTAGATGAAATCAGATCACTGCTGTGTATCTGAAGACTTTGATTATGCAAAGGAAAAGTGCATAATATTACAGTCAAATGTAATGATGAGTATGAGGTTCAAATAACATCTGGATGTTTTAGGCAACACCATTATTAGATGGAATAATCCCAAACATTGTTTTTGCAAATGTGCTTATTTCTAAACACATTGAAATATAATACTGTTTACTATATGGGCAAGTGTAAAAAAAAAATCTTCTCATTCATTCATTCTGTCACATCACACAAACTAGATTCATGCTTTCAGCCCAAGATGGCCTCTCTGTCAGTCGGGGAATCTTTTAACAAGGTGCAAAGTCTTTCTCCCTGAGCGCTAACCTGCCAGCTAATTCTATGTCAAACAGATGTTTTGCTGAGCCGCATCAAAACCAAAAAGCTTGTGAACAATTTGCAAGCGGAGCATTGAAAAGAGAAATAATTTTGGTGACCTTTGCTCTGCCTAAGTCTAGATTGATTTACTAATAAGCCACAAAATAAAGATGTGGAAAGGTACTCTGCACCAGTCTTACAAATGTTTGGAGCAACTTTAGAGAAATTGTCCTATGAGAAAGCCTACATAAATAAAGTGTTTTACTTATTTTCATTTTGCCTCAGTAACAGCGTGTTTGTAGGCTAACTTCACTCCCTGTGAAAAATGCAATCAAAACTTCACTTCAGACCACCTGCTTCTTAACAACTGGACAACACACACTTGGATGAGGAATGTAATATGAGATCTCCTGGCAATCTGAGATAACTAAAGCTAATAGTCTTGGAATTTACTCTGATGGTCTGTTGGGATGGTTTGCAAACATTTACTGTTGACATCTGTTTCAATTCCTCAACTTAATCATGTTTGCTTTGCCAGTTAGATTATTTTTTGTAAAACATTAACATAACCTAAACTGTCTTTTGCATACAAGCCAAACAGTATTAACTAAGTTCTCAAGAACAGAGTGTATTGTCTGCAGTGAAGTGCAGTTCAGATAATCAGACAGCCCGGCTGGAAATAAAACTTCTGTTTGGTTAAGATTATTGATCATATTAATATGCAAAGATTATTTTACTCTGGGTGAATTTGTTGTCTAAATACTGTTTTGAAGTTGTGTAATTAAAAAAAACAATTTGAAGAATACTTTGACTTTGACATTTAAGAAACATATTTTTGAAAACAGCTCTAAGTGAAGTGTTTGTTACTCAGCACTTCAATGGAGGACATTTCAAAATGAATTATGGTTTTAAACTGCTTCTGAATGTTTATTTGTACCATATTCACCATGTTGCAGTTGGGGGGGGGAATGTATCATTTATCAGGGATGTTTTTCCCTGTAAAAAAGAAGCAGTTTAATTTTGAAAGAAAAGTCACTTGACAATAGAGTTAATGTGTTGTCAGGGACTGGAAGAGCCATGACTCTAACGTCTAATGCCATCAAGATTTCTGAAGCCGGGCCATCGACAAACACAAAGTCATTTTCAACCACAACTATGTATATTGAAATTTGCATTTTACATTCTTCACAAAGATTATCATCATTCAGTGTTAAGCAAGTTTGTTTTCTTTTGATTTCTGGAAGAACCTATTCATGTGTGTACCTTTTTAGAACAGAAAGGGATCTGATTCCATTTTGAAATGAAGGCAAATCAAGCAGTATGGCAATGCTTGCTGGGATACAAGCTACTTTATTTATCCTTCATCATTTGTTCCTGCTAATTAAAGAGCTGTTTGTTTTATTCAGAGTCCTACACAGTGCCAGAGGGAAGCAGAGGGTGTCCACCAGCTTAGTCCAGAAAAAACTCAAAACAGTAACATTGCACCACATTATCTGCATTATTAGTATTAACACTAGTTGTACAAAGCAATATATACATTTTTTATTTTGAAGCATGTGATGAAGTTAGTTGTCTGCTTATGATATCTTTTATTTTAAGGAAAACAATTTTAAGTTGCGAAATTGTGTATTTTTTTAATTTCAGTTTTGGGGATTGGATTTTATTATTATTATTTTAAAAATGTGACCTCAAGGATCTGAATTCATGGGCGCCCAGATAGCTCAGTTGGTAGAGTGGGCGCCCATATATAGAGGTTAACTCCTTGACGCAGCAGGCCTGGGTTCGACTGCCTGTCATTCCTCCCCCCCCTCTCTCTCTCCCCCCTTCATGTCTTCAGCTGTCCTGTCAATAAAGGCCTAAAAATGCCCAAAAAGTAATCCTAAAAAAAAGATCTGAAGTCATTTCAATAGACCTTTTTCACAGCAGACATATTGACTTGTCGTAGGAAAAGTGCATGTGTTATTAATTACATTAACAATGGCTTTGCTCTGTAGTGTGTAGTGAAGTGTCCCAGTAAGCCATGACAGTGTGACAGTGAGCCAGCGTGCACAATACAAGGACACTGTAACTGAAGCAGCTAAAAGGAATTCAGCCATCATTCATTGTTCTATTTACACCTGTGCTTTTCCAAAAAGTCTTCCATGAAATCTATAATTTTGTTAGGTGAATGTGTCTTTAGTCAAAATAAATTCTGTGACTGGAAAACAATACCTAAATAAATTCATTATATTAATTATTTATAGAAGATTGTTTGGTTATTTTCACGGTGATTAAACTGAGGATAAACTTGGACTCAGCTGCCATGTGACACGTGTCTTTTCTCTGATTCGCTGTTGTCGACACCTGAACGGATCCTGCCAGCAGAGAGAGTGATACAAGAGGAGAACAAGGAAATGCTCTGGTCATAAATACTCTGAGCCCACTGGATGGAGCTGCAACGGCACTCCACAACAGAGAAACTCACTCTAACCAGAGATATCCAGAAACTTAAAACACAAACCAAAACATTTTGCTCAAAACAACTTAAACACAAGCCGCCATGCAAATATCCCCCATCTTTTACTACATTTATTGTTTAAGTTACTTACAACAAAAGTAGAATAAATGTTTACGTGCATATGCAATGAATTGCTGTGTTGGATGTTGATACAAGACAGCAAAAGATGCCAAGTTTAACCTTTTATTATTCTGGAATTCGCATTGTATTATTTATTTTAAGACAAGGTTTTAAGTCCCTGTATTTGTAGATGGAGCTGATAGATTTAGTAATGGCTCCAAATTGATGGGAGATTACACTGCAATAAGACAGAAAATACTGTGTTTTTATTAGATAACAAAAGCCAAATGCCTGATCTGAAAATAAATTGCTAATGAGTGTACATAAACGGCTGAACAGAATGTGAACTTAACGTTCTGTTATTTTTTTAATTTTATTTCCTCAATTTTTTCAAAGTTTAAATTCTTGACACTTTCCATCTCCACTGCAACAAAACAAAATTTAAATTGTGTTGACCCAGACTGGAAATGTTAGTTTTAATATAATTTTGCACTGCTGATGACGCCAGATGCATTTATGAGCATTAGCCAACAAAGCAAACTCGAGTCTAGCCCAAACAAACTGGAATGAAAGGCGGCCTTTGATCCTCGGCCGACCATAGTGACTTCAGCACTTTAGCTCGATTGTTTTCAGCTGAGGTTTCTCTGGGTGGCTTCACTTCAAGCTACAACTGAAAGTGCTGGAACAGGATTTACTTGGGATTTAAGAACCACAAAGTTGGCTCACAAAAAAAACTCTCAGCTAAACCAAATAGACGCTTATTTTCAGAGTTGTTGCAAGTAGCACCTCAAGTTATTGTGATACAGAATGACTAAAAACTTCATGTTTCTTTGCTAAGTATTCACCGTCTTCTCAGGCCTCTGTCATTTCACACCACTGCCAGCTTTACGTTGTGGCTACGACAGCTCACATTCCGTCTGATCATAGTTGTGTGTGACATTTCAAAGAGGATTATGAGAATGAACATTGATAAAAACTATTTTCACGTGACCCCTGAGCACTTGACCTCAGACTGCTGGGACTCGCATGTTGTGCCGTCCAGGGCTCGTAGAGAGATGTAGAAGTGGGCAACCTCGACAATAATGTTGAAGTAATCAGAACATATGAGAAGAAAGAAATCTCCATTTTCTGGAGATCAAAACTAGTCGAGAACAATTAAATGCATGCATTTTAGTTTATTCTAGATTATAGTGCACATGAAACCAGTTGTTTTATAATGAATGTTTTTGGAAATCCAAGCAAAATTTACCAGAACACAGGACAATAAGGAATATGTTTTCCATTGTCTTCTGCAAACAACAAACACACTCAGAAACAAGAAAAAGCAAAAGCTCCTTAGCAACAAATACATAGTCATCCCACACTCACTTCACATACACACACATACACACACACACACACTGCTATTAATATATTATTGTGTATTTCTCACTTGTGGCCAAAATAAATAGCGTTATGTGCTTGACCATGTTGACAAAGCAGCCATGGCTCATTGGTGGTTGATGGATGGCCATGTGTGCCATGCTAATTATTAGTACACATAAAAGGATGCTGTTATTTCCAGACCTGGCCCCAGCAAGTCCCAGCCGGAGGGGTCACTGGGTAAATACGGAGCCATCAGTCTGCGACTATATCACTCAATCTTGATGTATGAGCAACGAGGTACAAATTAAACGTGCAACGACCTTCTAGGGGGTACGGCACTCAACAGGACGCCATTTGGGCTAATTCCTGCATGGGGTTCAGACAATAGGCCACTATACCACATGGTGTAATTACTTTGTGTACACACATCTGGAATTAAGCTCCCAGAGGAAGCTAATACACTTAAAAAAAAAAGATGGACAACCATTTTAGATGTGCAAAATTTAGTATGTGTGGGAAGAACAAGTGGAGGGAGCATGCAAGTGTGTTTGTGCATGTGTGGCGGTTGACTTCAAATGTAAATGCTGATGAACATTGGCCAACTCTTGACCTTCTCATGTCAACTGCTCAAAGTTAATCATTGCCGTTGAAACAAGGAGAAACCAATCAAGTTCAAAGAAGATTACGTGTCATATACTGTATACAGTATTCCTCAAATCTCTCGTTTGCCTTCTATTCTTCCTCGACACTTATAGGCTTCGCACTCCGGTTACAGCCATCTTGTTTCTATTTGGCAAAGTTACAGCCCCACTTTCCATAGCAATCCTATCTATGTCATTTTGAAGAACACAGGCGGAGAGCTGTACATTGTAGGGGGCTCCAGATTATGGTTGCATCTGGATTTTATAGCAGCTCAATTTTCTGTGTTGGTGTGCTCCTCAGATTGGATGTGATGAGCTGGGCTGGCAAACATGCCATCTATGTGAATGTCAACTCTAGACTGATGTTGCTATTGATCCACAGGTTGAGAGAGTCGCTGAGAATCAGCCACAACACAGTATGAGACACAGAGAGAGCATAAATCTGCTTCAAGACGTAAATACTGACATTAGAGAAGGAGATTAGCTCTGGCCTGCTGTAATTATCATGAAAATGTGGTTAGTTCTGTAAGTTCTGTCTTCTTTGTGTACACTGAGTAATAAAGTATGTTTCCACAGCAGCATGGCATTACTTTTGTGCAAAACTCCAAGTTCTTCGTCCAGTATAAAACAACTGGTAAAAGTATTTTAAAACTCAAGTACAAATATTTATAACTTTATTGATAGTTTACTTGTACAAGATGTACATTCATATTTTGCGATTCAAAAGGGGAAAAACAAACTGTACGGTGATTCATGTTTAGGCATGCTTGCATATGAAATGATAATCATTTTAATGGGTACAACAAATTCCATGGAGTATTGTTCAATTCAACCATCCCTGAAATGTTTGTAAACTCGGACACGCTACATTTTTTTCGGCAAACAACGCACTACAGCCACACCTCCTAATTAAAATTCAACACTTAAAAAAACATACAAAAATAAATGCAAAGCCATGTAAAAATGTACACTTGTAGTTCAACGATTTCATCTTTTAAAAGCTTTCAGACAAAATAATAAATAAAACACCCAAATGTTTAATTTAAAATGAAGACATAGATAAACAATTCATAATGGAGGTCTGTTAACAGAGAAAATGTTTTTTGAAGACTGTTAGAGGTTCATAGATTTTCAACAGATCCGATATGTTTAGCGCAGTTCTACAGCAGTGTTTAAAATGTTGTCAAAATAATCCAAATGTTCTGTTGTTTCATCTAGAACAATTTGTAAAATACAGTTTGAATTATCAGGAAATAAATGAATGAAATGTCACATATAACATGCAGAATTAAGCTAATCATATTGTAAACAACTGCTTGGTTTGGATTACAATGCTGATTTGTTGGTTCTATTATGAACATTTTCAATATCCAAAAGTAAATGGAATTTTCTAATGACAGTTTTTTTTTTTAAATTATTTCGAACCTGACCAAAATTTCTGCAGCATCCCAAAGATGTGCTCATGTTTTCCTCAACAAGTGACTACTGCACCTGATGTATACAAAAACTGCTTGAATACATAGGAGGTACGTGGGACATGGCACCTGGTAATGAGTGACTTTCTCAAACTTAATAAAATATACACTGCTGTAGAAAAACTGGTGTGTTTGGCAAAGAAATTCAACACTCCAAGAGAAAAAAATCATTGGGTCTCTTTATCATTGAGGATTGACTGCTAGCTGTTTTTACTTTTTTGCTATTTACAGTATTGCACTTTAACTGCACACCATTGCATTTCAGTTTGACTGATGCTTTCTTCATGTTTTCAGAATTACAAAAAAAGGAAAAGAAAAAAAGAACGCATGTATACCCTATATCCAAGATAATGTCCTTTTTGCTGATCACACAACAATATCAAATCCCCCTCCCCCTTTAATTAGTAAAGTAGTATCTGCTTGTAGTGCGATTTGTAAACTCCCACATACAAGACCTGAAGTGCAAAGGCTATCTTCACTTCTTTACCCAGGATACAACACAACAAACAGACAGAAATAAAGACAGAGAGAGAGCACGCTGTGAGGAGTAATGCAAACCAAGTCTCGCCAACACATGCCCAGCAACGCAGATTAACATCTCTCCCCTCTGCAGCAAAGTAAAAACGAGTTGTTGCTTTTGATACAGCACAAGTCCATAAGAAGAAGGATATCAAACCGTGATGCAGAACTTTCACTTTGTAGGTGTAGGGGGGGTTGTGGGCATGTCAAATGGCAGTGTTAAAAACAGTTGTCGAGCGTGTATGTCAGGTGCGGATGGAGGCCAGTCCCAGAACGGTCCTCCATTAGAGCTCATGCACTTGGCAGCAGCAGGGAACACAGTGGTTGGAGACAAATATGGTATTTTTTATGTTTTTTTTCTTCCTTTTTCTAGTGAGGGTGGGGTGGGGGAGGGTATAAAGGTGAGAGCCGTTCCAATGCTTCGTTGAGGTGGTGCTTGGGTCTGTTTCTCCCATGCTTAACCCTCTGCATTGTCAATATGGCGTCAGCAAGGCTTTGCTTTTTGCCCTGCTGCTGCCTGCCAGTTTGCTTTGTTCTAACGTCTTCTGGTCTGACGGGCCCCCGGCCTGGCCCTCAGACAGACATCCACATGTGTTTGTACGGTCCTTGGGATGTGATCTGTGCCTGGAGTGGACTGAGCCACTGGCCCCGCAGAAGTCCTGCCTGTTGGGGCGAAAAGTAAAAGGTGATTTCATTGGTATTTAATTACCGTTCTCTACAAGTGGTTTGTTTTGGCAGCTGGTTTTGTGACAATTTTCTCGCTCCCTCCTTTTTTTATTTTCCTCCTCCACTGTTCTCCCCCTTTCTCTCTCACACACACTCTCTCCCCCCTCTCTGTATGTGTTCCTCTCTTTCATTCTCACTCAGTGTTTTTGTTTAGTTTAGTTTTAGCTGTGAGTGTCACGGCCATTTCACAGGCTCAGTCTTGTGTGAGAGGCGATTATGGGCATCAGGCGAGCGGAGGGGCAGCCCGGTGGGGTCAGAGTCCCAGAGCCTCGGCGTGTTTTCTTGCCTTGAGTCGCAGGTCGGCGATGCTCGAGTTCTTGCTGTTGCTTTTGGCAGCTGCTGCCACCGCCGCTGCTGCCGAGGCCGAGTCGGCGAGTGATGCGATTGGTAGTCCAAACGGAGGAGGTGGGAACATCAGGTAGGGGAGCGTGAGCGGCCAGGTGAGGGTGCAGGTGGGGGTGGGTGTGGGCGACTCCGTCCAACTGAAGCTGGGCTTGGACCTGCAGAACAGCAAAACACAAAGTTAGTCACTATGGGTGCCGCAGGCTGCGCATGTGTGTGTGTGTGTGTGTGTGTAGGTTTGAGGATTTAGGTTTCACAGTCTGACACTATTAAATTCCCCCTCTAATTTTACCCCCTCAAAGCCATTGCTTACAGTGTGTTTTCTAAGAAAATAGTTAAGGGCTGCACTCTGCGCTTTGGCCCTTTTTTCATGTCAGCTATTCTAAAAGTTAATGAATCATACATTGCTCTCAGACACCACATCCAATTTAATCGTCTAGAATCAAAGTCCTTCTAGGACCTAGAACAGATTTGTTTAATTCAGACTGAGGACTCCGTTATACCCTTGGAAATATGCAGTCTTGTTATCCTGATTATGTATTCAATTGCATAAATAAACAATTTTGCACTAAAAAGATATTCACATATTTGGAGTTATAAATATTTATCCTGACATATTCCTGAGTCAAGGAGGAAAAAGAAACCATAAGGAGCATAGAATATCAGTTTTCACATTCTTGGCAATTATTTTATAAGAAGTAGGTGAAAATTAAGCATCCACTCACTTCAGAGGGAGAGAGCTGAGCCTGTTGCCATTCCCCATGTGTTTCAAACACCACAGGAAGAAGTGGGAAAACTAAAGTAGTTCACGCTTTCTTCTCCAACCAAAATATGTATTTACGATATACAGCCAAAGTTTTACCTCAACTAAATATTGTTTTTTTCACTTTGTTCCCTTTCATATTGGCCTAAAATGACAAAAATGACTTAAGTCGAAGTTGTTAAATAAAAGGGAAAATTAATTTCCACCACAAATGTATTGTTGCACAGCAGTGCTGCAATGGCAAACCCTCCTGCAAACAACAAGCATTGCCACACATCTCATTCACCAACAATTGGATAACAAACTACAACTGTGACTGATGACTTCCAAATGTGTAATGCAATTACTGATTAAAATGCAGGAGCACTGATGGAAAACCTAATCAACTTCTTAAAAACTTGGTTTTGTGAAGTGTTTCGGTGGACATGACAGAAACTGAGCTGTCACTGACAAAACAGGTGGGTTTGACATGCTTGTACATTTTAGGGTGTGCATGTTCCGTTTAATCCGCATACACAAGTGCACGTACATTTATCAAACGCATACATTTTTGTTTATTGAGATGCTTTTGGTAGTGTTTCTTTACTTGTTTGTTAATACTAAAGCGGGATGAGACACACTGTATGACACAAATGTTTCAGGCCAGATTTGAACACCTTACCCATCCAAACCCCTAGCCATTTATGTGTTTTCTTTGCAATTGCTGCATTGTAATATCAATGCAGTCTGTGCGTGCTGCCCACCCTCTGTATCAACCTCCAACAGCAAGCCTATCTCGGTATGCAGGCCTCAAGCCTCCACCCCTGCCAGTGCAGCTCAACGCCAATATCCATCAGAGCCCACTCCATTCCTCGCTTTCATCATCTCTTTTATGTGCTCGCGCCTGACGCACCGTTGGCTTAATTAGGCCGCTGCTTTTCACAAGGGTCAAGCAGACAACACAGCAGCCAGGACGCAAAAGCAGATAGCAGCAGATCAAATGTCCATCTCTCGTCTCCATGTACAGCTCAACCCTCTCCACACTGCCAGGAGGTAAAAGGTGCCCTGAGGTCTGAGCTGCCCCCTCCCCCTCCAACACACACACAGTCTCTCATCACTCACATATAATAGCTATAGATTCTTGCAAACGTACAAATATAGAATGCCTATAGTTTGACACAGATACCACCACAGAGTTACACACACGTAGCTCCGACTTACATTCACTTTGATCTGTTTTTTATAAATTCCACAGTCTTACTTGCATTACAAGATGCTGAGTAATCATCTTTTTTCCCCTGTGCATTTAACTTTTCTGCATTTCTTCTGCTTGTGTTATATATATATATATATATATACATATATATACACAGGTCTAATAAAAGAACATGGCCTACCTGTTGGAAGGGCATCCGGAGGGCACCCATGTTGACATAGGGTGCTACTCTGCATGCGTCGAGGTGACTGCCGCTGCCCAGAATAACACCTGGAGAGAAGGGAAAGATGTCTGTCAGACAGCCAGACAGTTGTTATGTGAGATGAGAAGGTAACAGTTTTTTTTTCCACATGCAGTTAAAAAAGTGTCAAATTGCAAAACTAAAATAACCCATCAAAAACATAAAATATAAATAAGATAATTTAAATGGCAATAAAAACCTACATTTACCTTTGTGCATCTGGTTTTCTTGTTTTCGACATTTGGCTCTTCTGTTCTGAAACCAGACCTGTAATTGAGAAAGCAAATTATCTATAAGAAAAATACACAAACAAGTATTAAATCCAGTTTTTCACAAAAATGTACTTGTGTCTTATATCAGGTGTTATTTTAATAATAATATAATGTATGGACAGGCCACTTGGGCTATTTGTCACTAACAAAAAAGGTTCACATGTTACATATGAGCAAATTCAATCTTGTTTATCTGTCTGTATCAAGCTTGCTATCTGTACAAAAATAATTATAAATTGTTTCAATAAAACATGAGGAAACGTGTATTGGATAGAAATAAGGCCGGAAATTGTTCAAATTGTCTCAGGTCGAATAAGAAACACCACAAAAAAATCATGAAAAGTCATTTTTAGTTTCCCAGTCAAATCTTAAAAGGAATATTATGGTGCTAAAATACAACATGACTATATTCTCTGCATTGAGTATAGCCACCACAATCACAGACCGTGGAGGAATATTCTAAGAATACTATGAAGATATTCCGTCAAGATATCTTACAAAAACACACAAAAAACTCTGTTAACCACCTTCCAATTAGCTGGCTGTCTTTGAAGCTGCAGGCTGCAGGCTACGGCCTATTGTTAATCATCATCAACCTAATTTGCCTCGGTGATTAACATCATGTCCCCTCCCCTCCGACCCCCCGCAATGATTATCATTTACAGATGCGAAAGTCACGACTGGTCACGGGACCACAAAATGGGCAGAGTGATGATGATGTTGATGATGATGATGATGTTGTTGTTGATGATGTTGATGACTCAAGGTGCCGTGAAGCCATTTTGAGCATTTATGGATCGGAGTTCAACATTGTGTCGGTTGGTGACTGAGACAGAAGAGCGGAAGTCAACTGAAAATTAAAACAATTGTTCTATATTTCAAATGATCACCTTATACTGTATAGCCTATATTTTTTATATAAATATCCCAACAAAGAGACGTCATAGGATTATTTTCGTATGCGATTTAAATACACGTAAGGCGCTTTGTCAACTGTTTACCAATTAAATTATATTATTAGTAGTAGGTTATTACTGCTAATAATAACAGTAAGAAGAAGAAATAATAATAATAAATAAATAATAAAGGTACACATTGTAAATTGCCATGTGTGTATAGCGGTGAGTCATTTGCTCTACAGCGTTAAATGGTGGTAGAAAAGGTGATTTTGCATGAACGCATCGTAATCCCTCAGATAAATCAAGGCTAATATTAGACGGGCCCGGGATCAATTCCAATTACGCGCCAGTATGTTAAGCAAAGTGAACTACACTGGTTCAGACAGTTATTTCTTCATTAAGGGCCACTCAATGATGCGCTTCACAAATACCCTAATCTCGTTTCCTTTTTGATTTTTTATTAGAGACAGTGAATAATGACATTTAATTTAGCAGCGCGCCAGAAACCCAAAGATATTAGTCCTAACTGAATTACTGCCTGCTCCTCACCAAGCTCTCATAACTTTCAATTAGATTCATTGACAGCTGCTCGGAGCGCAGGTTCACAGCCTGCGACAGTCCTGCTACAGCTCGCTCTCACTAAATCTGGAGACATGTCCCCGTGCCTAAAACGTGCCTAAAACGCTTTTCAAATGCCGAAATTTGAAAGTAGAGATCGGGGTCTGTCGGTCATTTTGATGACAGAAAACACACACACACGCGCACACACACACACACACAGTCAAACCGTTGAGCCTTTATGAATCATATTTACACCATCAAGTATTTTAATGCACACATAAACTTTATTAGTTATAATTAGAATGTTATCCCGTATTGTAACTACTGTCAATGAAAGCCCGACAATGTTCAGCTCAAAATGGTAGTCGGTGGGCTTATAAAGCTATGATGGGTCTTATTCATCCGATTAGATAGCTGAACAGCGGCAGAGTTGGGCCAGAATTGAGTTATTTCTAATCTGTTTTTATGGGGACACTACATCAAGCCAATGGCAGATATTACAAAGAAAATGAGGAGGGATACGAGTTGACATAAGAGCGCGTCCCCTGAAGCAGCCATTCAGGCTCTTCATTCATTTTAATCATTGGTTGGGATATTCTTTCTCCCCTAAGGCTGCTGGGACCGTAGGAGTAGGTTGCAGGCATATCTATACTGCTGCAAGTTCAAGTACATCGAGGGTGATTTACAGCAGTTGCGAAGCGTTTGATAGCACTGAACTCACCCTATACAATTATAGACGTTTCTTTTTCTCGTTGTTTGAACTACTTGTTAATTACACCACAGAAGGCACAGACATTCATTTGGTCATATATTCAGTCTAAATGTGAATTAAATTCAATCTGCAAGATACAGATCCTGAAAGATCAACAGCAATCGTGCAGACATTTGTATACAACTGTCACAGTGAAATAACAACTCCCTGCAGGAATATTACAACACTACGAAGAGGGGGAAAAAACCCTAGATACATTCAGACACTTAACAAATCCCCATAGGAGTAAGGAATTAAGGAATAAATAATATTTTAGACTTTATCACAACATGCGGCATCATTCAGCTCTCGGTCTGAGGACACACACACTAATCTTTTTATTATCACAAAAAAAGGTGTTTTGGTATGCTTTATAAATGACACGTGGCTGACGCAGTTTTTCGCTTGTTATGCTTATATTATTACAAGCTCGAAAGCATGATCAGCACGAGGTTAAACTCTGTAAATTGGGTTATTAAAAACAAAAAAGGAAAGGGGGGGGGTAACTGCATTGTTGTTCAATCAGTTCAGATATTGTCTTTCAGTTTATTAAGCTAAGTGTGCAAACTGTTATAAGAAAATAACTTTGAGGTTCTATAAAATCTTTTTTTCATGTGACACTATTTTTTTCATCATTAACAAAACTCCCACATATCGCGATACCACTAAATCCTTCTACCATGCTGAAGAACTGCAGTCGGACGATATAACGTCTTCCAGAGATCCTAATATCACTTTAAAACACCGAGTGGGCTATGTTGTCACACTGACAAGCTATACCTGCATTATGAAGAAAAACACCGTTTCCTGCTCACACGCAACCCCGCTGGGATTGCCATTTTGAATTAGATAAGTGGGAGAAAGAAATAAGAAGAGAAAGAGGGAGATCCTCACCTGCACCCTGGCCTCGGACAGTCCCAGCCGCTGGCTCAGCTCTTCTCTCATGAACGCGTCCGGGTAGTGCGTCTCGTCGAAGAGCCGCTCCAGCTCGTTGAGTTGCTCCAGCGTGAAGTTAGTGCGACTCCTCCGCTGCTTCAGTTTGCCCTGTGCATCCTCGTCCTCCGACTTCACGTCCTCCTTTTTCTCCTTACACTCGTATATCCCTGGTAAACGGCCCACGGTTGAAATAAAAATAAAAAAATAGAATATGCGTTTAAATTCAGCTGCTTGAGTTACATAAACATGACACACTCACTCTCCCTTATTCACACAAGCACAGTATTGGCCCCCCATAGTCATATAGACTGGGCCCTGTTAGGGGCCTAAGGCCTGGCAATTTGGCAGCAACACACACACATCAAACAGCCTGTTTCTGCAAGAGAGAGGGGCCTGTGGCAGCATTTCCAGCCTCCTTAAGTCAGTGTGTATGTCAGTGCTGTTATGAAAGTAAATCAGTCAATACAGGCCATATAAGCCAAATAAGGGTCTGAGCGATTTAAAGAGCAGAGAATAAACGGAGAAGATGTAGGCCTACTTATTCGCCTCCGTGAAACACACTAGGTTGTTTCAGGCTATAAATAAAAAATGGTCCGTCTTAACATTTAATTTCCGTTTTTCATTGAAAGCTTAAAATGTCTCTATTTCACACCGTGTAATACACTTTCAGAATATAGGCTATTCATTTCTTTTTGGCCTATGCTGTAGCCTAATAATTATCAGTGTGCTATTATTAGTAACATACTTGACAACTGCTGCAATTACTGGCCTGTTTGGTGAAAATGTATATTTCCATAACTGAAAGTCATGTACTAATATAATGTATAATGCTTATAAAATGAATCCGATACACAGAGAACCAGTCTTCCTTAATAGGGTGCATTAATACAACGTGTGGTGTAAAATAATACAGCTAATTATGCTGACCCTTTTTTACTCTGCCTGTAATATAAATATAGAAACAAGTTGAAACTGCCCACTGCACACTACCTGACTGCTGAGTGAAAAGAGGCCTGTCCTGCTTTTTAATCAATCAATAAATAACAGGCTTTTTTAAGGGAGATTATAATTAAGTGCGTGTTCAGTGTCCTATTTCTTAATTTATAGGAATTTGACAGCTTAAAGTGTGATTTTCGGGTGCATAATCTAAAGCAGTAGGCTATGACAACCCACCCAGGCTATATATTTTAAAATGGGTCACTACATCACAATAGCATTGCAGTTAAACTTGTAAATGATGCCAAATATAATATAACATGTCCCTCAGAATTCCTAAAATACTGTAAGAGATGAAAGAAAATAAAGTAGAGTATGAACGATATAATGCTTTTTTTTTAAGATGATTGTGGACCAACATGTTCGTGTTGGCACAAGATGTTACATTGTAAAGAAAATAAGGCTAAACTTAGTATTAAACACCACATGTATTATTTAGGCCTAATTATATTGTACAAAAATATATAAGAAATGCCACAGTAATTTTTCGTTTGGTCAAAGACCATGCGCATGAAAACAATCATCAAATGGTTAAAAAGACGTTCAGACGAAAGGCCCACCTCCTACTATGTAAAATAATCATTGTAACAACAGAATAATGTGTTAACTTTGTAAATCTACTTGAACTAAACGCGCGCCGTTGGGCTAAGTAGCTAAACTCTCTTTACGCACGGATTTGTAGAGATTTACACACACAGGAACGTCGCTCTCGGTACAAAACAACTGAACTTGAGACATTTTCTCGAAACAATACGGAGCATTTTCTTAAAATTAAAATAAAAGCCTTACCCTCAGTCGACCTCGAAACATTAAAGTCCTTCAGTTTCTCCTTTTCCAGCTCGACGTGGTCCTTGAACAGATGCACCGGGCAGTGGCTGCCCTCCGTTATGTCCTGCAGGTTTGTCTCCGGGCTGCCCAGCTCCCTCGCCCTCGTCAAGCCGCTCTCCAAAACTTCCCTGTACGTGATACTCTCTTTGCTGCTCTCCTTGGTTTTCTGATCGAAAGATTTCGACACAAATGCCGTAAGTTCTTCCATGGTCGGCTCTGTGGCTCAGTAGTGGTCCTGGTCAGGGAAATCCACCGTGAATTCTCAGTGTAAGCTATACCTTAGCGTGTCTATAAAGCACCAGCACTGCTCACGGATACGCTCTTTTTAGGAGGCTGGCAGCAGCGATAGATAGAAGGGGTGGAGAGGAGGTGAGATCACTCCTGCTGTTGTGACTGTGTATTTGAGAGCACACTATTTATACACGACCACCTCAGCCCAGCACCCCCACCCCCTCTTCCCTACGATCTCTGTGTCTTGAGCAATTACAGGCCGGTTCGACTTTGCAGAATTTAACTTTCAGCAGGGTTTTTTTTCTTCCTCTTCTTCTTCTTCTTCCACAAATCAATGATGAAGCTGATGGAGGCGGTTAATTGAATTACGGGGTCATTAAAATGCCTACGGTGGCTCAGTCCTGCGAGGAGGCTGTATATGGCTGTTATGTCTAATTAATTCGGCGAAAATTTAATTATCGCGATTAGAAATGCTGGCTTTGTGGGATTGCCCCATGCTTTTTGGGTGTTTGTTGAGTTGAGTAATGTGTTTGAAAGCTAATCTGAGCGAGACTCGGTCCAAATAACATCTGTTGTATCAGCCGGGTGGACTTATTTTTCTCTAATGTGGAGTTAGAACACCCTTTAAGTCTAAAAACGCAGACGTGGACGAATTCGATCACAACGCAGAATTTAAAAGTAGTTAATTGAATGAAAAATATATATATACATTTACTCATCCTAAATATTTTTCAGACATCCCAAATTCACAACAGACTTCAATTACGTTCAGTTGATGTCATTAAAATCTAATTAGGTCCCAACACCTTATTTCACATAATTTTGTGCAAGAAAAATCATTTTTATGCCATTTTAAACATATTTTCAGTTCCCTTTTTTAACATGTTGCCTATTTTCACATACGTCTAAATGTAAACTGGAAATCATAAGGAAAAGTAGCCAGCATTAAACAGCAACAAATACTCAGTCATGGGATTATGCTGTAATTAATGCATGGCTGTTATAAATTCAGATCCCTTTGGAGTATTCAGTTGTAATCCTTTGTGGTTTTCCGGTTACACATATAAATCAATAAATATCAGCAGTGACAAAAAATCTTCCCTCTATTTACAGGATTTTCATGGGAATAAGAGAGCCCATAATGGCTTAACGTTATCTAAGTCGTTCATCAGTCCAGCACACAAACACAAAAGGCCGGGAGAGGAGTGTGATCCCCTGGGTCTGTCGCCCTGAGCGGCCCGCCACTGTGAAAGTCTCATATCTCAGCTCTCTAATGACTCGGTTTGATGTCTCTCCATTTATCAGTGAGCCCGCTTCACATCACTGCGGCTGACGCACAAGTCGAGGTCTCTCCCTGGTGCCATGAACTGCGCCTTTTGTTGTTAATAGACCTAAATCCTCTTTAAGACGCAAATCTGCGCTCCCAGTCGTGTGCCTCGATATCAACCCACAATAAAGTGGCGTTTACAAAAAGCGCACGTGCGTTGAACGAAATAATACACACACAAAATTAAAGAAAATATCTAACTTTTACGCACTGCATGACATATTTTATCTTTATTTATTCAGTGATTTTAATGTCATTTAAAACATGTCAGTGTTGGATAAGAGAACATGTGCACATGTAGAAGCAAAACACATCCTGACATTTTAATCAAACGGTGGAAATAAACTGTTAACCAGCATAGATACAACTACATTTATTTTTTGGATTTGTTTTTCCTAACTATTTGGTTGGCCTATTGTGTTTTGAAAGGTGTATCCAACACTAAAGCTCATTGACAATTCTCCAGTGCAACAAAATATTCATCCATAATAAGGGAAAACATATTGCCAGAAGGCCTACAGACTGTGCATGCTTAATAAGAATGACAAACACAGTGGCCAATTAAAATAAGACAACGTGTAGCACAATGTAGGCGATCTTTTTTTTATCACATTTAATTTTATTTTGTTTTTACTGAACAAAGGCAGATATACTAGATTTCCAAGTTTTTCTAAAGATTATAAAAAAATATTGTTTGCATTCTCACAGACTTGAGGCATGTGGTGTCCAATCAGCAACAGCCTGGAGGAATAGCAGAAGTAATCCAGGAGGGATGCTCTTTACGCACCAACGCTGGTGTCGCTACAGTTTAGTGGCCAAAAACTCTTAAAGGAGCCTCAATCATATTTTCAACTTGCCGTTAATTGCCCCCGATCCCAAAACCCCGCCTTCCCTGCTGCATGAAAAAAAACACAGACTTGTTATTTTTAATTATTCAGTTGTTATTTATTGTCAGTATTATTGTTGTTATTAATGTGCCGACCACAGCACAGACAAGGGACACCGTGTCCGTAAATGCAGCAATACAAACAATGAAATTAAAGTAATGATTTAATAAGTACATTGTTATTATTATTATTATTATTAGTAGTAGTAGTAGTAGTAGTAGTAGTAGTAGTAATGTAATATAAGTCAATTTCAATTGTAGTCAGGTTTTATTAAATACAGATTCTTGATGTCAGGAAATTGTAAATTTAATAATAAACAATGTGTATATTCTATAATAATCAGCCACCTAATTTCTAATTTTCTACTTTAAATTTCCGTTTGTTTCACAGCTGATCATCAGCTTTGATGAATGTGGTCTACATGCATCCACCAAAAAGGATGTCCTGCATGTTTACTCTCATTGCAACTTGTATGTTCATTTTTATAGCCATTGTACAACAGATGCTTCTAAGTGATACATGAACACATTGGACAAGTAAAGCACATAATCACCAAAGCTCAACTGACTTACTCAGATAAATACTGATAAATGTGTATTTTTTTTTTTTAACTTTATTTACTATATTGGAAATATTGTGAGTGCTAAATAGACTACCACATGGCTGCAGGTGTCCTTACATTGAGTTACAAGTAAAATACCGGTATAGTCCTTGTAGGGGATGACAAGCGCTGTCTTTTATTGTCCGTAAACCTACTCATGCCCATGATCGGCCATTTACTTGTGAAGGCTTTGGAACATTATCAAGACATCAGTGGACTTTAATGGGTCTACGCTGTCTGGAGGATAGCAGAAAGAGAGGGGGGGGGAGAAGAGAGATGGGCGCGAGGGTGGAGAGACAGTGTGAAAGAGAGGGAGAGAAAGTGGCAGGACAAGCTGTAGCAATAAGCAGATTAGGATTGTGTTTCTCCCATTGATGATTAGATTTAGACTTCCGCGGAGCATGTTGAATATTAGAATTGAACTGTGTTAGTGCCCTGTAGTCTGTGTGAAGGTTTGAAATCCCTCTGGTCCTGCTAGTAGATTTAGAGATGAGGGGAAGGGAATACAGTAAGGGACGGAGCAGCCACTGCCTGCCTGGACACCAAGTCCTCACCCCAACAAATGCTACAACACTGCTTCAACCTGTTCCCTCCACCAGACTAACCCCTCATATGTGAGGCTGTGGATGAGCCTAAATTCTTCTGGAAGTTAGCCAAGAATTTCCTTCCCCCTTATGAGAGTAGACAATAATAAAATCCTTTAATTAATTATGTTTGTGAAAGAGGGACCGAAAAATAACAAAATATGTGTTTTTATATGCATCCATGCTCATCTCTCTTCACCATGCTTCAGTAAAATCATAATGCATGACAGATTGTCTAAATGTTGTACTTGGCCTGAAGGGAGCAAAGTGAATTCTAAAATTTTAACTTAAAAAGCAACTACTGCACCTCTAGCTTCTAATATGATTTCTTCCAGCATAAAGCTACTTTTAGAGCAGCGCTTATCTCCAAATATCATCATCTCATACTATAGGGACAGGGAAGCAGTGGAATGCAATAAAGTGGTATACTTTAATCTGATTCAGCAGCAATGCAAAGATGCTGTACAGATGTGGTCCTGTGCAAAAAAATAAAATTGGATTCTTCCCTGGTACAAAGATTTCAACCTTTTTCTTGTTAGGATGAGGAGGGTTTTAACTTGCTGCCTTGTTAATGACAGTGATTGTGCGTTTGTTTATTAGACCCCTCTGGCTTGTCTGCGGGGTGCAGGGATTTTGTGGTTGCTACATTGTCTGGTGCTTCATTTAGGTCCTTTTTCCAGTGGTGCAGCGGTCCATGGAGACTACAGGCTGTTCTGTGTTCAAAAGCCTTGTCTGCCATCTAAATGAGGCTTTCTGGGAGAAAAAAAAAAAAAATTCAACATGAAATACCACAATGTGTTGAACATTAGCTAGCACTTGACTGGGATGTTTTGGGAATATGTTGGTTTTCCTTTTTGGATTGTTATTTTTTTTCCTGTGTATTCTCTAACTGCCATCTACCCAAAGGGCACCGGGGCCTCTTTTTGACGAAAAAAAAAAAAAGGCATGAAATTGACATTATACCCTTAAATGCAGCGCAGATTTACAGAGAAAACACAGTAATCCTGACAATGCTTGAAAATCAAACACATGCTCCTCTCTCTCTTTCTCTCCTTAACAAGCTACAGTTTGCTCTTCAGGTTAAATCTACTCATTGATTACAAGCAGCTTCTTAAAGCCGTTTCCTTTCGTGCATGCCAAAAAAGTATTTTCCTTAAGTCCTTTACTTTATAAGAATACTATTGTTTTTATGGTCAAATACTCTGGGGAAATGCAACATTTTACACAAATCAATAGCGTTCAAATAATTCATGACTGATCACATGGTGTTTTAGCTCCTTATTTGCAGTAGAAAACCATGTTTTGTTTGGCTCCCAGAGGGCAACATGAAAGACCTGGGTAGAGGCAGGGAGAATTAGAAATGGAACTGAAGAGAGTGCACGAGGATAATAGGAGGACATTGATCATTTGGTGCATAAGAGGACAATTAAACCTGTGAGTTGAAGCTAACAAGATGTATCATTTATACATTTTGGAGATGTGTCTGGACTGCATGTGTGCATTTTGTTACATCAGGTTTGCATCATCACAGCGCAATGACCTGAAACCCCGAAATGCTATTTATGTAATTGTCTAATTTTTATTTTGTTCATCCACCAACTGAGAAGAAGAAGAAATACCATACAAAACAACAACCAGTTTGATGCTGATATTAGTTAGATCCTTCACTGTCTATTTGACATTACTATTGTGCAATGTGGGAGCAAATAAATTCCAATTTGGGCAGTGTTAGTCAGTCACAGCTTGTAATAGAAATTAATTTTGTAAATTTGGAGATGGATCAAGTTCCCTCTTGGCAAAGGAACCATCCCACAGACATGTTAACAACATCTTCAGAGACCAATGAGGCCCATTAAGAATAAGTGTAGGTTTTAAATCACTTGCTTTTCTGTGTGTGCGTGTGTGTGTGTGTGTGTGTGTGTGTGTCTCAACACAGCAGGCTATAAGGGGTACCTCCGGTGTCAGCCAAAGAGCAGCCATTTGAGGCAGATTGTCTTTTATGGAGTGACGCTACACTTTCTCAATCACACAATTAAAATCTAGAGAGAGCAACTGTGTTCTATTCACAGTGCAGAGAGCAAGAGAGAGGGAGAAAGAGGGATAGCATATTTTACAGAGTGATTTATGTTGTGGTGTTGAGAAAAAAGGAGTCCTTGATAGATGACTTAATTAGATTTAATTAACAGAACCGAAGACCCGTCACAGACAGAGAGGAGACGGAGGAGAGACAGAAGGGGAGAGAGTGGATTCGAGGAGGGATTGAGGGATAAAAAAAGGTGAAGAAAACACAGAGAAGGGGTCTCCCCATGAAAACAGAGAGATAGAGCAGAGCGAGAAAGGGTGAATGGAGAACAGATGCGGAGATTAGGATGAGAATGGTGATGCATGAAGACGAGGCATGTTTTTATGTGTTCAGTGTGTGATCAAACAGGAGTGCCTTCATGTATCTAGGACTCAGAGGAAAGCCAGCAAGTGCCCGTAAAACCAGTTCAACTACTTCATTAAGCTCA
Source organism: Etheostoma perlongum (assembly GCA_026937815.1). Classification (NCBI taxonomy): domain Eukaryota; kingdom Metazoa; phylum Chordata; class Actinopteri; order Perciformes; family Percidae; genus Etheostoma; species Etheostoma perlongum. Next base: position 25,422,741 of record CM049381.1, read on the forward strand.
GGGGCCTGTTTAGGAAAGGGGTACCAGCCAGAGTGCACATACTTGTACATTGAATAACACTTGTGACAAACCAATACACCCCCATGTGTAAGACTGATTTGCCATGTGCCGCAGGCTGTGTCTGTTGGCTGAAGGCAGGCTTTGATGGGCCAAATCACTGCCTCTCTCCTATCAGACACGTCTATCATCTTATCCCTTTGAATTTCTCATCTCTCCTCCAAAGAATCAGAGGCCAGAGCTGCAGCGACTACAGTCAAACTTGAGTCCACTTTCTATAGCCCTAAAATCTAGTTTGACGTCTTTAGATGTGCCATTTAGACAAGTCCAAAATATTCCATGCACTCGGTGTACAGGTAAGAGTGGCAGGAAATATTTTTGACTTATCATGCTGTACCTCAGCTTTGACATTTTGGGCATTTTCTGGACATATAGACAAGCACTGCCACTACTACATAGTTAGGAAATAAAAGTTTTAGCACCGAGAGAAGGTGAGCGGCCTAAGGGATATGTGTTAGAGTCAGGTGGACAAGGAAGTCTGAGATTGACAGGATTGCATTTTTCTTTTAGCAGAAGCAGTCAAAATGTCATATGTGTGTTCTTGCAAAGCATAGAGACAGCCAACAGTTACAAGACTGCAATGAGAACTTTGTAATACCATGAGATCAGTGATGAGAAAACCAGTGACAGGCCATTATTAGTAACAGATAGTGTTGTAAAAACTATTGGTATTCCGCTACATTTAGATTATATGTTTCTTATGTGATGGTTTGTATGGCAGTAAAGTGGGCAGTGGTATATATGCCCTCTCCAGACAGTCATTAAGTTGCCAGTTGATGGTTCAGTGAGCTGCTGTAGGCAGGGAGCACCTGTCATTACTCATCCATCCATCCTTGTCTGCTTTAACTCAGCTCGGATGGAAGGAAGAAGACCCTCAGAAGACCACAGCATCCTGAACAGCTGAGAGCAATAATTAATCTAATTCCCTCTCAATTTATGTGAAGCATCTAATCTGTAGGTGCAGGCAGCACAGATGTGATACTGAAAAAAAGTCATATTAAATAGAGAATATAACAAATTTGCAGTGCAATTCCTGATCTTCTTTTTCTTTTAATTACATCACCTCTCTCTTCCCTTCCTCCCTCACGAATCCATCCATCTCCGCTCAGATGGATTTGGGCACCAAACATGTGGTCACATGACATGAATGGGTAATCAGTAGGTATTAGTGTGTGTTAACAACCCCTAAGCTGAAAGACGATTCCCCTCTTGATATTAAAGAGATAATACAGAGGAGCAAGAAGCAAATGGCCCTAAGCCTCCAGCTATGCTCCCCTCCAAAGTTGTTTTCCCGGAAAATTAGGCGATTGACTAATGGCGTAAATGCTGTTAATTACCGGCACCAGTACCCCAAACAGTCGTCTCTGCCTGTAACTAATAAGAAATCAATTAGCTAATGAATTGGTCATTAAGTGAAAAGCTAATCTTGGCCGAGGTATTTTATAATGATTATTTTTTGCCTATGATCCTGGCTAATTGCCGTTGTCATACGGCGCTCTCAGCTTTCAGCATGCCTAATGAAGCTTCATTAGATCATAGCTGGCACTCTTGGAAGATTCGCGGGCAAACCTGCTTCCCAATTATTTTTAATTGCCAGACATTCTGCACAAACAAGTGCTGCTGCACCTTGCGGAACAGGAGAGCTCAGGCTGGCTGTGCTGTGTTTCCTTCATGACTTCATTTGAAGCGATTAGAGCGCGGGGCAGGGTCGTCGCCGAGCTGCTGTTGTCTGTGGTGGATTTAAAGAGCCCATCAGCTACAAACTGCTGGGCTCATTGTTGCGCTTCCTTCCTCACTTTGATTTGCACTGAGGAGAAAAACTGCTGCTTCCAACGTGGCTGAACTGGCTCTGTGTCGCCCATGTGCACAGAAACTGATGGACACATTGTGTCTGCTTGCAGCACACACAGTAAAACACACAGAGACAAAGAAAGATGCCTGCATTTAAATGGCATTTCTGTGCTATTATAAATGCACAGACAGAGACAAACGCAAATATATAAATACACACTACCACACACACACACACACACACACACACACACACACTGCCTGCATCATCATACCTGTACATGTGTCAGCTGACAAAAACAAAGGAGAGAGAGCATCCCTCCCGGGCATGAATAATTAAGAAAAGACAAAAGAGCCTTGTTTTTTTCCTCCTGTATCTGCTTCTTTTGTGTGTCTAGTAAACCCCAGTGTAGTGTACTCTGAGTTCTCCACTAATAAGATGGAGGATCAGTCTCACCATAGTGCACACATGTTTCCATTCTGACCCTGTACAAGTATCTCTCTCTAACGTCAAGAGGCTCGTGGTGAAAACAGAACTGCTGAAAGTCTGTCAATCCCGCAGGTGCTTTTAGGGAAAAGATCCCAAATTTGCCCATCCTTCCAACGTCAGGTTTTTTTCTCTATCAGTGCTCTAGATGACAAACACAAGCACGCAGCTTCAATGGCGCAGGACTAAAACGTTGTTTTGTTTTCCTGGCACAAGCAAAGAGACAAAAGAAATGTATCCAAAATCAACTGCTGGTTCTCAAAACAATATTTCTGAAACTTAGACTCAGTTCAATCAGGCAGGGAGCTACATCATGTTAATTCCACCTGTGCTTTTTAAGATTTTATGATATGTATTTATCAAGCAAAGGCATATTTGTCCAATCTCAAAACATTGTGCCTTTGAGAGCGCAGCCAATCTTTCCAAATTCCAGGGGCTTGATTTTGTGGCCAAGGCCTCTGGTTTGCAATGATGCCAAACACTTCACCCCAGGTGCCTTTGTGTGAATGTGTGTCTGTTTGCACGTGTGTGTGTGACACACAGAGAAGAGGGCTGGGCCTACTTCACTGGCACGCTGAAGTTTGATGCTGGATGAATGGCACTCCAGATGTCTATCAATATTTAGCAGTAAACATCCCTGGCAGGCGGGAGACGTGGCAGCTGAGAACATGAGGTGGTGCAGCTATGAACTGTTGACTTTCAGTTTAACTGGTTAAGCTGGAAGGTAAAGCATTGCTAAAGCTGGCAGTGCCAGCCACAGATTTATTGGAAGTAGGATACATTTTGTTCATGATTTTCACTGAGAAAGAGACACTTTTTTTTTTTAAAGGTGCAAGCCATATACCTGGGCATGCAACTGTTGTACTGCCTGATAAGTTTGACAAAATATCCTCTTTTGATCAGGACAGCAGAACATGTCTCCGGTAATAAAAAAAAGTAAAAAGAAGTTGGGAGAGAAAATAGAAATGTGAAAGGGCTGAGTCAGATCCTTTTTTTTACCAAATTCTGATTTGCTTTTTCATAATCAAAATAAACACAGATGAATTCCTGTACGAAAGTAAGTTACAGCCTGCAATCAGTCATTAATATCCTAAAAGTTACAGTCATCATGTTTCAACTACAGCAAAGACAATGATGGAGCACCTAGCGTGACATGTGTCGAATTGTTTCACTTCGTTGTTGTTGGTATACAGTGACAATCTCATCAACTAGCCAAGTAAAGTTTATGCAGATAATTCAATGAGATGCATTAGAAAACAGGTGCAACCCGACAAAACCTGCTCAACAGTCTAACCTCTACATCAGATAACATTTGTTGTTTTTAAATTTCACAGAAACATGTCCCTCCCTCTCCCTCCCTTAAACATACACACTTGGACTTGTGCGTGCACACACACACACACACACACACACACACATACACACACACACACAAACACACACACACACAACACACACACAAATGACATTACAACACATCTAATTGACATTTATGATGCAGAGGAGAGCATATGCTTATTGAGCCAATTGAATCATTAGAAAAGCACACAGTAGGCCGAGGACCTGCCAGAACTGCAGCTGAGGAAAATATGTGAGAGCCTGGATTTCCTGTCCAAGACCATTACTGAGATGAAACGTGTAAACACGTCAACACCAACACACACTGAAACACACATTTCAAATGTAGTATGACATTCTTCCGTTATGCAAATCCAACATTGGATTGTATGGTTGTAGCCAGGTCTGTGTCGTGTTATCTCCCCACATCTCGATTCCCTCTTTTTTCCCGAATAACGGTTGAGCTCTGACATCCACACACACGTCCACACATTCTGTCTGACATCGAGCCCTGTGGTAAGATGCTCCTTGACCAGCCTTGATCCACACAGGAGGGAGTAAGTGGAGGGGAAGTAAGATAGACAGGAGCAAAGACAGCCCATCAGAGTTAAAGGCAAACAGACATTAGGCTTTCCAGAGCTGTCGTTGCTCTCTCTGACTCTCCTCCACTCCACACTTTATAAAATTTACATGACGCATCAGAAAGGCCACAAGAGCCTCTTTGATTGTGGAACTATGCCTGAAAAACACATCAGTTGCCATCTTTTCTGGCAGAAAATCTGGGAGACAGAATGAAAGTACACTTGGCACGTTGACACAAGCTCCCTTTCCCAAACAACATTGCACATACAACGGCAAAAGACAGAGAAATTGTCATAGACACAACACACAGAGACACACATTTACTTGAATACAGGCTTCACCCTGTGTGTCAGTGGGATGTTGCTCCTCAGTGTCATCTCCAATTGCTGTGATCTAAATGTATAAGAATTGATGGTGCCTTCCACCAAATGCTGTTATGGGGGACCTGGTTTGTTTATTTAATGAAGCCAGTGTCACAGTGGATCTGCGTCCTTGCCTTTGGAAACGCTGGCAGGTGTTGGGGGCAGATTTCTCTCAAACAGGGCCACTGAATTAACAAATCAAATTAACATAACGCTGGCGTCAGATCTGGGGGCCTCTTTCTCTGGCACGGCTGTCCCTGTAGTTTGCCTGTATGGACGCTCCCCTCTTGTGTCCAGATGTCCCCACAGTGCCTGCTTCCTCTGCGCAAAAACCACTGAACTAGGCCCAGGCTGGAACTAAAACAAACTCACGAGCAAGGACAGAGCATTTACCTCACTACCTAAATAGAGCTTTACTTTCTGTGTAATATCATGTCAACATATCCTATCACTACATCACTTATGATCATGTCTTATGTCTCTTATCATGTGTTTACCCGGGTTCTGTGTGTTTGAGAACGCAAATGTCCTAATCGGCAAATGAGGGGGCGTGTTGATGATGTTTCTATCATGCGGTTAACTGGAGAGACTACGAGATTCAGGAACTTTATAGTCTATAGTCATACAAACCAATGTTCATGTACATATTTCTCAAGAGTAAGGCATCGTTGTATACATTAGTTGGCATTTTATACAGTTTGGTAGTTAAATCTATGGGTATTTATCGTATATTATGAATCAATGTTAACTGTAGTATACAAAGTCATAATTAAAAGGACTGTGCAACTGAGTGAATTTTGGTCCTGCTGCTTGCAGACGTAATGTAGCTTTACAGAAAAGCAGAAGCTTCTAAACTGACTGTAAAATGTCTGTCACAGTCATTTATGGCCTCCCTATCCATCGACCTGATGTTGTGGATGTGCTGGCAGCACAAACAGAGACAGCCCAGAGACTGTCTCCTAGTGTTAAAAACAGTTAGCAGCATTTAGCTGTATTAAACAGAATATTAATGGATTTGGAATGAGACTACCGAGCACCATTAAAACTTCAGAGTGAGTTGATATGCAGATATAGATTCCGTTACATCCATTTACCTTGGCTTTTATTCACTCGTTGACAGTGGTAAACAAAAAGCAAAGAGCTTAAAATGTGAACGATTGTCTCCTCCTCATAAAAAACATGTAATGTTATGGCTAAAACTGACTGTGACATTACATTTTCTAATCACCTAATCTTGCAGCAGATTGCCTCTGCCAACAACATTTCAATGCCACTACCTGTCCTGAGGAAAACATTAAGAGTGAAGGCACACGTCCAACTAACTCAGTGTTACACAAGCCATCACAAATTGAAGCTGGACACTGGAGCTCAAGTCAGCTACAAATGACATGAGTTCTGATAGAATGCAGGAAGAGGAGTTTATTCACATTTATTAGTTTCAATCTTCTACATAACATGCCTCTGCAGTACGTGGATAAACAGTGACGGCTTGGAGAGTTATGCTAATGGATGTGTACAGTGGCAGCGGATGGCTCAGTCAATCACAAACAACTCTCATCTCATAATCACAAGCCAGAAGCAGGCCAGGAATGCCTGCTAGACACACTACGGCACAACACTGACAAATATAATGATCAACAATCACTGACAATCTGCAACAGACACAAGCACACAAGCAAGCACACACGTTCAGATCCACAAAAGTGACAGAAGATCCAAACTATATAAATATATCGTCACCGCCGCTCTGCCCACATCTTATTTTAGAAGTTAGCAAATAGGGAAGATTGCCCGCATTTAATGACAAAAGAAATCCCAAATCAGGTGAAAAAATGAAAGCTGCTGATCCCTCTAACAAAGGAATACCAAATGTCTGTCAGAGTATTCTCTAATTCCCCACTGTTGGGAGTTTTGGGGGAAACAGCAGCAGCCACAGTGCCTGCCTCAGCTCTGTCCATTTCCATAAATGCTGCTGGCTGTCTCACCTACACCAGAAACCCTGCTAGGCTAAATGCCCTGGCATATCATTTCCCTCTTTCTCTCTCTCACCTATTATAGACCAAATGTTCATTACCATGCAGCCTGCCTTGGAGAAAGAGAAGGAGAAAACGACTAAGAGTACAGAGCTGAGATCATTGACAGCTTGATGTGACGAAGGTCAATTGTAATAACAGGTTTTTGTGTGTTTATATTTAAAATGGGCCACTTGTGTCGGGGCTGTTCTTGGCTTTTTGCAGAAGGGGAAGCTGGGGAGCACTGTGGCTATGGGGCTGTGTTAAAAGTGTTAGACCCACACACACACACACACACACATACATACTGTAATGAGCAGGTTATGCTAAGGCACAGGCTGCTAAAATCTGTAATTATAATCAACCTCTCTCTCCACGTTTCCCTCTCCCCCTCATCTCCATCTCCCTTCCCTCTCTTTCTTTTTTCTGTCTACATCAGTGAGCAGGCATCAGGGAATCCTTCACTAAGCACCGGAGGTAATGAGTTTATTGATTAACATGCAGAGATGAAGCAGCTCTCTAAAATTAGTGTTGTTTTACATTATTAGATGGACTCGGGGCACTTCAGAGCGCTACAAGACCATTACCTCATCGCAGTCCCAAAACTCACATGTGCATCGCCGCTATTGCTTAACATTAAATAGAAAAACGTTTGCCAAACTGTGTGCACCTTGTGTATGGGCATTTGAACATCCCAAGCTGCTTTGTTCACGGCCAACTAGTTTCTACTAAATAAATAGTTCTGTGGTCATTATTCTGTTTTTAATGTTTGTTTTTGTATGCAGGTAGGGTGTGTGCTCTGTCTGACGACTGGCAGCTCTGCATCTGGCAAACCATCTGGATGAGGAAGATCACATGTAATCCACATAACTGGTGTGTGTGACCCCACTCTCTGACATGTCTCAAAGTCATACAGTAACTGCACCAGAAGTTGTAAGAAGTGGCAGATGATTGTTGGGATTTATTTGGATAGATAGAATGGATGAATGGCTGGAAAAATCAAGTTATACACTACTCAAATAGTTTGATTGGGTCTTTTGGGTTTCACCAAACTAACACAGTGAAGATGACAATGATGACATAGAAGTGTGTCAAATCTGCTTAGGTAATTAGGTAATAATTACACTCATAAAATAATCTCATATAAGCACTAGTGGAAGAGTTTTATTCCTTTGTTTTCATCCATGCATTTGCAAAAAAAACTTGTGTTTTGTTCTGCCTTTATATAAAAGGTTAGTGGAAGAGTTTTATTCCTTTGCCCTGCAGTTTCATCCATGCATTTGTCATCGGAGTGTGAATGTGTGTGCATGTTTATCTGATGAAAAAACAGTGTATGAATGTGTGTTTTGGTTCTGCCTTTATACTAGAAAAGGTTATTTATAGAACTTTGAGGCATTATTAGCACAACAGGACAGCACAGTACAGTATGAACAGCAAGAACAGGCAGATGAGCAACTAGCCTCGACATTGTGACTTCAAAAATCAACAGCAACAAATACTATATAACAGAAATCCAATTTTGGAACAAATATTAACAATTACATTTTTATAACCGGGTCAAAGTTCAATGGAAAGTATCTCTGCAAGAAGTAATGAACATTTACAATGGAACAATTTTTTACAATCATTTTTTAATATACCAATTAGGGGGTGAAATGAGACTTTAGTTTTCCCTTTACTGGCTTTTACTAACCTATTTTGCTTCTCAAAAAGTATGAGAATGACAGGCAACCTCCTGACCAGAAGGTTGCAGGTTCGATTCACCGACATGTGTAAATCTGGGTGGGGAAAGTGAAAGAGCAACACTTCTCTCTCTCTCATTACCACCACTGAGCTGCCAGACCCACAGTTCTTCCTACGTAGTTGCCAACAGATAAGACAATACTGTGCTTGTGTGAACAGGGCCTTTCTGAAAATGATAGCATTGCTTGTAGTAAGGCTTAAGGTTTAAAAAACAAATTGGTTGGCTGAGAATAAGTGTTCCAACACAGTGATCATTTCCATCTGGAATTGATGACCATTGTTCAAGCAGTCATTCAACTAAATGTTTCTTGTAATGTCTTTCCCTTCATAGTGGAACAGAGAAAAGTCACACTACCGTATGACCCCCACCACTCTTCAAAGCAGCCCCCGACCCCCATCAACAACACAAACACATAAATCCATTTAAACAGCCTGTCATGTACTCTCAGTGCATCACACACTCATCCTCCAGAAAGGTTGCGCACGCTCACCACTCAGCCAGAGGGGAGTCCCTCAACTCAGGCTTCCCCCCTTTGCCACCTGGATCCTTCCTCTGAAGGGTCTTGGTGCGCAGCATGTCAGAGGCGCTATGAAGATACCAGCGAAAATGGCAGAGCAAAGGAGTGGCATCAATCTCACACTGCCGGTGCCTCTCTCTCGCCACTTTGATGTGATGGCTGATCTTTGCTTTGTGATGTGGTGGAGCTGTCAGATTAGTGGGCCTGTCACGGCTCTGTCTGCTTGTCTGTTGGGCTTGACAGAGCCTGTGATGGAGCTCAGACTAAACTAAAGGGTTATCACCCTTCCCTGTGCTCGACCGCACTGCTCTTTCATATACGGATGGAAGGGAGGCAAAAGCTTCCATCCTCCATGCAGAGAAAAGAAAAGGAGGAGAGTGTTTCACCGTTCAGCCACCATCAAAATGATGTGAGCAGGAAGAAAAATGCAAGCGATTATCAAACCTATCTGTAACTATACTTTATGTACATATACAGTACACTCCAATAGAGTATGTCTATGTAGTATTTGAATACAGTAACCCCCTACGCATTCTTCTATAGGAAGTCCCTGCTGCATGGACTTCCTTTTAAACACAGCTGTTCCTTGAAATGAGGCATAGAAAAAGTGATCCATTTTCTGGACACCTGGCGCCCACAGTCTACAGGTGCAGTGTGTGTGTAAATGTTTCAGTGAGGTAAAACAACACATTAATGAGGAGAGAGTGATCACTGCTGACACAGCCAGGCTCGCACGGTAATATGAATTCCTGTTTCAAGCAATTTTTATTTCCTGTTTGACCAGTTCTGTAATTAGGAGGCCGGGGCCTCGACTACAGTTACTGCAGCTTGCATTACTGTGCGCCTCTGTGGACAAGTTCAGTACAAAATCACATCACCATCTGTAAATCAAAACAAATGATTAGACAGATTGCCTCCAGCAACAGATACATCTGTGACATCCAGGTACAGCCGACTCGTTAGAAATGCTTATATTAATAACTGTTAGCAAAATTATTTATTCTTACCTTTCACCAGTATGTTGGAATGGACATGGCCACATTTTCTAACATGACAAGCTCAGAGAATGCATCTTTCTTTTTAAGTTTGTTTCTTTGCTCTGTTGTAAACAGTGTGTAAACTTTAAGTCACTTCTTGAGTTGTCCCATACCATGATTTACGCTTAATTACAATCTAATATGTTTTTAACCTAAGACCAGTGAGCAGAGCTGCCCCCTCAAGGATGCACAACACCACATACACGGTCTGCCATTCCATGAGAGGCAGCTGAAGGGTTGGTGACGATCATTAAAGCCACACACGGAAAACAAATTATTAAAGAATTTAGCCGTGCGAGTGGGCCGCTTTTTCTCCTGTCCTTCTCTAGACGAGACATCTGTTATTTAAATAATGGCTGAAAACGAGAAGGAAGAAATTGTTACCCAACTCTGTCTCAACAGCTGATGGCAGACAGAGCAGAGTGAGAAAGAGAGAGACAAACAGAGTAAGAGAAAGAGCATATTGAGTATGTTAATAGTAAAAAAAAAAAGAAAATTACAATGACAGAGGAGATAATGAGGTATTTTGATGTGACACGACAGACAGAGGGATCTAACAAAGGTAGTCAGCTTGTGCTGCGGAGCTGCACTACAGGTCATTGCGCTCTTACACACACACACACACACACACACACACACACACACAAACATAAATAAACACATAAATGCACAAACACAAACTAGTTGCACATGCTCAATGAAATTCAAGTGCATCAACACACACACACAATGCAGGATGCCCTGTCTGTCACATCTTTCTGTCTCTATTTTCTAGATTTTCCACTGTCTAAAGAAACACACATGTATGCCAGTTTATATTACAACTCTTTATGTGTATCTCTGCAGACTGCTAAGATATGCTTAAAACATATAGTATACAATATATGTCTGGGTGTTTGTGTGTGTACGCCTGTGCATCTGTATCTGCAACATTTCCATTTGAAGGCGTCCATCTTGGCAGAGATAATAAGGAGCGGTGTGCGAGTGTCTCCCCAGAGGAGTGAGTGACAGTCTGAGGAAGTGTGGCGATACACTTATTCACACTGATGGAGAGATCAGAGTAAAACATGGCAGACATTGTCATTGCAGCCTTACACCAGAGAAAGGAACACTTCCTAACATTGATGTTACAGTCCTGTCTGGCAGACAGCAGCACTCTGATGACAAACAATTGCTTAGGACAGCTTGAACGTGGCAAGAGGAGAGGAGGACAGATGGGCAGGAGAGAGGAGAGAGGAGAAAAAGGAGGAGAATGTTGAATTACTCCCAACTTAAGCTCCTCTTTTTCTACAATTATATTACAGCTATTTCTTTTACCTCCTTCTTTTTGTATTTTCATCCATCTATCTTCATGGCTTTTAGTTAAAACCCAGCCTTAAAATGTGCATGTGCGTTATCCCAAGACGCTAGTCCTTGCACCCTCACTCTTCACCACAAATTAACTTGTTTTTTTTTTTTTGGAAGACTGGTCCAATGTTCACTTCACAAAATGATACCTGTATACTGTTTTCAATTCTTATTTTACTCTGTAGCGCTAAAATATTTGACATTATGCCACAGTGTGACCCCCATTTTCCCTAAATTAGCCTATGAGTTTTAATATTGCACCATCACAGGGCATCAATGGCTGGAGGCAGCAACAGAAAACTCTACATATTGAGAGCCAGGAAAATAGAGGGTTGGAGAAACCATACCTAATTTGCCTTAAGCCTCAATAACACCAAGTCCACCCTGGGGTGTTTTTCAATCTTCATAATTTAAAAAGTAAGCAGACCAACAATCTCCTCTTTCCCCTTCTCTCTCCCTACTGTTTGTTCGTCCATTTCTGCTTTAGCCATGTGATTAGCGTTGACATGTTTCACCAAGGATACTGTGCTGGTTCGATGACTGGCTTTAGTTAGGATCTAATAGGGGTCTAATGATGTCGGGCTCCTAATCGACAGACTATTCATAGGAATCAATAAATACACCATGCATATGAGCCAGAGGATGGGGAGGTGGGCATAGACACAGTTACCTGTCGGATATAAAAAGAAAAGTAAGAAGGAAGGCAGAGGAAGGAAGGAAGGAGGGATAGGATGGCAGGAGATTTAGGCTTTAGGGGATGCAGGGCCTTGGCAGGGTAACAAAGGCACCAGTACCCTCTCATCTGTCACATCATTTGGACTTTTGGAAGTTAGCTGTGTAAGCATTGTAAGCATTACTGTCTGATGATAATGAACTGTTTGTTCATTATGTTTAATGTAGGCCTATTTCTTTGGCAAGTTACTTGTTTCATCTGTGCACAATTCTGCAACTGATAAAGCAACAATTATGATCATAATTGTCTTCATAATTGCTACAATATAATATACACATATCTGTGCAGGATGTGTGTGTGTGTGTGTGTGTGTGTGTGTGTGTACATGCGTGTGTGTGTGTGTGTGTGTGTGTGTGCATAACTGAGAGAGCAAGCATGTCTTAATTCTAGGCTGCTGTGGGACAGTGAAATAAATCAGGCCCAGCTGATGTGTGTTTACCTTCCCTAAGCCCCAGGAGACTTTGGGTAATTGAGCATGACAGATCAGCAATAGAAAACCCATTTAACACGGAGATAGACACACGCCTCCAAAATGCTCCACTGCCCCAGAATGAGACACTCACACCTACACACACCCTTGTTGATCATTGACAGATGAAGTACCCTTCAGGTAATGGTGCATTAAAAGGGTTTTTACGTTTGGTCATGTATATGGGAGTAAAGGTGGACGTGTTGTGATGATACATTTTCCCCCTGTGGGACAATATGGACATTGTAAGACCAATGTGAACTAATGTTTATTAGACACGCAATATTAGCATTAGCATGAGAGTTAATAAGACACACTTGAAGCAATAGTTGATATTTGTTATTACCACTCTCATGCTTGTCCATTAAATACAAAGCTATAGCAAGTAGCCAATTAGCTTAGCATAGCATAGGCCTGGAAACAAGGGAAAATAGCTAATCAGACTCTAGAAGAGTGTTTTTACCTTATACCCAAACTCTGAAAACTAATTAATTAACATGTTGTGTAGAAACAGCACATTTTTATGGTTTTACTAGGAGTTAAGTGTGGGGCTATTTATTGGTCAAGCACACTGATTTCTCTGCTGGCTGCCTGGCAACCTCATGGTGATGCTTTGCCTCCAGGAAGTCAATGCACCAAGCCAAGAAATAGTCCGAACCATAACCCTCCTTTAAAACCACAAATTGTACAGAGTGAACAAGTAAACTTTTACCCTAGAACAGAATTAGGCTAGCTGTTTCCCTCTGCTTTCAGTCTTTATGCTAAGCTAAGCTAACTGGCTGCTGGCTGCAGTTCCAGAATTAATGAACAGATTAATTTTCATCTAAATCTTGACAAGAAAGTAAATAAGCATATTTCCAAAAATGTCTAACTATGCCTGTAATCACATACTGAGTTGTTTCAAACGCACACATATTGCAAAGAAGAGTATTGCAAAATATCTTGGAATGCATTTGTTAATCTGTATAAATGCATTGGCTTATGAGTGTGTGTGTGTGTGTGTGTCGGTGCGTGCATGTTGATGGCATCCCGGTAGTCACAGCTCCCCTGCTCTTGTAATGTACCCATGTAATGGTGTAATGAAAATTCATGATGAGAGCATGTTAACTGCATTAGCCAGTCTCCCGAGTTCCAGCACATGAATAAAGCGAACAAGCGGAGGGAAAAAAAAAAACAGGGAAACTCATTTTGATGCCTAATTATTTTTGGACTTGACAGCCTGGCAGCGGCCTGGCCTGTGTATGTAAACGTGTGAGTGTGTGTGCGTAGGTCGTCAGTGTTGCTGAGTAGATGCACAGCGGTAAGCAGGGCCCTTCATTATGGGCCATAATGAGTACATCCACCCTAGATACAACAGCCTGGAAACCTTTGTTGCATTGTTTTGTAACAACGCCGTGAACAACAAATCAACACATTTTACATGGCACAAGCACCTGCAGTTTTTTCTCTAAATATGTAACAGGGACAGACCTTTCCATGGTGTATGTTTTTCCTTTCATTAGGATTGCATACACATTTTGACGTGCAGAAATCCTTATCGTCAGTAGTATAACGCTGCAAAACACATTAAATTGTGGCAAGGAATGTGTGTTTAAAAATAATTGTGCTTTCATACACATGTACTGATTTCAGCTGGCAGCAGTTAAAGATACATTGTTTTGATTGTACATGTAACCAAATAACAATATGTAATATAGGGGGGGAATCCAATTTGCTGAGCTAGTTGGGTGCTATTTCACAGCTTCTAAACATTTTATAGTATCAGTTGGCCTCATTCACCAAACGTTCTTAAGAACAAATTTGTTCTTAAACCCCACTTACACAGTTGTCACAAAGATTCTGGCATTCACTAATCTTTTCTTATTTGGGATTTGTGCTTGGGTAAGAAGGAAATCTATGCACACTCAAGAGCACTCTTACGCACAATTGACAGCCAACATGTTTGCGCAAAATAAGTAGTTATAATGTTTTTGTCCGTTCTAATTTAAAAGTTAATATTTCTCTCCTTTATAATTTTGTAACTAATTGTTTTCATTATTTTACACATAATTATATGTTGTAATTATATAATTATAGTTTATTTCAATAAATACACACTGCACTTACACTTACCCCCATGATGAGTTGTGCTAGGCCTATATAAATAAACTTGCCTTGCTTTGAATTCAATTCATCAGTTATGTTATTAGTGAACCTTGCCATCCAATGATAAGTGATTGATCACACTATTTATGCATATTTGTGTATGCATATTTCTGCAGACTAAGACTACACCACACAATGGTGTATTTATTTATTTTTTGCTTCAGATTTCAGATCAAACCATTTCTATTTGACTTCATCAGTTCTGCGCCCATCTTTGGATTCAGTTTTCACTGCATAAGTAATCACATTCCACGCATCGGTTTGATTTGCTGCTTTGTATCCCCTGCTGACGCTACTAAATATAATGTTGCGTTTTCACTAACTTCTTGCAGCAGTACTTGCACTTCATAATTACTTCAGTTTTTCTTTTTTTTAGAGGCGATGCCTCCACCATCTTTAATTTTCTTTTCGATGTTTGCAGTGTGTGCACACGGCCCTGCCATCTTATGCCCTTTTATGGGAATTAACGGTGCGTTTACCTACGCTAAATAGGAGTAACGGGCATGAGCTTTCAATTTACGAAGACATTGGGATTCATCATTCTAAGAACACACTTGCGAACAATTCTGCTGTTTATGAACACGTCACATCAGACATAGACTTTTCTTAGGAACTTTAATTTAAGAAAGAACTTAGGAAGACATTGGTGAATGAGGCCCAGTGTTTGCATTTTTGTTGCTGCCGCAGTTTTTCCTCCTCTAATATCATCATCATCATCATCATAAATGGACTCTTGACTTTGGGTTGAGCTGCATTCAACCGTATCGGGTGTTTCTTAGTGGTTACTGACACAGATCTCTGTAATCCTCTCACATAGTCATTGTTAGTTTAGTGAAGTCGGATTGTTTTACTCAAAACAAAAATAGATTCTCCTGGATTCTCTCTCCTCCTGTGGTTTGTTTGATTTCGCGAACGATGTCTCAGGGTGAGAACCAAAAAGGCAAACTGCTGAGTATTAATGCTCTGTGAGGATTGGGAAACTGTGACTGATAATGTTTTATTGTTAAAATAAATCTCTTTTTTTCTTTTTTGCTCTCTATACTCTTGGAAAGGCAAATGCCCTTCATATGGCTAATATTCAGCTGACCCAAGGTTCCCTACCTTAGATAATCAGAAGCACCTGTGTGGCACAAATGACTGGGTATCTGTGTGTGTGTGTGTGTGTGTGTGTGTGTGTGTGTGTGTGTGTGTGTGTGTGTGTGTGTGTGTGTGTGTAATCAACCCCAGGGGACTGACTGAATCCTTCCTGCCCATGATGAAGATGCGCTCCAGTGCAACGGATGCAGCGCAGGATTCCCTAAATCACAATCTTCCAGGATTAGCCATGGAATGAAAGAGAAACGGGGCATCCGGATTTCCTTTATTGGTTTATGATTGCCCTTATCCTAACCACATTAACCTCCTGATTGCTTTAACAGACATTATTAGATGCTTCCATTGGAACAAAAAGAAAAGAGTAGAAAATAGAGGCTAAACGGCAATCATGCCCACCGGGCCATGTAAGGAATTTAAGGCCAAGGACACAAAGAGACAGAGAGAGCAAGAGAAATGAAAAGGAGGAGAGAAAGAGGAGAGGAGGAGGAGGGGGTAGAGGGTGTTCGACCGTCGATTAAAGTGCAATTGTGCAATTTCATTCCTGTTCCAGCACAATGAGGAATGAGATTAGGCTCAATTTGGACCTGTTCATGAGATCGCCTCACCTCCGTCTGAGGTGCACTGTGCAACACACACACACACACACACACACACACACACATACTAGCAGGCACACATGCATACACACACCTACACACCCCTAGAGCCCCTTACCATGTCAGCACCCCTCCAGGGAAATCAGGCGTCTGGAGACAGGTCAGCCCTGGCCCATGTATATATTCATGGGCTTAATCTGGCATCATTTCTCTCTGCTGCTGGAAAAAGAAATGTATTTAATTTACACAATCCCCATTTGGCCTGCTCACCAAGGAGAAATACATAGGGAAAGTAGGCCCGTAGTCAGAGCTTCACCCCTTCAGCATAAACTCTTTTGCAGGAGTGTGTGCATATACAAGTTTGTACAAGCATATACTGTATGTCAGCATGCACAGCGATATAGTGTCTTGTGTATTGCAAAGAAGAGAAAAAACATATTATCAGGCCTGTACAGTACACCCAAACAGTGGCAGCTGTGCTAGTCAGTTTGAATGGGAGGATGGGAGTTGTACCCAGCAGATGCTGTGTGTGTATTAAACAGATTAATTATTAAAACATGCTTGACAGATGAAAAGTGGGTCCTCGGGCTATAAAGGAAAATGTTTATTCTTCTGCCACAGACTGTAGTACACTTAGCTTCTGCTCTCAACTTATCCAGTGCCTCAATGAAGAGAGTAAACACTTTCTGTGCTCTGTGTGGTTGGAATCACATAGGCCTACATAATAATTTGGAATGGCCGCCTGGGATAAACCTTCAAATATGAATGTATGTTTAGTGATTGGGGTGAGATGATTAGTATGCAACATCAGCAGTGTGTGTGAGTGTGGAGTTAGGTAGCCAGAGGACAGACCCAATCCCCTTTTTTTCCAACTGCACACCTAATCAAGTAATGTTCTCACTGCCTTACGTTAACTTTCTTTCTCTCCATCGTTTCCCTTCCAACATTTACTGCTGACACTTTAAATATTTGACTCTAACATACTGTAACGTTTTTGAAATGGTTCCCATCTTCTGTTATTGTTTGTAATGGCAAAAGTTTATTATTTCTTGGATTGCACAAATGTCAGTATAACATGTTATGCTGTAAACCGTTTAAATCTGACCATGCGCAACTCACATCTGCACTCGACCAGAGCCGGTCTGACTCGACTCTCATCGGGAATGACACATTATGCCGTATACCGTTTACATCTGAGCATGCGCAACTCAAATCTGCACTCGACTTACATTGGGGAGTGACAGTCTCACCATCTTCTTCCTGTGAGATGCTACAATATAGTGGTGCTACTCTTTGTATGTTTATGTAACAAAAATATCTGCCTTAGGATCTTCAAACTGAAAGTGGGCGGGCCCCAGATTTAAAATTTTTATAAATTATCTGCTTCATTTTCTGTGTAAAATATTTTTTCTCTATTATTTATACTACTAATGGAAATGTGCAGTTTAGCTGCTCGCAAAATCTGCAAATGCATACTCTGAATGCTGATCTTTAAATGTGCAATAGATTTTACATAAAATAATCTGAAAATCTGTACTAAAAAGCTCAATGCAAGTAGCCTTTTATTAATGAGTGAAAGGCAAAGTATTTATCTGCAAGAGCTGGAAAAACAGAGATGTGCAGAAATCTGTGGCGATCTGTCTGTAACTTCAGGATTATGCTGCCACAGGAGAGCAACCATGAGAATGGCAAGATGCAATAGAGCCGTAACATTCTGCTGTAAAAACAAGTAGACACAGGAAAGACTTTAACGAGTGACTGGCTCCATTGCAACCTGAGGACCTGGTCTTAAGGTTTTAGGCTAGCTAGAAATTGTTAAGACAAAGCTACATTTTTATTTCCACTGAAACAACTCATGTTAAAATTGATCTGTATTTTATTGTTGGAGGTTTGCTAGCGTTAGCGGCTAGCCTGTTTCTGTAAATAATGTATGTGTACCATTACAGAATGCATGTTTAACAATATTTACAATGAGCGGCCTGCAGCAGACTAATCCTCACTGAATGATGTGCCAGGATGAATGTTTTGTTTTTTGATAGTGATGGGTAAATCTTACTCCTGTGTCAGCCTATGTTAGGCCTAAGGCCTTCAGTGAACTGATCACTAAAGCTTTTTCTGTTGTTCAAGAAATCTGCAGGATTTTTATTTTTAAAAATAGAAAATAATTCTATACTAGTTGAAACAGAATAATTTACTAGAAAACTATAAAAGATATTATTAAAGACCATATTATTACATTATATGATTGTTTTTTTGGTTGAACGACAAAGACAGTGATTCAATTTGCTTATTCTTATTCTTATTTTAGACAACAAAAGTGCAAAGCATTGAAAGAGAGCCCCAGGAGAAGGCAAGAGGATGGGGGGAAGTTTTCCAGCAAGACACATCTGTCTATAGCACAAGGAAGAGGGAGAGAAAGAGATACCACCTGCTCATGCCATTTCGCCAGTTCTTGGCTCCATGTAAATAGATGACAAATTATTCAGTCCAGGATCTGAGCATCCGAGCCGCTTCAGAAGGCGGAGGCCAAGAAAAAATGGACCAGTTACCCTCCCAGCAATCCTTTAAGATAGCTCCACCCTCGCTTGCACTCACATATACCCACATAAACACTCACACACAAAATGAAATAATTTCTTCCATCCCCCATACTACATACACACACACACACACAGACACGGGTTGCTGGGCCCCCTGTTGCCTCATCTGTCAGCCCCCACAACCAAACATACCCCCACCAACATCAGGCGTGCACACACACTTACACACACACTCCCAGGGGAGAGGGTCTCAGATGCAGATCATCAGTATTAGGGGGCGGTTGAGGGATTAGCATCCCCCTGCAGTGACCTACAGGTGTAGCCCTGGGTTAGAGCAGACACTTGTCTTCCAGAGCATCGCTGAGCCCTGACCCCCCGGCCCTTACCAAACACACCTCACAGGAAAAACAGCACAGGCCGACAGATGGGGGAGGTGTTGCAGAGTAAGGGGTAAGGACCAATAGGGAATGTGTGGAGATAAAGATTGACAGCTAAATACAGACGGGTAACAAATACAGGCAGATAGAAATGGCAGAGTCATCATGATGTGAGCAGAGTTATGAGGTTAAATGTGATGCTGCTGTAGTGAAGATGAAGATGCAGTTAAAGGCTGGCAGGTGATGAAGAGACTAAATGTATTAGATAGATAGATAGATAGATAGATAGATAGATAGATAGATAGATAGATAGATAGATAGATAGAAATACTTTTTGGGTTGTCATGTTGTGAAAAGTCCCATTGGCAGGACTTTTCTATTTGGTAATCATGAAGTTTTAAATGTTGGTAATCCATTAATAAAGGATTGTGTTCCTCTGTTTATAATAAATCCTCAAGTCTGCAAATAAATTGTTAATAAATTGATTTGGTTAGATTTCTGCCCTTTCTAACAGTCAAACCTGTCAAAAGAAGTGTTCACAACCTGGCAATGCAAAATGTGTCTGTAAAAGTATTAGTAAATTATTTATGATACATTAATAAAGCTTTATTAACTACCCAAGGTTTAAGTGCCCATTATAAAACTACTCTATTTGCTGTATGTGTAAGTAAATAATCACATGATTCAATATTATTTAGTCCAATACTATACAGGTCCTCAGTTTAGTTAACAGTGACAAGAACTGCAGCAAGGGTATACTGGCATAGTGAAAGAAATGTAAGAGGATCCAAAAACAACTAATAAGTAAATATTCTTGACAAAATAATAAACATTTATGACTATTGTGTTTCTTTCTTTCATACCTGTGTGTGTTTCCTTTGTCGTGTTCCTGTAAGTTATTACATCCTTGATTGAACGCAGGAGGAAAAGATGGCTTGATAAACAGACAAAGTCAAAACAATGTGAAGATCGAAGTAGACAAGCAAAGGGCCTTTGGTGGTTGACGCTCATGTTTTGTTGCTGTAATATCATCTGAACCTGGCTCGTGTTGTTGTCTCCCGTTGGACTCGCCTCGTTCTGTTGACATTTTCCTGTTATTTGTACACTGCAAAGCGGTCCATTTTCCCTGCATCAAAAGTGCTTTTACGCGTGTGTGTCAGGATGTCTTTGGTGCTTACCTTCAGCTCCTGTCAGAGAGTGAGAGCAGGGCCTATGCTCAGGAGCAGAGGGGGGAAGGCTGTTTTGTGCCCTAAGCGTTTTTAGTAAAGGCGAGAACTGGCTCAAAGGCTGTCAACGCACATGGAAATACACATCAACACACACACACACACACACCAACAAACACTGTGTTTTCTCTCTCAGCTGCATTTCCAATAAGAACCAAGTGTTTGAAATAAACTCAGATTCATAAAGCGCACATACACCCACAAGCATGCACACTGTGCTCATTACACGTTTCTTGCCTGTGTTTGTCTTTGTCAAAGGCTATAGAAACGTGAGGGTGGTGAATGCAGCATTCGTCAAAGAATATAGAGTTATATTTAGAGTTTGGACATAGGACCTGACAAAGGAAAACAGCCCACAGTGTAAAACAATGGGTGTACAGTCACAGCAGTGTAACAAATGACACTGTTGTTCTCTTTATGAAAACGCAATTATGAAAAGATGTTCACATGTCTTCCTGTGTTGCATGGCAAAACCACCAGATTGATACTGCAATCTGGTGCTCCGAATGGTCTTTATAGCTTCAGCTGTTACTGCGGAGAGGACAACAGGGTCAAACTTGCGCTGTGAATTCTGTAGACACTGGGAATTCATTTCATTAGTGGGCATTCTGAAAGACTGTACCCTTGTGCTACTTATAATAATTACTTATTGCTTCTTTTTAGCAAGAAATATCAATTTAAAATGTGTCAGAACTAAAGAGCTATGTGTGGATGTGGGCTAGTCTATATACAGTACATGACGTAAAATAACACAATTCTCGATGCCAATTTTGATACCATGGTAAAAAAAAAAAAGGATTCAAAGGACTTTAACTTGAAACATGAACTTCTTTATTAAAATATTTGAAAAATATCAAAATGTCATACCAAGACATACAAAACATGTACAATAGAACAACATAATGAAGTGCAATTAATGGTCATAGTGCAACAACTAGTGTCCCCAGAAACACTAATGACTTCCAGGCATTTTGCAAAAGGTACTGTGCAAAACAAAACAGTGATTCTAACAGTTGCGTGACCAGAGACGTATCAAACCCCGGGTAAATATTGGAGATGTATTTGAAAGATGGAGACAGCTTAGAGCCCAAAAGGATGCCGAATTGGCTAATTTCCTCCTTAACAGGTAGCTAAGCATTAGCTTCAGGCTAATGTATCACTGCCACAAGGGACAGGCATTTTATGTCATGTCAACATTTGTGTACTCACATTGAATTATATAGCTTGAGTACCAGCGTTGGTTACTCATAAAAACCACTGAGACATAGCCAGTTATGTTATTCGGCCTGGTCCTGGCTAACGCCATCATGCTATCTGCTAGCTAACATTACCGGAGGACCAGGCAAGCAGGCCGCAGTTGTTTACAATGTGTTGCCTGTTCAGCGGCCGCAGCCAACAATGGGTATTTGAAACCAAGAGAGGGGGACTGTAAATCAAGAAGAGAAGACCGTGAGTTTGCAGTTAACATGCCATTTTTTAGATTGGGTAGATTACTCGGTTGACTCTCGTTCATAGTTTTTTAAAAGATATGTACCGGAAGTAGAAGGACGTGACTTCGGCCTTCATACGGCCGTCATCTGTTCTGGAAAAGTTGCAGCACAGATGCTGCTAACACTGGCATTGTCTGTGTTTTGTCATTTTAGAACCGGAAGGTGTTGGTGGTATCGGTTCTCGTGACATCCCTAGTACTGAGAGCCACAAATGTGTCCTCACGCTTCACCAAATAAACTACCTGACACTATGTACTTAGAGGAGCAGGTGTAGAGGTTTTAAAACTTTTAAGGACCAATAAACAGATTTGTTTTAATGAATACTTCCAGTTGCTCTCAGCTAGCCCACCGCCACTCAAGTCCAGGATTTCAAGTACAGACTATCATCATCCAAGCCCATCCTTATATATGCAAACTGGGAGAGGGATTTACCCTCTTCATTCCAAGTAACATGTGCCCTGTCTGTGGAATTTGGGATCTCAAGCATTTCTTCCCAGCAAATGACAGCAATGTACCCCTGGTGTGTTGGAGTCTGCCAACCACTAAGCAGTCCTGGCATTCTGCAGACAGGCCAGACTTGTGGTTGTTGTTTTGCTCGCTCCTCCTCAGTCTTTGGCTGCAGGCTATATGCAGAACACAGACAGCTAGCCTGTTTCCACACCAGGGCTAAACGCCGAAGGTGCTCAACCCCATACTCCACTCTGGGTAACGTAACAGGAAAGACCTGATGGGTGTGAGGAAGAGAAGCAACAAGGAGGCGTTGAGGAAGATGACAGTGAAAAGCAAAAAGATAAAGAAGTATATTTTTTAAGAAACATAACACAAGAACAGGAAAGCAGTTAAATACAAAGTACAATCCTCCAAACTCTGTAGCATTACCCTCATTCCTACAGTTCACCTTCTCTCCCTCTGCATTTTTCTTTTCCTTTGCTTCGCTACATGTTTTGGTTTCTGCCCTTAAATAGCTGACCACAAACTCACATTGTCTCTTCATTCTCCGATCTAGACTGTGTTTGGGTTCCTCTGTGAGCCATGGGCAACTGTGACTCAAACTAACTGTCAGCTATTCTTTAAATTATAAGTCAAGCAAGGAAATATCAATATCACTACAATATCACTTCAGATATGTCATTAAGCCCATGCAAGATGCAATTCTGGCAACAAAGCATAATAACAAAAAGTGTTACATTACTTCTCTTTGCATTCTGCAAGCACAAAATAATCCTTCATCTGCTTCTAATGTCTGATAATTATCTATCAGAACGGCAGCTGGTATATTATGTCTATCCTTGTCACAGTCATGCACCTTTCTGATTGGTACATGTACTATAACCCCTGTTCGTCCTGATCAGTCAGCATTTTTATGTCCCACTGTGGTCTCTTTGGTCACTAAGCTCAGACAGTCTGAGGCCTCTCCAGCCCAAGCCTGTTCAAATATGCAGTTTTAATTGAGTGATAATGAAGAGAGCATGTCTGAGATGAGGTTAACAGGAGTGTATTAATTTGAATAGGGCCCTCTGGATTATCCCTGGCTCCCCAGCCTCTTCGAGCTACGAAAACGTGCAACTGTGCTGTCCACACAGGGAACCGAGAGAGCGTACTGCCTTTTTCAAAGACCACATGGCAACATAAGGGTCATTAGCATGACATTCAGACCATGTGTTTATATGTGCATGTGTCATGGATCCAACACTGGTTTATCCACCTTGACACAAACTTTGACAGACAAAAGTGCAAGAGGTGACCAATACGGAGGAGAGCTAATAACCAGAGGGCAAAGATAAAAATCTATATCTCTCAATCACAATGTGGACTTTTATCTTTCTTCCTATTTCTCTCCCCGTCTGTCCTTCTCCCTTTCTCTCTCTATCCTCCACCATTGTTGTTATCAAATGATACAGTTGCTCAAGCGCAGCGTTTGAATCCTAAGGACCTCTGGGAGTGGATTTGTCTCCACCAAGCCCCTTCTAACGGGGATTAAGAGGATTAAAAACCATAAAATGACCCCAGCTCCCAGTCCCCAGAGCCAGGCCCAGCTTGCTTCAGCCAGGCCCAGACAGGAATGGAGCGCAGGCCGCAGGCCTTCTTTACCAACGGCCCCTTAAAGCTCTCCGTTAGCATGACAAAGGAGAGAGCAGTCCACTGATCCGCCAAGAAGGCATTACAATGGAGTGGCTGCTTTCCCCCCTGCTCATTTTCATGGAGACAAACAGCATTACACTTGGCAGTGACATTGTTCTAAACTCCAACATGGAGCCCCTCTTTCTCTGCAGAGCTCAAGGTGTCATATTAATTATTTAAATCTGATATGGATTTTCAGCAAGGGATCCCTCCAAGGCCTTACCCACAGCCAGAAGGTCTGGGATCTGCATTAGTTTGGTTAATTAGACCTGAAACCACTCTTTGATCTCAACCAAAATCGGAAAAAAGGGAAGCTTCCAGAATGAATTATTTTAGCCCTAACCAATTTTTTTCATTATAGATCTTTCCTTCCCATTTGTAACCCCTTTATATTGTTGTGTGTTTGTCACCCCGTGTGTGTAACACAGAATTAGATTGTACAATGACTGAGTTTAGGGTTAAGGATTTTGCAGTTAACCAGCTTCATAAGGTCAATGATGAAGGTAATTGAAGGCCACTTTAATCCACTCAGGAGGCCTGACAGAACCATTTACTCATGTTGTCTCACCAAGAAGGTACAGTTGGACTCAGATGAAAGGAAAAAAACAGAGGGGAAGATAGAGGGAACAAGACAGCAGAGGCTGGGGTGGTCTCTCGCTCACAATCTCATTTAGACATGCAACCCTAGCAGAAGGAAAGTTGTAAATGTGATAAAGCTTGGAGCCAGAGATTGATTCAAACATTTTGCACCACAATAATAAAATAATAGCAAAGCTTTGATCAGAATGGAATTCACCACAGCTTTAAAAAAATGTTGATTTCAACAGGCTGGTGGAAATCTGAGGTCAAGAAAAGTCCTGCAAGCAACTACATTCAAGCCTGCCTAATGATGGAGCCCAGCAGCAGCAGAGTTGGCAGATGTAAAAATATATCACGGGGGTGTGTTGTGGCATTTCACTAGCTGGCTGGGTTTTTTAAGTTCTATCAAATATGTTTAACAATATGAGTGCGAGGATGGGTCACACAGGAGTGGGTGTGAGAGACAGGACAGTCTCTAAGACATGCATTAAGCTTCCCATTGTCACCGACTGAGATATATCCTCAGACAGCCCTCTCCACTGGATTCCATGTCATTCCTCTTTGAACGGCCAAATTGACAACTTTATGCATAATTGAGGCATGTATTACGAAAAGGAGAATGAGGGGAGCCTCTCTTTTCTGACTGTAAAAGGAGGATGAGTGGGGGATGAAGGAAGCTGGAGGGGGGAGGAAGAGAGAGGCAGCTTCTCTGTGGGAGAAGAAGAAGTGGGAGTCGGGGGATGTTAAAGACAAATGTTTGATGCAAGGAGGTGAAGAGTGAAGACAGTCAGGCTCACCTAACGGGAAGAGCTGTGCTGGATCTCCTCACCCAGCCCAATAGCACACTGAGGCCCCTCGCTGTCTCCACTGAGGCCAGCCTGCGATGAGCTCTGGGGACTGTAAGTGAATTAAGCCCTCTGGTCTATGTGGAAAATTAATTTACTCTCTGAGTAGCGCTCATGGCTCAGAGAGACGCTCCAGAGTACTACATAACTCTGGCGAGGGATGGGAAAAGAGATTTTGAGACGTAGGAAGAGGAAGGAAAAGAAGAACATGGGTCTGTGACTTTGATTAGGAAAGACTAGAACTCCTCTGCTATTTCAGTGTAACCATTGAATACCAGATTACCAGGCATTAGATGGCTGACATGATTGTTGTTAAGTTGGGATCACACTACACAACATGTATGTCTCTCAAGATGGTCACTATCTTTAGAGCTGCAACTGGTAGTCCAATTTATCAATTAGTTGATCAACAGAAAATTAATCAGCAACTATTTCAATTATTGAATAATCCATTTTTTAAGTAAAAATGCCAGAAAATTGATGGCTCCAGCTTCTCAAATGTGAGAATCTTGTATACTGAATATCTTTGGGTTGACTGTTGGTCAGACAAAACAACAAAACAAGACATTTTAGACAAAACGATTAGTTGATTATCTGGGAAAATAATCAGGATATTAATTCAGAATCAGAATCAGGAATGTCAACAATGGGAATCTCTGGTAGCCGAATGTTTAGGGTGCAGACTACATAACTAAAACAGGTAAAGTTTGTTTCTGGTCGGGGACCATTCATGTACTGTATGTCATACGTCTCTCTCTTTCTCTCACCCCGTTTCCTGTGTATCTTTACATTTAGCACACCGTGAAAAAATGCAGCCCTCACTGTGTTGACCTTTCAAATACATGCAAGTACACAATCCTGGTGGATTGTAACATGAACGCCGTATTTCTACTGTTTTACTCGTGGTACTCATGACAAAAGATAAAATAGTTGCCATCGTGTTAACTTTCCACTAAAGGTGTAAAATCCTGTCTCATTGTATTATGAATCTCCTGTGCAGCGTTTTGGCAACTGATACGCTTTTAAATCCCTGCTTAATCACAAAATTAGTTGTCCTCTATTATCACACACTTAGCAGGACAAAACGACAAAATGCAATGCCCTATTGCCATTTTTCTTTCTGATGACAGTCAGGACTGAAGCCAATATAACTTGTCAAATATCTTAATATATAATACAACTTATAATACAGAGGGGCTGCCCATCAAACACAATAAGCAGTAACAAATCTATAAAATTACATTTGCAAGGCCAAACTCATTCACGGTGGGCTTCTTCTTGCCATCATTTCATTCCATTCCCTCCTGTACGTGGCCAATTTAACTTGCTCCTCTTTGCTCCATTTCTCAGATGTAGATCAAACTCACACAACAAATGTGCCTCACTCTAATCTCCCATTTACTTACAAAGGATACCACCTATCCTAAGCATGTGTACACACACACACACATCCCCACACACACACGCTGACACAAACAAAGACTTAATGACAGTGAGTGAAATAATCACCCGCCTCGCCTGTAGCATTGTGGGTTTGAAGTTGACCCCCTGCCCTCAAACACACACACACACATACCCGTTCACACGTATACACAAGCAGCAGGGCCCTCTCCTCAGGCCCATACGACCAGCTCTCGATGAATACAAAGAAATGTGGGGATTAGCTAGACATTTGGTTGGGCATTGTTCTGGCTTACTAAATGAGGTTTGGCCGGTGGCAGCCGGCACGGGGGCCGGGTCCTGCGTGAAGCTGAGGCAGAGGTAGCGGCCGCCCCTCGGAGGAAGAGTGATAATTACCTCTTCCTGAGAGAGATGACAGCTTTGGCCTCTGCGTCCCTGAATCTTGGACATTAGCAACTGAATAGAGAGCTTTCATACTGTATATCATTTTAATCTTTCATGTTCAGATCCAGCAGATGGCTTATTACTGGCCTGGGTGAGGAGGCAGCTAGGGAGACAAATGGCCCATGTCTCTTTTAAGAAGGGATGCCGGGAAAATGGCATTCATATAGGGCAAGAGCAGCGGATAATTGTATATCTGGCTGTTTGGAGGTGCAGCGCTGCTCACACACTGCCAGCCTATAAATCATAAAACTATTAATCTTAGACAAATCCCACTCGGGAGGCTTGACGGAGGGCAGTGAGTTTGGAAAAATGAGATTCATTCAAAATATGAAGGATTCTTATACGACATGCATGTTAAGTCTTCATGAATGCTCATGCAGCCGAACACATTTTCATTTGTTTACATTTGCATTTAACCTTCCGCCAGATAAAAAACAAATCTGATAAACAAGATATCCCACAATGCACTGATTAAAGAATTATGTATACTGTAGTCATCTTGTTATTCACCTAATATATAAATGATCCACTTTTGAGTTAATTGAATCACTTTTTATTTAGTCTTTAATGTATTCAGATCTGACAATTAACTTATTCATGTTTCTTGAGTTATTCATTATCTGATAATAAATATTAACTTCTGCGGGGGACTGCACTGCAGGACACAACTTTTGATATGATCACCCGAACAAGTAAGTGTATAAATCATCATATACTAGCCAGAGAAAATGCAGAGTATCCAACAAGTAATACAAGTTTTAAACTGCCTGATTTTCCATTATTTGGGGAGGTGTGTGTATGTGTGTGAACATCTGATTTCTATTACAATGCAATGTCCTTTGCATATTACATCTCTCTTCCTCTTCCCCATCTCTCTCTCTCTCTCTCTCTCTCTCTCTCTTCAGCCTGCTGTCTCCCCATTGACATCACCCATCCAAAGAGAAACAATACGGTTTCATCTCCCGCGCTGACAATGATGCATGAGCTCGATGGAAAACACTTTTCAGGTGTTGTCATTATAAAGCCATTTTTTCCATAGGCCCCCTGTGAAAGAAATACAAAGACAGGGCCCAAAGTGTAATACTCTAATATCTCTGAAGCTTTTCATTGGCATCCGTGGAGCCTTGGCTGCTGGATTGTCTCCTTTTCAATTACCTGATCTTTTCAACTCGGTAGGAAATGAAAAATGTGCAGTGCAGTTGGAGCTCTGGAGCAAATAGCCTTCTCTCTCTCTCTCTCACTTACTCTCTCTCGTTGTTACATGTTAGACATGTCTCAGTTAGTGCTAGTGCATTTGCTAGAAAGTTGGCACAGTATGTTCAAATTAAACCCAACTTCTGACTAAACAGTTAAAAACCACTGCAACGCCACATTCATTTACTGTTGATACTAAGCACAGATCACAGTTACCGCTAATATAAGAGCATCCAAACATTATGATGAAAGGCTTCATTCTTTCACTGAGACTTTTTTCTGGTTTGAACATTGGCTGGGGCACCTCCAGTCTCTGACTTCACTCTTCTGTCCAGCTGCATCGCTAAGACATTGTGCAGTTCTATATTTATAAAGACAAGATGTTCTAATGCTTTTAAGTGACACTGAACTGAGAAGGAGGAAAAGGCTGAGAAGTTGGTTATTAATAAAACTATTTGCTAAATGAGTCATGTTAGAGAGACCAAAACAGCATCTGCTTTGTGCTCATCCTGAAATCCTGATTAAACAGTGATAAAAATCCTGGTTCAACATGCCATCACCTTATCAAAAAAAATGAAAAATGCCCAGTTAGCTTGTAGAATATATATTCAGCAACAGTTACAAATCTCCACCCACAGCCCCACCTTATGTTTTAATGTTGTAAGGCTGTACAGGAAGTGAGGGATGCAGCATGTCATAAAAGCTACATCAGAACGCGCAGTGTTTTGCCAACATCACAGCCTAGTAAATGCTTGACAAATATTTGGTGAAAGATGACAAAAAACATGTAGGTATAGGGTTGTTTTGTAAGATGTGCTTTCTCCCTTTTTTGAAAGATGTACAGCACAAACATCTTTCTGTGAAACACGTGCACCTCCATACAGAAAAAGAGCATGGTTTACACCTTTGCAATCCACCACATAAAGCAGCTGCATGCTGAATAGGGACAAATAAAGTAAACAATGTCTTTTTTATAAGAAAAACAAAACTGCAAGAAAGAGCCTCGCTCTCTTGTCTTGTCAGTGCTCCTGCAGAACAAGATTTGAGATTTCAAAGTCACATGCGACTGCAACTGCATTGTCTTTTAACTGCGGTTGGAGTTCAAAACCTTGCAGCTGCTTCAATTGTTCGAAAGTGAATTCACTACACAGGATGTACACAGGCAGATGTGAGAGGAGAGCAGCTTAGCCTACTCTCCGTGGAACTACCAGCGTGGGATGGAAAAAAACATCAGATAAATATGGTACAATCATTATTTTGTCTGTGAATTTCTAATGACTATCAGCCTCATTGAATCTAACCCAAAACAACACAATGCGTTATACTTTAAACAAAACAGGCCTTAAATAAACACATCAGTCAATTTTATATTGATTTTTTTGTTTTTTGCCTGCTGCTGCTCCTGCCTTCACATGCCATTGTTCATGTTAATTCAACACCATACAAGTCATTTTATTTTTTACTATGGACCCTCCCTTGTGACTAATTATTACCCAACTCTAAGTGATGTTTCACCCATAGACAATAAAGAAGTACACGCTGCTTTCACACAATGAACCAATAAATTTAGCCTGAATCAAAAATGTTTCTGTTGGAGTGATTTGGCCGACAAATCAGGAAGCACGTGAGCCAGTTATTCAGATCACAGTGTGTGAAGGTTACCTCCTACTGCGCAGCTTTAAGGAGATCTGAGGGACAAGAAAGCATGGAGCGGGCTGGCTGGTTGGCCTGCTCGCTGGACGAGCTACAGCCTGAGTTTTCAGTCTCCTGTGTGCGAGTCATTAGAGATATGCAGCAGCACGAGCTGTAGGGTGTCTCTGGTCTGCGGGTTGATCCAGCAATGACTCTGAAACAGAGCAGGACCATGGAAGTACAGCAGATGGAAACAGAACAAGACAGAGAGAGAGAGAGAGAGAGAGAGAGAGCTAGGTGCGGCACGCCTCATTAGCACTATCCCAGAGGTGAGGGGAAGGGGCAGGGCTGGCTTCCCACTGGCCTCTCTGTGACTGCTGATGTCATCAAACTGTTCCCATTTGTGACTGAGACTGTACAGGGATTGAAGGGGAACAGCTGGAGCGGGGTTTGAGCCAGTGACCCTCTAATCATGAAGCTGCAGGCCTACCACCTAAAGGTCACAGTAAACTGCTCAATCACACTCAAACAGGAAGAACACAGATAGCACGCTAGCATGAACCATGTGTGCAGGTCCAATCATACTTTTAAAGTATACAGGGCTCTGCAACACGCTGCCCGCACAAACCCCTAATCACACACACACACCTTGCTCTCATCTGCCATCACAAACACATCTGACAGGTCAGAATCAATGGAGCCACAATTTGTAGACAAAATCAAAGGCTGAGGTTGGAGGATTGGCAAATGACCCCCGGTCACTGTGGAAACTATGTTAGGGATTTGCTTAATTGGGCTACAGCCAATATTGTTTTAAAAAAGAGACACAATGAAAGGACAATATCTGGGTGAAAAACATACATATCCCAAAAAGCCTGTGTAAAAGCACAGCAAGAGTGTATTAGTGGGCATGCTTGTGTGTGCATGAGAGTATGTGTCATACGAATCTGTACAGGCTTTGCCAGCCACGTGTTACCGAAAGCATCAAGCAGGTGTTCTAACAATTGTTCTCAGATCAACTGGCAACTGTTGCTCTTAAAGCACCGCAGCCTGTGAAATAAATACTGTGTGTCCTTTTAGGTATTCCAGCAGTCATGGCCGCTTCTCTCTCACGGCCTCTGCAGCTGACAGTCGCCTGTGATAGAAAACTGTGAGTAACATTATAACAGCAACGGCGAACCCCTTACCACAGGTGTAGAGCAATCAGGGCCAAGACGTTAGAGTGCCTACGTGTTGGAAGGCTGCAGCTCTCCGGTAAGCCGTCAACTCCTCCATTATTCACATATCTCGCCTCTAACCATGGCACCGCTTTATGCACTGACAGCGTTAATCGCAGCCGCCATAATTGCATCTGATTAAGCCATGCCAACTGTCCCGTTTGATACAGGCACAGACTGAGACCTCTCACTCGGCTCCCTGCAGGTCAAAGGGTCGACCAACGCAGACAGACATGCACAAACTGTCCCCAGAGCACGAGTAGGTGACAGAGAGTTGATGCCAGATGAGAAAATGGACATAGACATTTAGTCAGACGGAGAGGAGACAAGAGGGAGAGTTTCAGAGAAGGATGGAGAGAGAAAGGGTCAGCAAGGTCGGAGAGGGTGATAATGATTGATTGGATACATCACCGAGAAGCTATTTTAGGTTTTAATCAACCCTCCAAACATCACACCATGTGCACACACTCAAGTAAGGCATGTATGGCACAGCAGAGGACCAAGAATTCATTTCAGCTATGTTTAGATCAGAGACTGTTCGTGCAT
The DNA here is from genome assembly GCA_026937815.1 of Etheostoma perlongum. Classification (NCBI taxonomy): domain Eukaryota; kingdom Metazoa; phylum Chordata; class Actinopteri; order Perciformes; family Percidae; genus Etheostoma; species Etheostoma perlongum. The sequence goes on from CM049381.1 coordinate 25,454,665, forward strand.
ACAATGCCACACTGCAACAACAACAAGAAAAACGTCTGCCTACAAAAATATGTATTATTTATTTAAGTATCAAACCAACAATCTGCTATTGGGTTAAGCATTTGTGTCTTGATGAGCTGTATTGAAATTAGAAACTAACTAAATTAAGCTACCTAACATCCTATCTGACCTTGCATTAACTGATTTTTATTTGGCCTCTTGAAGGGAACAAAAACAACACAATATTGACATATTATAACCCATTATAAAACAGTCATTATTATTTACACATCCAGCAAATACGAAGCAACATCAGAATTAATTTGGAGTCTTGTTCAGCTGGCAAAAGTCCAATAGTTACTGTCCTTTTGCTTCTGTTTTGGTCTCCTCCAACCCGTTAACTCCTGGAAATGTTAAATTTATTTATTTGATAGGGACAGAGCACATTAATGAACATCAGTATAAAATACAAGTGTACGTAAACATGCCAGAGTTAGCAAGAATGCTAATTTACATCTGTAGTCCCTAGGCAGGTAAAAAAAAAAAAAAAACGACGCTAGTGTCTTTGCTAGTTTAAGACCAACGCAGTTGTCAATTTCCCGTCCAGCGCCCATGTCATTGAAATAGCAAATGCACGATGGGTGCAAATGACTGACCCTTTAAGGAAATGCACATCCACTCACACACACATTTACTGAGAGACCAGGTAAACAGAACCAGAATAATAATCCATTTGTAAAACCTGTGTTAGTGTATTTCTGGGGAATTTTGTGATGTTATTTCTCTATTCCTTCCTCTTAAAAGTTTGGCAAGTGTGCATTTTAGTTTTTTTAAAGCCTACTTGCTTACTAGCTAGCAGGCTTCTTTTTTCACTGCCTTTGCTAGTGCATTATGGATGCCTTACTGCCACCTGTGGTTTAAAACAGGAGCCCACTCATGAAAACAGATAGGGCCCTATCTTGCACCCGGTGCAGCGCAAAGTCCGTCACAGGTGTCTTTACTAGTTTAAGACTGATGCAGTTGTTAATGCCCCGTCCTGCAACCACGTTGTTTAAATAGCAAATGCACCTGCGCCCATGGGCGTGCTGGTCTTACAGGGAGGTGTGTTCAGATGAATTCTTGGCGTATTCCTATGTTGAGGCAGTGGGAAGTGATCATGCCATTGACCAACAAAACTGTGGGCTAAAGACAATAGCCCAGCATTTCATTGTTATACTAACAGCGCATTAATAAAAGGCGACTATGGCTTATGCACAGTGTGCACACACACGCACACACTACAACACTGCTTGTCACACACACACACAGGGAAGCACAGCAGCATACACACATGCAAAAGATAGGGTTACCCTAACCCTAACCCTAACCCTAACCCTACAAATAAAAATATGACGGTGCAAATCCGCCATCCTAATAGCAATGTGCCAAGGTACAAACGCGCCTGGCTTTTAAAGGGTATAGGAGATGACAGTCTGATTGGTTTATTGCATGTTATGCCCAAAACACACCTATGATTAATGAAGACACCAAGTACAACCCTTGTAAACCATGCGCTGTCCAACTAGCAAAGGTGGATTTGGACACGCCCTAAACGCACCTGCGCCATGCGCTTCACGCCGTGCTCTTAGATCATTAAAGTAGGGCTCTTAGTTTTCTTTTGAATATGAAACTAACTCCAACAGGTTTAAATATTAATATAAGATTATTACTTAGACACAAAGATTTTGCAGTGAAGACTGTGCAAAGTGCTTTTATCAACTTAAACAAAAGAAAACAGTCACATTGTTGCTTTTGTCGTGCCTTGTGTAGTTTACAGATTTAATCAGGGAAACTATAAATGTAGTTTTACTTTATTGATGTAATCAGCTCCAGCTAAAAAAATATATCAAATGTCTAACAAAGTATTCACCGGATACCCCAAACAACAACCCCAACAAGTTTATTAGTGACCATTTTACATTCAAAGTTACAAGAGGTCATCATGTTAGCCTTTAGTCAAATGGCTTTTTGCATGACTTGATGAGGCCAACTGTCCCGTTTGATAATTGAATTGAAGCTTTTAAGCTTTGACTGTCATCCAATTAAGATTCAGAAAATGTGTTTGTTTTATGGTTATGAGATGTAAATATAATCCGGAGCATCTGTGTTGTTTATAAATCAATGCAGTTAATGTACAGAAGGCAGGCTTTGTTGTTGCTTTTCACACACACACACACACACACACACACACACACACACACACACACACACACACGCACACACATTCACACACCACACACTATCGCATTGCTTTAGGAGGCAGGTTGGACACATCTTACTGTATATCTTTATCAAAACTGAGCTGTATTATCATAATTGTCAGCTTTTACTGTATCTTGTCTATTTAACATCATTTTGGTTGTATTTTTAGATCTGCAGCCTGCTTGAGATTCAGCACCACTAATTAAATAGACAGAGGCACTCACCATGCCAAATAAACTCATGTCTTTTCCCAGGAACTCTACGAAAGACTGTCAGATGGACCTAAACACACACATACACACTTCAAAACAAAGAATCCTGCCAGCAAGAGATGCAGGATCCTTCCTGATTACTGCAGTTGTCACAGGCTGACCAGCAAAGTTGTGAGGAAGTGTAAAGGGATGATTACTGAAACGATAAAAAGTTTACCTGTCTGATAAAGACATAGAAAGAAAGTAAGAGGAATGGAATGTGTTTGTAATTGACTGTATGTATGCATGTGTGTGTGTGTGTGTGTATGGAGGGGGGGGGGTGATAATGACCTACATGATTGATAATCAATGGCCTTCTTCTCCTCTTGTCTCGTGTTTCTGTTCTAGGGTTGTGTTTTAATGTCGCTCCTCTGCTCGATGACCTCATTAAAGGATCTGGTTACCCTCAAACAGCTTTTTAATTTAGCCTAATGATTTTTTGAATAATAGATCAGATACTTGGTAAGCCCCAGGGAGAGAACCTCCTCTTCAAGGTGCCTTTATAGTGAGAGGAGCAGAGGTTGGGGAGTTTGTTATTGTGCTATACGTGTTTTTTGTTTAATTCTGGGTTTCTTTCTTTAGCTCCTTAGCTTCTTATTAAATATCTTTGTTGGTAATTAATTGTGTCTGAAACCCCAGAGCCCTCCTTAACTCTTACTGTATGTCCCTTCAACCAGACTGAACTATTCCATTAAAATATACCACTTAGTTATATACAAAATCTTTTTAATGCCATCACCTCTGCATCCTACTATTAAGGGTCATTCTTTTTTCTCACATTACATTCCTTTGGCTTTCCTCCAAAGCAACTAATAAGTGTATTTACACTCAAATGAAACAAGAGTTAGATCTCATCAAAGCTTGGAAGTGCAATCCCAACTAAACAGCTAGAAGTGTGTAAGAGAGCTACTGTACATCACATGTGCTTTTTTGGATGTGATGTGAGTAATAGCATAGTAATAATCATTTTGCACAGCTCCGAAAAACTTTTAGTGACAGAAGGTGAAGTGGGGAAAAGAAAAGAAAATGTTAACAGTATTTTGAAAGGCTACCTCTGGTGATATTCTGTCGGTGACAAATCCCATGAAAAGGCCAAAATCAACAATAAAAGTAACCTCATTACAACTGTTGCCTGTGTAGCCAAAGCTTGATATATCATAGTACTTTGTGAATTAAGCTCCATTGTTGTCTGAAAACAAAAATAAAAATAAATAAATACATGTGGTGCCATGTTTCTTTTTGACGACAGAACTGGGCAATGTCATGAGTAGATCAAATACATTATCCTGGTGCTGTTAAGGTTTGGTAAGGTACTACTGCACAAAATCGGCTAAAAATAGACCCAAGTAAATGCACAATTAACTCCTGTTTAAGTAATAGAGCCCAACCGACATATCGGCTGGCTGATATTATCAGGCAATATTAGGCATTTCCCGATCTATCGGTATTGGCATTTATCATTTATAATATATATATTTTTAATATCCATTCATCAGAATCATTTATAATGACAAATAAATGATTATGATAAAGGAATATTTAAAAAATAAAAACGGACTGTCAACCATGTTATGAGTGTTGGCGTTGTATAGTTTGTCCACCAGAGGGCGCTCTACAACGTCCCTGTTGGCAACACTGATTTTCTTTTTTTATGTGTTTTTGTTTAAGTTTCATATCTTAAGTTTGTATTTTATACATTTTATTTATCAGAACTTTAATATATTTTGATGTTCCTCTGTTCTGTTGTGACAATAAAACAAGTTAATGTCATATTATATTAGTGAGAACTCATAAATAACTACAAATAACTAATGTTAGGGAAATTTGTTTATGTTTTGTTATGCGTTTCTGGATTTAAGAAAAAATATATACTGTACATCGGCCGATATGTCGGCATATCAGATTTTTAAATAACCAAATATTCGTATCGGTATCGGCCTTAAATATCCTTTATCGGTCAGTCTCTATTAAGTAATGTTTGCTAATAACTACAATGCCAAGTGTTTAAGAAAATGACTTGACTTGAGAAAAAATCAATGATATGCTAGATATGAACTCAGTTGACACTGACACAGCTTGAGGCTGAGTGCCAGACAGGGATTGAATGTTTGACTAACAAACAATTGCTTTTGGTCTTCTTGTGGGATTTGTTAACAATAACAAGATAAAGAATATTGCTATTTTATATTGTCGTTTAATCTTTAAAATGTGTCTTTTCACTGAGGTTTTGTATGACGGATTTTTTTGACTGATAAAGATTTTCTTTCCTAAAAGCCTTTCATGAGCCCTGACTTTGAGCAATAGTCGAGTAAGGTAAAAAGGGGTTAGAGTAAGCAGGTGGGGTATCAGCAATAGTTAGGGTGAGCATTGTCTGTTTGGTGATGTAGCTCAATTGCACAAACCTCTGTCATAAACAACCATATCATCAGCGATAAAATTATCCACAGCACTCAATCTAAGGTTCATATGCATTTCTCAGTGAAATGTCTTGGGAACTTAAAGTATGCAGAGTTCATAGCTTCCTTGAATAAATAGTGAACGAACTGTAACATGCAAAACCCAAGTGATGAATGGAACTCAAAATCAATTTTCTATAAATGCCTTGGGAGGGATCCATCCTCTCCATATATAGCAGAGTGAACTGTAATCTGTGCAGCTTCCTTCAGTACTGAGACAACAACACAAACATATTCCTCTCCCACACCCACAACATAGCCAAATCCACAGCCTCACACACAAACAACACAAACAGTGAGTGTGAAGGGAAGAGACAAGCTCTGTCCCTGATCAGTAGTCACCCAGGCCTCTTCGTCTCAACATGATCACTGCCTGTCATTAGTCAGTTACTCTGTAAATTATTTAACCATGCACATGTTTGGAACCGTCTAAACACACCAGACACAACGCCACGCAAAATGCTTTCATGCACCGAGCAATGCACTGACACACTCTCAGAAAATCGGACTCTCGGAATGAATGAATAAGTAAGGCGTGAAATAAATAAATAAGCAAAACAAACAACAAAACAAGCTTGGATGGCGTGGGGGAGCCTGAGCAGGGGGATGACGGTGTAATTTAGCACTCCACTTCAATCCCAGTCAAATTAAAAGGGAATCTTAATGCATGTGTCTCTCCCAGCATTGATGTGCTCTTTTTCTGTGATATGGTGTTGAGATGGTAGACGCAATATGCCTGACAATCTATTCCCCGACTGGCCCTGCTGCCACTCAAACTAAGCACAGCACTACTGTAGCTATTAGACAGGCTCTTTTGGGGAACTGATGGCTTTTCAGTGGAAAGAAAACTATCAGGGCTCTTTTGTGCACGTTTTTGTGGGTGTATGTTTGTGCATATGGGCGTGTGTGTACATTCATGCCTAATCATATATGTAGCCATGTTTCTGTGTGTGCAATTGACCGTGAGCATGCTTAACCGTGTGTCTATGCATGTATGCGTGTTCAGTATGAGTGTCAGAACTCAAGGGCCTTGTAATCAGCACTGAGCGAACGCTGAGCATTATGAGGCCTCGGCAGCCGGAACTCAAGATAACATTATGCGCAAAGTGGGTAAACAGCGTTTGACATGTTTTCAATATGGTTACATTAGAACAAGCTGCGTTTGATTGAAAAGCTAATATTCAAGCCATGCAAATCATCAATCATGGGAAAAGGCCTATTAATTATTCAATAGAACAGTCTAATTCAAGAATCAATGTAGGGAAGCGGAGAGAGGGATGAGGAGGCTCCCAGCAGAGAGAGAGAGAGAGAGAGGGAGTGGGTAATATAAAGGAATAGGAAATTACCCCTCTCTCTCTGAGCTGTGGCCCATCTCGTCCCGAGCTGTCAAAAACAACTGCCGCTCCCGCGTTTCATCTCACCAAGTTTAAAGACGACTTTTGAAACACTTCATTTTCCTTGCAAAACTCGTTAGGTCTTTGTTCCTCATTAGTTCATCTTCTTTTCTCCGTCTCTGTCGCTGTTACTCCTCCTCTGTTGCACCCCCCCTTCCTATATCACTCCTTTCTTTTTTCTTCGAAGTCATCGTTATGGCTCTTATGACCGCCTGGCTTGGGCGTTTTGAAGTTTGGTATTGTGCCGTATGATATCCGGCAATTACAACTGGTACAAATCTCTTCCTTGGGAATTCATTATTTACGTTCAATTTAACAAATTCATCAGCAGTCCCCTCAGTAGAATTGGGGGTGTGTAAGTGGTCGGCTGTAACGAAGCTGGGGCACAGACCAGCTCAATCAGCTCTAATACAAAGACTTGTAGTATTTCCTCCAGCCATGCCCCCCGGCCCCCAGCACCTCAAAGGTGTTTTCACAGGGTTCATTAGTCACTGGGGACTTCTAAAGTCCAACAGTACACCCACTTCAAAGCTCATTAGTATCTATTATTAATGAATTAATATCCAATATCTTAGATAGACCTAGGCTATCGTTAAAAGTTCTGGACTGAGCGTTAGCTTCATTCAAAGCCTCATTTGGGTGGCAGCGTCTGAACTTCCACTAGTGACTTTTTGCAGATAATTTGGGCTACGCCGGGCCTCAGCAGCTCTCTCGGTTGTGGCACTGTGAACTCTCTATCCTCTCATGCTCATAAAACTCTTGAGGTGTCTATAAGGCATTTAAAGCCCATCAACCACACAGGCACATCTGGCCTATCTGATAACAACTGTGCGGTTCAGAAACTGAGAAAAAGTCAATAGAAAGTGGTTGCGGGGGATTCAGGGACATGCCGGGTGTAACAGTGAGTTGAAGAGGATTTTTGTGTGACCATAGTCACACAAGCTGAAGCCCCATGAAGTCAGTAGGTTTAATAATATTCCACTGATTGAACTGTTTTATTGATAGTAAACAACAAATGTTCTATTCACTAACTATTATTCTGTTGATTACTTAATTAATGGCCAATAATATAAAGGATAAGGCTGTTATTATGCTTGTTGTGAAAGAATTCAGGGAAAATTAACTACTAACAAGAACCCAAAGCCTGACACATTCAATTCACCTGTGCTATTGACCTCCATTGTTTACAAAAACTATTAAACAAAAACAAAAAATTGAGCTGACATGTTCCTTCATTATGATGAACATGGCCGGTTTTGTTTATTTTGTGTCAATCCCACAAACACCAGCCTGCTGCTAAATACTCACTATTTCTACTATTCTACTATTTCCTTCTGTTTGAGTAAAATGTGCTGTACTTTTTAGTACAGCGCAAAGCTGTTTTAGGCAGCTACATAAGCTTCTTAAAAGTCTTAAAGGTTAGCTTCACAATTTCTGGATTCTGTCTTAAAACAAGGTACCCATACAGCAGCTTATATTGGAAGCACCTTATGAATTGACTGTTTAATGGCCAGTATGGACAGGAGGCATGATTACGGCATACAACATTTGTTTTAGTGTTCATATAGGGAACCTGACTATTCTGTTAAGACAGAGTTGAAAAATTGTGATCCGTTCTTAACAATTTATGTCTTGACTAATATTCAATAGGCTTGAGGCTGAGCGCCACAGAATGAGTTAGGAAGTTTGAAAGTATTGAGAGACGGATTATTACATTGTTGGATATGGTCTTTTGACCATAATAAAAGTATGGAACAATGTCTGCTTTATCCTGAAACACTGGGCTATGGAGAGGCTGTATTGCTTTAGGTAGTGTATAAATATGATCCAAGAAGGTTATAAGGGTAATAAATCCATGAGTCTGACGGTTTATCAGATGCCAAGTGGTGGTTTATATTTTCACTATTCTTGGAAGTTATCATGGCATCATTTTATACTCAGCAGCAAGGACTTAGCAGTCGTGGCCTGTACTGAATTTATTCTGGTAATTACGAAGGACAGAATTACCCAGTTTAAATTCAAAGTATGCTCTTGCATGTATTTGATTGGGCAACACATGGAGTTACCACAAAAAAAGGAGCCAAGTTCAACTGTTTTTTTGGCGGATGACCCTGCATTTCTTTCACACAGTGCAAAAGCCTGCCTGAACACACCCTGAACTATCGCAACTGAAAAATGACAAAGTCAAATTTTACTCTAACCTCTTAAAGTTAAAGCTAAGTTTAACCATAACCCTAAAACCAAGTGTCAAGTGTCCTATAACAGGTAAGGCAAAAAAAATTTAACAAGGCCTGAAACTCAAATTGGTATTAGAATTTACAAACAGTAGGTTTTATGAATGACCAAAGGTTATGAGTAAAGGAAGCAGCTGCACTTCAGACAGAATCCGTATAACTGTATATTTGCTAACTTAACCAGAAGGGTCACAGACAGGAGTAAGAGGACAATCAGAGAATACAAGAATACACAGCACACACAGACACACACACCCACACACAAAGGATCATGAAACACAACACCAAGGGCCCTCTCTGTGCATGTTAAACAATACTCTGACTGTCAACACTCAGGCATAAATTAGCAGCCGTGGCCTGTACTGTATTTATTCTGGTAATTACCTCCCAGGAGGACACACACACACACACACACACACACACACACACCACAGAGTGGCACGACACACTGCACCAGCCCTTCACCTCAGAGTGCGAGGGAGGGCTGTGTGTGTGTGTGTTTGTGTGTGTGTCTCTGTGCGTGCGTGTGTATGTGTGTGTGTGAAAAACATATGCATGCAAAAATTAGAGTTATCCCTCCCTTTGAATGTGCGCAGAAGCTTTAAACCATATAATCAGTGAGTTGATAAAAGCTCATCATTCTATTCCATTAAGGGACAGCAACCTCTGAGACAGATAGTGACTGATTGATAGACAGCTCTGAAAACATTACAGATTGGGATATCAGAGTTCAATAAAAAACTGACAAAGAAGAGTGAAACAGCAAGAGAGACAGAGAGGGGGAGAGAGAGAGAGAGACAGGAAAGAAAATAAGAGACACAAGAACAAGAGAGGGAGACGGAGGGAGACAGGGACACAGGCAATGACAGCCACATGAAATCTCATCTTCATTTTTGACAATGGGGGAACCATCTGAAGACCAGAGAACAGAGGGAGGAATTTAACTGCTTTCATCTTGTCATAATTATCTCCAAGAAGCCACATGAAAGGGAAAATCTGTGTTTTTTGTTTATAAATTAGAGAACAAGGACATTTTCTGTGTCAACTTTGATGGCATTTTTCCTCTGTGCATGGTTGAACAGTCCTGGGCTAATGATCCCTTCTCTTCTTAAAGCTGAGAAAAAAAGCACTGATGGAAATTGCAATAAAAACTACACTAATCACAATTTAGCACAAGAATGTAGAGCTGAAGTGTCATAATTCAGAGAGCATCATTATTGAAATTGTTACAATTGTGTTGCACTCATACGTTTGTGAATACATAAGTATCTTCCAATTTCTTTGCATTACTGCCCACCAGCGCCAACTGAAACTCATAGAAAACATAACACGTTCATCTGGAGAAAAACAGCAGCGTGGCTGGCCTGACTGTTAGTGGGTGAAGCAGATTTTTTCTCTAAGGCTCAACCATCATTAAAAAGAGCCGAGGTCATTTCTATGATCCATGCAGTTGGGCTTTCATGGGCAGATCAACAAATGGAGGCTGAAACCAACGGCAACAGCGATCAATAATTCCCTTCAAGACACACAGGAGCACTCTGGGTATCCATCAATCTTAACCCTCAGACAGGAAGTTAACCACAAACTGGAAATAATAACTGCATGGGTTAGTTGACGCCTTGTTGCCACAACTCTTCCTGGTGACACTGTACATGTTTTATCTGTCCCAAATGCATATTTACTCTACTGTAGAGGCATTGTTAACACAGACAACAAAATACATTAAAGGGTCAGTTTACCCAAATTACAAACATTGAAAAATTCAAATAACCCTGGTGCTTACTTGTTTTTAACAAGGAATAACTGGGACACTTTATGGGAAGAGACATTGGTTTTTAATGTAATTTTGCAATGTGTTAAGCTTTACAAACTAAATTTCATTCATCCTCATTATACTGGTGTGATGGCACTAACTATCCAAATGGATAGATACCGTGTGGAGTAACTGGAAAAAAATGTATTTGTGATTGTTGAACTGACCCTTAAAGGACATGCACATCTGCTCACACACACATTTACTGAGAGACCAGGTAAACAGAACCAGAATAATAAACATAATAATAATACATTTGTGAAACCTGTGTGTTAGTGTATTTCTGAGGAATTTTGTGACGTTATTCCTCTATTTTAAAAGTGCCAGGTAGAGTTTCTGTTTAGCTTTAGTAATGTATTGTCTGTATCCTCGAGGTCTGCGTTTCCTTCCTCTTAAAAGTTTGGCAAGTGTGCATTTTAGTTTTTTTTAAAGCCTACTTGCTAACTAGCTAGCAGTCTTCTTTTTCACTGCCTTTATGGATGCCTTACTGCCACCTGTGGTTTAAAACAGGAGCCCGCTCATGAAAACAGATAGGGCCCTATCTTGCACCCGGTGCAGCGCAAAGTCCATCACAGGTGTCTTTGCTAGTTTAAGACCAATGCAGTTGTTAATGCCCCGTCCTGGAACCATGTCGTTTAAATAGAAAATGCACCTGCGCCCATCTATGTATCATGCTGGTCTTACAGGGAGGTGTGTTCAGATGAATTCTTGGCGTATTCCTATCTTGAGGCAGCGGGAAGTGATCGTGCCATTGACCAACAAAAATCTGGTCTAAAGACAATAGGGCAGCATTTCATTGTTATTTTAACAGTGCATTAGTAAAAGGCGCCTAGGCTTATGCACAGCGTGCACACACTATACTTGCTGCTACACACACACACACACACACACACACACACACACACACACACACATACACAACACAGGGAAGCGCAGCAGCACACAACCATGCAAAAGATAACAAAAAAATATCAAAAGATAACAAAAAATATCATGGTGCAAATCCGCCATCATAATAGCAATGTGCCATGGTAAAAACTCACCTGGCTTTTAAAGGGAATGGGAGATGACACTCTGATTGGTTTATTGCATGTTACGTCCAAAACACACCTATGAATTAATGAAGACACTAAGTGAACCATGCGCCTAGTGCAGGGACCATTGTTTCCGATGTCAAACTAGCAAAAGTGAATTTGGACACGCCCTAAACGTACCTGCGCCATGCGTTTCACGCCGGGCTCGTTAAAATAGGGCCCATAGTGTCTACTCGTGGTCATAAAACTGCACTCTTACTGCACTTACATCATGGTTTTTAATTTAGAGCCAATTATGAAGCACCTTGTTGTGAACAAGCATCTGCATGTGTCGGGTGTCAGGAGGGAGTTACATTTACCCAATATCATTTATTTTGATATATGTGCACTTTGTCAGGAATTTTTAGTTTCATTTTTGGTACATTTTTCACTACTCAGCATATGTCTTTTTACACACGGGAAAAAGTTGTGAAAAAGCCTAAAATTCCCTGGCAGTAGAAGACAAGCAGAAGCCTTAGGGTGATTATGTGCAAATGCAGAAAACGGTCTGTTCAGAGACACATGTTGCTTTATTCACAAGATTAGTTCAACAATTACTGGTCAAAAGTATCACCTACCAGTGATCACCTTTTACCAGGAGCTGCAATATTGTTGCATAAGTCTTTATCCTTTATTTATTTTTTGGTATCCTTTTATCTGCACCCTGTTTTGTACTATGCTGAATATCTACACTAATTCCCTAGTCATGAGAGGAGACTGGGATGGTTGACTTAATGGGAATATGGTGCTAGCAAGTTCTGATTATTGACAATGAGGGTTCAACAAGGCCATGTACACAAAAATAGAGTTGGCAAAAGGAAAAGGAAACAGCAAACAAAATGATATATTAAATTAAAATGCAAACTGACGTAATAATTGTAATTTAATGTATTTATTACTTTACTTGTGAAGTCATATGGACACTATAACAAAGTTAAGGAATGTACCTTTAAAGTCCCTTTTTAAAGATTGCAATGATTTACAATTTCTTCTATTTCTTTGCCTTTCTCTTATTAAATATTCCTATTGTGAATACATGTTATAACCATCTGTGAATTTCTGTTTCTCACAGTCTTGAGGTGAATGTACACTGAGAAATGTAGGCATTATGGCTGGGCAATATATCAATATTATATCAATACTGATATATGAGGCTTGATATCTTATTAAATTTTGGAAATTGTAAAATCCTGATAGTGTTGGTTTTAAAGGCTGTATTACAGTAGAGTAATGTGATTTTCTGAACGCAATACTGTTACTAGTTGTTTTATTATTTGCCTTTACCCACATAGTTATTATATCAACATAACTGATTATTTATCAAAAATCACATTGTGTGCATATTTTGTGAAAGCATCAATAATCAACCCAACAATATCGCTTATATCGATATAGAGGTATTTGGTCAAAAATATGGCGATATTTGATTTTTTCAATATTGCCCAGCTCTATAGACAAACAGGCTTACACCAGACTTTTACCAGACAGAGCCAACTGGACCAAGACCCAAAACAGTCCAGCCCACTTCTCCAGTCTGCCAACTGCTGATCTGGATGTGTTTTTTCTTTTACAGCTGAAGCTTTGCAAGAGCTGCAATCAGGGGCTGCAAGTACAGCCTAATGCAGCCAAAAAGGATATGAAGCTGAGCCAAAACATGCACAAGTCAGACCAAATCTAATTAATGTGCATTGAAAGTTAAAGCAGGGAAAATGGTCAGGTTAATTTCTGTTACCGTGATCTTAAAGCCTGATGACTCACATACAACCACGTCGGCCTCTGTTTTGAGGCGGTTGAGGTATTCTGCTACGTGCAGTACTGTGCTCATGTTTAAAGTGAGCGAAGGCAAGGACAGACCAAACTGAGCCATATGTCCTTCCACTCTGCACATTAGGCAGCAAAATCTGTGGTCATCCATCACTGCCTTGTTAGAGAGGAGAGAAACCGGGGTTGGGCAACATATTGCAGCAACATATAAACTGAGGGCAAATGTATATTTTTACAGATCTATGTTTCAGAATTGTATGACCTCCAGTCTCTCCTGTGAGATTGTGAACTATCTGCACCATGTCCCTCTGTCCTCTCTGTCCTGGCTAGCTGTCTCCAGCCATCTGTGGCCTCTCTCACCTTTGACCCTTAGCAGAGGTCCACAGAGGTCAGGCATCTCAGGTTTGGCAATTGTTTCAGATAAGACAGCGTCTGTCTCATTATCAAAAACTCAGACAAATGCAGGGCTTTATCCTCAACTCCACAACATGTCTAGAAATCCATTGCCCACACAAATTTGACATCTGTTAAAAGCCTGCTCTATCCTGACCAAAGTAAATAGAGAGAATGAAAATTGCATAGTGCTCGGGAACTATCCAGAGACATCATGCAATATGTTATTCACTCTACAAGAGGGAGGGCGAGGGGCCACAAAATCTGCGGGTGTCATACAACCACACAAACAAAACAAGTCAGCAAATAACCACGGACAAGTTGACTATGGAAATTAGACAAACAAGCAGCCATAAACCAGCAAGGGAAAAGGCTCAAGGTTTTCCTCTTTACTTGGCAGTCATACATGTTTTGTTTCTCCATCACCTCTTTGCTGCTTTTTTTTTTAGCCTTAATTGCAGTTTACAGGGAAAAGGTAATCACTTGTGAAACAGGGCGTGTTATTTTCTTGCCCAGAGTGTGAATCCTAAGCAGACCAATCGCCAGCTCTATCGTTCCATCTCTCCGCTGGCTGAATCCTAATGGCTGGATGGAGAGAAGGAGCACAGGGAGCGGGGGGAGAGAGAGAGGCTGACAGCGGGGCTTGACATGGGCATTAAATCATGCCCCGAGGAATCCTCCATCCACAGGCTCCTGACAGCAGCGCTGTCATCACGGCCAGGCCACTTCCTATGCCTCTTGACAACACTGGAGCAGAATTAGTCAGAGCATCAGATGTAAATTGGCGCTGTTCAAGGATGATAATGAGCACCAAGATACATGTCGGTGTCACTGACGGGACGCCATCGTGATTGGCTGTCCCTCACACCACGCTCCATTAGGTCTAATGGTATTCAGGCCAGGTATTGGGCAGAAGGCGGTAGAAGGGGGAGCAGAGATGGACAGAGAGAAAGTTTTCTGTTGTCATCAGTTTGTTCCATTTGTGCGTGTTGGTTTCTTTAGGACCCTGTGGCCAGAGAGGTGAACCTTTTCACAGGGTCCAAGCAGCCCCTACTTTCAGCTTTATGTATCATATTTTTTATGTATCATGGTGCCATATGCAATAAACCACCTGTCCAAGAATGGCACCAGTCTTATTCCACTGTGAACTCATGTGAGAAATCCACCCATACACCAAGTCACTTCCAAAATGTTCTGGGTCTCTCTCTCAGTGCAGTATGTATGCATGCAGTGTGTACAGCTTGCTAACATAATGCAGTAATAGTTGCCAGTGTGCCATTTCCCCTGCCCATGCTGAGAATGAGCCAGCCAGAGCCTGCCCCAGATGCATACATTTCCCATAATGAGGCAGGTGGCCTCGACAGACGGCTCGGTCGTGTGGGTGACAACGTGTACACCGCAGCTCTGGGCATCTGACTGACAGACAGTGCCAGTCCCATCCCTCCTCTGTCTCTTTTCTTTGTCTCTCGCTACATCTCTTTTTTGCTATTCCATTCACCTTTCCTTCTCGCTTTCCCATGTTCAGTTTCTTTTTCTACATTTTGTGCAAGTGTGTGTGTGTTTGTGTGTGTGTTTGTGTGTGTATGTGTATGTGTGTGTGTGTGTGTGTGTGTGTGTGTGTGTGTGTGTGTGTGTGTGTGTGTGTGTGTGTGTCTGCTGCTTTGTTTCACTATGGGGTATCTATAAATTCCTCCGCTCTACAGCAATTTCACATGAAGATAGCTGAAGGTCATTAATTGAACTGCCGCTGCTGTAACAGGGTAAAACTCACTGTAATTAAGAATGAATAAATAATTGATTATATATATTTTCTTGTAATTGGCTCCTCATTACCCTTGTACATGCTGAATGCTAATTGATGCTGGGAGTTAATTAAGATTTCACTGTGAAGTGAGTAGTATATCCAGCGAGATGTTGAAGATGAATGGTCAAGGTCCTATCATGGCCATATCTATGAGAACCACGTCAAGCCAAAAAACTACCAAGAAAAAAAGGAGTAGAGGTCAGAACGTGGAGTGATACAAAATGCCCTGCCAGCCACCTAATTGAGAGTATTTAGCAAACTAGCATAGGAAGTGGTAAATCACAAGGAGTAAGCCAGACGCCCAAAGCAAAAGAATCCATTAAAAAGGATTCCCCAAGGCCCAACTAAAGACTAACGATTAGGATTCCAATCTGAATGTAGGTCTAGCAATTGAAGCCACTAGCTGATTAAAAAAAAATTCCATTTTCATCTTTATCGTCAGATAAAAAAAATACTTCCAGCAAGAAACAATTATGTGTTGATCAAAAGTCAGTTTGAAGAATTTGGTAAGCAATTGTTGGCTGTTCAGTCACATAAGAGGTAGAAATAAATGACTGATTCTCTTATTGTAGAGGTCAAAATTAAATTTGAAATGTGCTTACTTTATGTGTACTTAAATGATACAGTAACCATCATGCATACCATATTTTTCCATTTTTCAAAAAAGGACATCTTTTTGGACATTTGTGGAAACAATTAAACCGTCTAGGGTGGGCTGGAGCATGTCATAAGCCTGTAGAGCCTATGAACGTTGATACAAGACAGATTTGTTTCCCTTTTTCAACAAGCCCACATATTATTTAACATTTTAGCAGTTAGCCTATCTTGTTAATGTTATTGATGTACACAGCAAGGAGATAGTCTTGTAACACATCACCGTGGTTACTCCAGGATTCAAATGCTGACACTAACAACTAAAGTATGGAGTCTGAGAGTAACGACTATCAGTTGTTAGAATTAAAGTGATATCACAAACTATTTGAGGTCCTTGTAGTTCCTTCCTTGCACCAGTCAAATTAGTAGGCTACTGACAGTGCCATATAAAACCTAAAATGCAACCACCTTTGAGAACACTAATGTAGGGGGCACTGTCAAACTAATAAAACTTGCTTTTTTCTGGTAATTATAATTTTGACCAAATGAATAAAAATAAACACTAATAGGTTATACTGATTTACTACTAAAAAGTGATTTTTTTAAAAATATTGCTGAGAGTGTCTGTGTGCGTGAGAGAGAGTAAAAGAGGAGCAGAATTCCCAGTCTTCTGGTAAGTTGCCTGCTCAGTCAGAACAGAGACAGCCATTGCCTTCTGTGTCAGGCTTCTTTAATGGAGTCTTAACATGTCCAGCAGCGAACAAAGACCCAAGACTCCTCTTCACACTGCCTGCCTTATAGGACCCCTTCTGTCTGTCTGTCTCACTGACTGAGGTGTCCTCTGACGTGCCTAAATTCATTTTCTACAACACGGCCAGGCCTAGGGCAGCTGTGTCAGCATTTCATGAGCATGGTAAGGACTGCAATCTGGTCTATAGGCCCACATGTACTCTGACAGTCCTGTCAGGGAACTAGAAGGCAGAGATGCTCCTCAGCGCTTCTTACAAAAGCCTGTGTGATCAGCTGCCTCTCTGGAATAGCTTTCAGAGCATGGAAATGCCGGTATATTACAGAGACACAGAAATAGATTCATGAGGCAGCCAGAAAATAACAGAAAATATCTGGGAATTCATAGACAACTTAAATAGTTATTTAACTGAGGCCGTTGAGCATGTTTGAGACAGATTTTTTTCATTAATTTTGTACAGTAAACTGCTCTTCCTGTTCCTGGAAAGACTAGTTTACAACACCAGACAGCAGCATTGTACTGTACTGTAGTGTGCAACATATTTTTCTTTCTTTTCTTTTTTTGTTTTTGGATGTGTTGTTTTTGTCTTTGAATGCTCCTTCCCTAGTGTCCTCCCGCTGCTTTCTGCATGTTTAATGTATCAGTCATTCAGGTGGGGAGTGACTGGTATGGCATTGTCTTTTAGAAGCGAAGAACTCTCTGTTTTCCAACTGCTGCGCCATGTGTAACTGAAATTGACACGTCTTTCAATTCATGCAGAAAATATGTTATTGGAAGAGACATCTTTTATTCTCCAGAACTTTACATCACACACAATCTTGGCCAAGCGCTCTGATCTGGATCCCTTAGTGGATAAGGGGAGGGAAGGGCTTCACATGTATGTGTGCAAGTGTGTATATTTAATAAATAAGGCCAAAGACAAATCGATTAACACAAATGTTTAGAAGTTTTCTGGGGAAACTAGACAAAAAAAAAGTTCTATATAACTACCACAATATAAAACACAATATTAAATGTAGGACTGTGAATGTACACACTACTGCTGTTTGCATCAAAAAAACTGAGTTTAAAGTTTAAACTGCAGGAGGCGATAATGAGTTTGGATAATTCAATATTATCTTATTTAATAAAAAGATTTGCAGGAACAAAGCATGCAAGCAAGGACTGAGAGAAAGTTAAGCATGAGCAGTATAAAGGGAATGGTGGATTCAGTAAAAAAATCCATACAAGGTAAAAAGGTAGCAAAAGAAAGCATCATTCTAAACAAGCAATGCCTAAAAAGATGTTTCTCCACTCATATATGTATATAATATATAGTGCTTTTGTCACATTCAACATCCATATTCTGAGTGAATGTTATCAAAGCAGAACAACCAGAAACTATACATCCTGATGTGCAAAAGCCTTGAGGCCACTCTCTGGTCTCTCTCTCTGGTCTCTCTGGTTCTTTGGACATCGATTGCGTTAGCGCCCTGGGCTCTGGAAGCAGCCTGGCTAACACCTGGACCAGGGCCTGAGCTGCTGTGGGCCAGGCAGGTAAATCAGGCAGGAAATGAGAGGATGCTTGTTCCTGGAAGAGTGACACTAAACTTGGATCCACACACAGAGTTTAATCCTGGGATGTTAGAACATCATATCATTCAGTAAATGCACAGTGGCTTATATTACAAGCATGTTTTCTGGCCCTGATCATCTTGCGTAGATGTGTTTTTTCTGGCCTGGTGAGTGTGAAATTTATCCTGGACTGGCTTAATAAATTTCAACTCAGGCCGGGGTGTTTGAACGTGAGTGCAGTTTAGCTTTGTCTGTCCAAGGTCTCTAAAGAGCTGCACAATATATTGTTTTTTTTATTATTATTGCAATATCAACTGTCGCAATATACACATCCCAAAAGGTTGCGATATTTCTCAATAGACATGCAAGGGATTTTTTGTGTTAATTGAAAGAAAATATGAGCCGAATACTTTAAAATGTCACTGTCATTCTTTTTTAGTGGGGTCTTTTATATTCAAATCAATTGAACTTGTGAAATAATGTTGTTTTTTTTTGGGAAATTATTTCCTTTTATCTGTTTTAAATTCAGCAAACAATTTGTTGTATTTCAGCAGAATACTGAAAGCAGCAGAAAGGCAGAACTTAGTACGCGGTTTGTTTATCGTAAGTATTATTATCGTTATTGTGACACACACACACACACACACTCTCTACTGGTCTTTCTCTTGCTCCCTCGCGGTCCTTCATCCCTTTAGTGGAGTATGCATAACCATTGAGGGAGTGCCAAACTGGGCTGAGATGCTGATACAGTAGAAACCTGTTATATCCCTTTAATGAGTACACACACACACTTTCCACCACTTGGTTATTAGGCA
Source organism: Etheostoma perlongum (assembly GCA_026937815.1). Lineage (NCBI taxonomy): Eukaryota > Metazoa > Chordata > Actinopteri > Perciformes > Percidae > Etheostoma > Etheostoma perlongum. Next base: position 25,473,778 of record CM049381.1, read on the forward strand.
CCAAGAAAAGGAGGAAAACTATTTGAAAGTGAATTTTAGATTTCCGGTTGTGGAGCTTTGCCTAGGAGTGGCAACCAAGTAGAGGTGCAAGCAGTGCACACACACACATACACACACGTACACACACCCCTCATACACCTCACTGTTTCGGCTCCAGTTTCTCTAGCACACAGCATGGATGATCAAAAGAGGCCAACGACTGCCAACCATTATGCCAATGACACTTTGAGTAAGAGTCCAGAGAGCGCAACGACATGACAGCCATTAGGGATTGAAAGTGGGACTTTAAAGGAGGGCTGAAGGACAACTGTCAGCGCAGAATCAAAGGCAGAAAGTGAAATCTTCATAATGTATTGCACTCGAAAATTCCTGCTCTAGCTGTCTCTCTCAAGCATTTGCTCAAAAGTATCCCATACGCAGCTATGCCATTCAACTCCCCCCAAAAAAAACATGAAACAGCCAGGAACAAAGGTTGATGAGGGGAGTTCAGAGACTGGCACTATGTAAATGAAAGTGAACAGCGGTGTGGGCCATTGTGCGGGTGGTAGACAGATAGATCATTAAGGACCGGACTGGGTTACAGTCAGAGCAGAGGACTACTGGCAACTCCAGCACTGCACCTCTGTTTCCCCCCAGCTTAGATCCAGCTGACAAATGTGACTCAACCAGCATGGCAGTACAATTAGAGTTAATGGATCACACTCTGTGACAGTTACAAAGAGGACTCAAACTTTTTTTCAAAAGCACCAGCAGATGCTACTACACATCTAAAATATAGCTTAATGTGTTTACAATTGCTACAATACTTGAAAATCAGTAAACTGGGACCAGACAAACTCTCTGTGTTCCAACTTGGATTTGTCCACTCATCGTTAAAATTGACAAAACAGAGGGTGGCTTTGTATGTGTCGCTTTAGTGCTTTTCATTGGTGAAATCAAGACCTGCTGGCACTGACCAAACACTGCTGCTCTCTCGGCTTGGCAGAAAACTGCCTCTAATGTGTCTCTCTGTCGCATAATCAAGGATTTTACACTCTAAATCTTTGATCTGAGAGAACCCTCTCTGATGGGAGAACCCTCCAACCGTTACCACACACACATTGTACACACACCCCTCTTGGATCTCTGATCTCTCTCCAATTAATGATGTCAAATGAGTGTGTTTACAGGCTCATTAGATTACTGCTGCAGAAGTAGAGCACCGCCCTGCATCGCCCAACACACACAAATGCATGAATGCACACCCGGACCAAGACTCTCTCTGTCTTGACATGGCCCTTGGAGGGAAGCCTGATGGCAAAGCACCAAAGCACTACTGCCACTACAGTCATAGCTGTGGCTCTCTGTGGTAGCTGAGCCATGGTGGCACAACTCCACACACAAACACACACACACACACACACACACAGATTTCCCACCCAGCTGGACCAGTTTGGAGGCTGTTCATGGCCAGTTAGGCCAAGCAAATCCCTTGAAGAGCTCCAAGAGCTCAGAGACACAGGCTTAGGCCAAGGCCTGGAAACATACTGACAGGTGTGTCAGGAGGAACATGCATGGATAGAAGAATGATAGAGGAAGTGGAAAATGTGAGAAAAAAACCATGGAGCTTGTCAATTCCATCCAGCAATTCTTCATGTTTCATTCATCAACCAGTTTTCCCTTTACAACAGCTTGTTAACATGCAAGTCAGCATGCAGCCTTTAAAAATACCTCATATGCCGAGCTGTGGACACCATGCAGGCTGGGTTCAGTACATCTTCACTGGCCCAACTGGGTTAGAGGTGATCCTCAAACCCCTACTGAGAGTGCCACGGGCCCGCACTCTCACCTTAGCGCTCACCAAGGGGGTTGCTCAGGCACTCGCATTTCAACCAGGGGTAATTATGACACTAATGAGAGGAGCGTGAATCAGAGGGTTACACGCGGACAGGAAGACAGCTTTGACACACTGCTTCAATTACAGAACAGTCTGTCTTTGTAGAGCCCAAAGACGAAAGGGTTTGAGAGGAGTTACGAGGATGAGAGAGCAAGGGGGGCCGATACGGCCTCTGTAATTCATATTTAATATCTGCATCTGTGTTTCACAGCACCTAACAGGCCACTGGTGACGTAATCACCTCCTTAATTGGGTAGCAGTTGTTAATGCAGGAATCATGTGCAGCAACATTTCCCATTAGAAATAAGCACAATAATAATAATAATAATAATAATTTCTGTTATTAATAATTTCCAAATTCTGTTGTTGAACGCTGACTTTGAACATTATTTGTGGATGCAGTGGACACTTAGTTCACTGACACTGACAGCGACAAATACCTCTTTCAGGTATCACGCTCAGCTGGTCTGCACTTTTACTCACACACACACACACACACATGCACCCAGGAGGAAGTACACAAACAGGGGGAAAGTGACACGTACACAGACACACACACACACACACATTACTATTCTTTATCTTTTTTGAGATTATTTTTTAGGCATTTTATGCCTTTATTTCCATAGGACAGATGAAGACATGAAAGGGGAGAGAGAGGGAGAACAACATGCAGCAAAGGACTGCCGTAGGTCGAAGTCGTACCCGCGGCCACCGCGTTGAGGAGTAAACCTTTACATATGTGCGCCCGCTCCACCAACTGAACATACCCGGCCACCACACATTACTATTCTATTATGGTTTAGCAGCACTCCTTTTTCCTCTTACTGGGAATTCGATAAGCTAGAAAATCACTGCATTTTTCACCCACAAACATGATTTTTCTCTTTGGCTATCTTCCATCTTCCAGTCCTTTCCCCCCAAATCTTCCCAAAATGACTAGTGGGTCCTCTCAGGCTTGCTCATATTAGAGCCATTACGGCTGAGGCGGGATTTTAGTTGGGCCTGTATGTTTTAGCCCGGGCATCTTTTTTCTATCCTCTGGTCCTCTCTTATCTCGTTACACACTCTTCAGGCTTTGTGGTTAAATTATGTATTAAGGTCAATGTCAAAACACGGAAGATGTGTAATCTGCAGGGAGTTTCCTTTTATTCATTATTACAGTGAAGGCTGAGCACAACTGTCAGCCAGCCACGGTTGTGCTCAGCATGGAAGCTTATGTGCTCAGCGGGGCCCCACCAAGCCTTTCTCCCTCACTCTCCTCTCCCCTTCTCTACCGATCCCTTGGCTCCCCCCCCCGCAATACACACACCCTCTTCATCCTTCTCACCCTTCTCCTCCTCCTCCCAGACGGAACCCTGATAGATTTACCCAGCTAACCCGACTCACTTTGGGATTTCCCTCTTCTACAGCGCCAATCTGAAAGCTGTCAAGTGCACCTATATGCCGATGTCATACATCTGAAGGAGAAAAATGTGCATGTTGGAGAGGTAGAGGAGGGGAGTAGCGAAAAAAGGGGAGAGGGAGGTGTTGGGGAAAAGGAGGGTGTCATGCCATGCACTTGTAGTTAAGGGAATTTGTCTAATCTGGAATCATGTCATGATACAGCGAGGCTATGCAATGCACCCCCTCTCACCCCTCCCACGTGTATCCATGCTTGTGCATGAGTGAACGAGAGGAAGAAAGAAAATAAGATATAGAGAGAGAGAAGCAGAGATAGAGGTTGCCAATGTCTTCTGATCTTTGTTTTAATTGAAGGTAAACTGATGTTTTAATTTAAGGTAAACTATGTGTTGACAGGACAAGCTATCATACCCTTGGATTCTGCCGTCCACAGGGATTAGGATCTGGGGGGTTTGCACTTTCCCTGTTTCCTGTCTCACAACAACACTGGACCCCTTGTTTTCTCGATTGCTGTCAGTCAAAGTTCCCTTTCTGTGTCAGATATGTACTGACAGTTGTAGCACAGCCAGCTTTGAGGTAAGCCGGACCCCTTTAACCTCACTAGGTTTACAGATCTCTTCCTTCAATGGCTCATGGGGCCGGGAAACAGTTTGATAAATCTGGTCCAGTTTTGTAGCAGCCAGTGTAATTATCTTCCGATTAGATTAATTCAGTTAGGCCTCAGTCGCATTTACAATACTAACAGCATTCCTCGGAGGCGACCACTCTGTCATGTTAACCATTCCACAATTATGTCTGTAAGTGATAATAACTGCTGTTATTATCAACCAATGTGACATGCAAAGACCCATAAATAAACATATGCAACAAACGCAGACACATTAGAATGAAATAAACAAGCACATATATGCATAATGGAGAGGAGAGGAGAGGAGAGGATTCAAAGTCCCTTTATTGGACCATTTTCAGAGTAGAATCACAATCAAAAACAAGTTAAGAAAAGGAGACGAGAGGAGATTAATTTTGACTTCCAACAAAAAACCTTCAAAGAAGAGTAGGGCAAACAGAATAACAGAAAGGGCACAAGATAAACAAAGTGGACAACCAAGGTTATCACGCATGTTTCCCTCTGAAGGAGTGAGTGATGGAGAGAGGTTAAGGTAGTCACGCACCAGATAGGAAGCAAGGAGTCCAAGGTCAGCTTTCTTTGAAAAACAAACATCCTCTCCCTCTCTCTCTCTCTCTCTCTCCCTCTCTCCCTCTCCCTCTCTCTCTCTCTCTCTCTCTCTCTCTCTCCTCTCTCTCTCTCTCTCTCTCTCTCTCTCTCTCTCTCTCTCTCTGCAGCCCCTCTCCTGCTGGTTACATCTTCTCTCTCGCAACCTCACGTGTTGTGCTTATGAAAATGCCTCCTGACTGGTGGGCCTAATTACTGGCTCTTCGCTGACCCGCGCTGGGCTGAGGCCTCGTCAAAACACTGATTCAACATGAGCCCCGCACCGGCCAGCACCTCACACTAATGAATACTAATGAATGGCTTGCTGGCCCACTGCAGGGACACATGTTAACACACACACTTGTAGAGCGCTATTGAGAGGCGTGGAGGCCCTTACCAAAAAAAAACAGGCTACTCAGCCTATGCACAAGGCTATGCAGGAATATGCAACTCTCCCTGAAGGGATGCAGAGGAAGCACAGAAGCCCTCAAGGTTAAACAAAAGTAACAGTGAGCAGACTGGAGTGAGCTGACCCCTGTGAGGCATGTTTTGATTATCAGGACCTGTATACAGCTTAATGTATATCGGGGCATGCTGTGGCGGTTGATATAGGTTAACCTTACGCCCAGAGACTGTGAGCAACAATGATGAAACATGTCAGCTCAAGTGTAGTGCCGACGATTGGAGCAATGTAAACCGCTTCTCTGTTTCCTCGCGCTGTGCTGTAGGAAACTTCCATATGACTGTGGAGGTTATTGGATTTAAACCGGGGGCAAAGTGGTTAATAAAAAGGTGGCAAACTATGACCTCAAGTCAATGATAATCATGAAACATCATAACATCTTGTGAGTGACATTTTTTACAGTGAATGATAAGATGATTTCCAGCAATGGATAAATAGAACAAAACTGTCAATAAATATTGACATTAATATTTCATTTCAAAATAGTATATGCATTCAACAGACAATTTGTATATGTAGATTTATGATGTGGCATGGCTCCAGCTTGACTGAGCAATGGAGGAAAACTCAAATTGTTTTTACTCCTTTAAGCACTGCATGGATTTTGAGGGACTTTACTCGAGCATTTCCATTTTGATGAGCCTTTATACTTCTACTTCTATAATTTTAGAGGGAAGCATTGTATAACTTTACTTCTTTTGCATTTATTTGAGAGAGTCAGATGGTATATACACAACATATGATCTTATTAAATATGATACATTGTTATAGATTAAAAAAATACACAGTATATAAAGTAATTTAAATTAGTCCCAGCCTCGGCCACTTGCAAAATTTAAATGTTGCTCACACATGAATGCATCGATAATCATAATCTTATTTTAATAATACACCTGGTAGTGTTTTCTTCTTTTACTAAAGTAAAGAATCAGAGATCTTCCATCACTGGTCCTGAGTTATGTATCAAAATTGCAGATCATATCAACAGTTAAAGTTCTTGAACGTTGCCATGGTTGCAGTAGATATTAAAGATACTATACTAAGTACAGCTTCAAATTACTGTTTCAATAAGTGAGTATGTACATAATGTTTATAAACGCATGAAAATACTTAATTCATTTCATGGTGTTAATACATTTGAAACGTTTTACCATTCTGTATTCATATGACTTTAGTAGCCTACTAACTCAGAACAACATTTATAATCAATTTACTTCATGAAGAAAGATTCATATGAGCCCAAAATGTAGGCCAGACTCTTTTCTAAAAATAAAAAGCAGGCAATAAGTACACCCTCTAATACAAGCACTGTGTTAACTCATTGTCATAGCAGCGATATTTGTATCTAGCAAATTTTTGGGATTAAATTACACCAAACTACCTAATTCTGAGGGTGAGTCTGTGTTCTCATGTGCATGTGTGCCTGTGTGTGGGAGGGTGCAGGAGTGTGCACATGCTGGTTTTCCCCCTTGTGAGGAAATGTAAAACTCCTTGGTGTTATTTTTCTCCCCACCGTTTGTTCTTTTGATCTGTGTGTACATTATCTCCAGCTCTTTGAATTTCAATTTCACTGTCATGTAAGCTCTTTTCATCACAGCCGACGGTTGCAGCTCTAATAATATTCAACTTTTAGGTCACAGTGGAATGCTAATTATATTGCGATTTTAATTAATATGTCCCTGCAGGTTTCCATATCAAATCAGTTTTAACACTGTATCGTGCACTTTGAGCCAATAAATTACAAAAATAAAACCACTTCAAAAAGGAGGGTTTTAAGGTGTACAGGAGCAGCACTAGTTTGAACCTATATCTACATAAATTGCTTATTGTTGCTTAATAAACTGCATAATTTCAACCACATTTGGGTACATTTGGAAACAGTTTCAATAAGCCATAATTTTCTATTTTCTACCAATAAAACCATAAATTAACCTGCTCATGAGATAAAAGCATCAGCTTAGTTGGTTATTTTCAAGGACAACAGTGCTAAATGTGTTTTAAACACAAGATACGTTCAGGTGTTGTGATATTACTGACTGTGTGTGTGTGTGGTGTGTGTGTGTGTGTGTTGCTAGTGGCATTTAAGGACTAAAAAATGCTTCACTTTCCATCAGAGTGTCATTTGTCTGTCAGCATTTCTGTGTGTGTGCACATACATGTATCTGCTTGTGTGTGTTTGCTTGTGTGTGTGTGTGTGTGTGTGTGTGTGTGTGTGTGTGTGTGTGTGTGTGTGTGTGTGTGTGTGTGTGTGTGTGTGGTGTGTGTGTGTGTGTGTGTGTGTGTGTGTTTTGCTAGTGGCCTTTAAGGACTAAAAAATGCTTCACTTTCCATCAGAGTGTCATTTGTCTGTCAGCATTTCTGTGTGTGTGCACATACATATATCTGCTTGTGTGTGTGCGTGCGTGCGTGCGTGCGTGCGTGCATGCGTGCGTGCATGTGTGTGTGTGTGTGTGTGTGTCACCCTGAATCCTCGAATGGTTGTTTTGTCCTGCAGCTGAGGGTGTCCCATTCATCATGTTGCGACGGAACCGAGAGGCCTGGGATATGAGCACCGCTGTATTCCTCTCATAATCAAAGGTCATACTAGGGTCCAGTGTTCAAATTGCTTTACTTCACTGCAAAGTACACGCAAACACAGACACACACACACACAGATTCACACACATACAAAATATGCCATGCCAAATATGCTGTTTTGAGACAGGTATCAGTCTAAACCTGCTTTAGTTTTGTCTTTAAACAGATGCTGTATTTTCCATAACAATGTGCTGTAACACACCTGCACAAAAATAGCAAACACAGCATCTGTCAGTGACCTCAGAATAATGTTGATTAAAGTTTTTGTCCAATATTCACTTGAATTATGCTCTTACTATATCTCAATGTGACTGTAAAATTCTTACTGGACCACATTTATAAGTCGTTACTTTGTACCACAACCTCCTGAGAAAGAAAAAAAACAGCAGAGCCAGACGTTTGCACACAAAAATTGATATTCATGGTTGGGGAGGGGGGGGAGAAACTATTTGGATGTTTATTATACTTTAAAATGAAGTGATCCGCATATTGCTGCTTGCGAGGTAATTAATGTGGGGAAATCTTGAATTAAAGATGTAAATCCTGACACTTTGGCAGGGGGGCCGGTAAGGGACAGTGGTCTCCAAGGTCTAGATTATTCTTAGCGTATACCAATTAACACCATGTATCTTCTTTTATGTTCACTTCAATTAAGAGCCTTTACAATTTTTAAGTTCTTTTCTTCTCGGTAGTTAGAGAATGTCAGAGAGACTGATCAAAGGCATTAGCTGCCGTCCGCGCACCATAGGTAATGCTGCTTTGCATAAAGAAATCTGCATATTGCTATGAAGGTTTTCATTTCATTTTGCATGAATTACAGAGCCAGAGATGCAGCAGTAGATCGACGAGATGTGGAGTTGTGCACAATAAACACCAGACAAAGCATTCAGCCCTGAATCATCAAACTTCTTTGAATCTTGGAGGATTTTGATTTCAGCATCATGGTGACAATATCAAGAATATACAGGTCGACAGCAGTTGAACACCAGGTTCATGTTGTTCCAGCTGTTGGGATTGTAAAAGAGAGATTGGGGTTATGCAAGGCTTCTGTTACAAGCTGCCGCTCACTATTAAGAGTGTTAATAACGTTAAAGAGCGTGCCTACCAATGTTAGCACCCAATAACTACGGCTCCTGAAGTAATCACACCCTGATTTATGTGGGTGATTTTGGTACAACTGTCTCACAAAGCTTTGCTTGTTTACTAGATCACCATGTTTTAAAAGGCCTACAAATCAGAACAGGCCTAATAGCCTTCTACTCTACTCCACTGCTTTCCTTATTCGTTTTTCTGCTCCTATTCTCCTACTTCCTTTGTAAACCTAGTTTTAGCCTTGAGACCTTCTGTCTTCAGTTGAGGGTCAATTGAGAAATCACATAACACACCAAGCAGGTTGGGAGCTTCTCCATTTCTTCAAATATCACAGAAGAACTTATTTCATGTGCTTGTGTGATGCAGATTTGAATTAATGTGTATGCATGTGTTTTTGTCTACCTCTACATTGCCGGTGTTGAAACTCTCAACAGATGCAGGAAAAACAAACAAACAACCTGTTCAGTCGTAATAATCACTGCTACTTAATTCCATTACTCTGTCAGCTACCAATAAATCAATGAGCAAATGAACTGACTGGCTATATGAGGAATAGCCATCCAGTTTGTGTCTGTATTATTCTATTGATGTTCCACCAACAACCGTCCTGGAGATATTGAATGCTCTTTAAGTGAAGTGCTGACATCATAATAAAAGGCCACCGCGAACTGGCCGGCTGTGCGGTTTGGGAGCTGCAGGCTAAAGAGACGGACGGCCTCTAAAGGAGAAGAAGAAGAAAGGCAATCTTCAAAGTCAATACTGCAACCAAGTGCTCTATGTGGTCACATTTACTGCACATAATGAAACTCCAAATAGCCTCTCACATAAAACACACACAGCGGATACACTGATATAAAAAAAGTCATGGAAATGGAGCTGTAGTCGGAATAATTACACGATAACTGGAATGATAAATAATGTGTTCAGTGGTTTCTTTTGACACTAATAGCACCCTTGACTTGTTTTGAAATCTGTCAGTTTAATTGAAGTCTTTCCTGATCCACAAAAAGAAAATCTAGATTTGTGGAATATATATTAAAAAACATTGCATAGAGTTTATTTTTAAATCTACTCAAATGCACTTTCACCTCATGAGTGTGCATCTGTACCTGACTTTTGTGATGACAGTATATTTAATCCATTGTTCATGACTTCATAAAAAATGAAGGGTTGGCAAATTCAAACATCAAGATATTAAGTTGAGTGCTATGTCTTTGTAGATGTGTGTTTTCATAACCCAAGTGTCTCAAAGCATTATTAACAAAAATCTTTTGCTCAGCTTTGCATTTTCAGGGCCAACAACAGCAGCGGCTGCCCTGGTGTAGATACAAAGCATACATAGCACAGACAGCCATCTAGTGTTGGAAAGGAGCAGATGCATTTATCCAGTACAGGAGAAAGACACTTCATTGTAGCCTGTGTTTATACCTTCATTTGGTACAACAAAAATATTACAATAAACTAACAAAGCCTGTATTAAGCACTAAGTTATTTGTTGTGTGTCATCATTACACAAACGAACTGGAGGGAAAACTCTCATGCGCTTTTGTACTTTGGAACCAGGCACAGAAGGTACGCTAATGGCCAGAACTTGTCTTTTTAGCCCACACAGAACATAGTGCACCCTGGTTTAGCCTAATAGGTAGCCTGCTGCGAGAGCTTAACCTCTCCTAGGGATATAACAAGGCATCGGCTCCTGTGGACTGTGTCCACCTCTTTTACGAGAAACATTTCTTTGCTATTACCTTGTGCCTCTGTTTGCATCACAACCGCAAAAAAAGTGTTTTTGTTAATGTATTCAACCCAAATAAACAAAGATTATAAACAAATGTGTGCTATTGTGTGCATATCGGGAGCATGAATATGTATTTGCTGAGTGTTCAAACAAAGACACAAAGGGAGGCCCAACCTGTTGTCGGCTCAGCCCCTTTTTTCCCCGCTGTGAAAAACCTGCTCGCTTAATAATCGCACATCATTATGACAATAGATGTTAGGCAAAACACATAAGCCACGTGCAAATCACACAAGGAGACAGAAGCATGAGCAGACAAACACACATAAATACTGTACACCATGCATATCATCACAGTTTCATAAATTCCTTCACCACACATGTGAAGATCAATTTCTACCCTGTTTAAGATTAAAAAAAGATATACATTTACAGTACCTCACACATTTTTTACAGTACATCCCCTCGTTCTCCCAGCTGCTGTAAAGGTCTCGGCCCCTGTAGTCGTGCACTGCTCCCACAGACTTATCATCTAATTGCTTTTCATTGATCCTGTCCGATCAGGTGCTTAATGTTCATCCATTTCCGACGCTGTCTCCCGAGCACTTCTGCCAGTCCTAATCAGAGAAGTGTGTGTCCTTTTCGTTGCATATAAAAAACCCAGACCCAAGAAGGGCGATACAGCAGAGTATTGTTTTCAAACAAACTTTGCTTGTGTGTTTATTGATCACATTTGTACTTGCATGCAACACTATATCTCCTGGCTTGTTGTCAGTTCCAATGCAAACCAGATGAGGATATTTGTGTTGAAATATTTTTAATGCATTGTGGACAGGTTGTAACAGTTGTAACATGAGGCTTTATCTAAAGACAGGAGGACAGTCTCTGTGCCTTCAACAAAAGGGAGTACAACAATGAGCCTGTTTATTTTGGAGGACAGACAGTAAGGCTCGTCCTGTAAGGTGAACGAGATCAAGGATTTGGGACAGAAACCCCAAAGCTTCTCCTGAAGATGAAATGATGTCAGCATCAGAAGTGAATCCAATGTGTGTTGGCAGGCGCTAAGCTGGACTTCTGAGGGATATTACAGTTTGTATGACTATCAATGGACAGCACATAACTCTGAATAGATTTTTCTTTTACCCTGAATCTGGACTCTAGCCATCAGCACACACACACGCACGCAGGCACGCACACACACACACAAAATCGTGTCTCTAAGGAGCTATATCGCAGCGTTGGTTTAATATGCAGGCCAGTTCTTGGTGGTATCAGATCAATGGAAAGTTTCAAATCAGACACAGCCGCTGAGGCAGACTGAAGAGACCAGCTTTGGCGTATATTAAGAGAACATTTTCCTTCTCAAGATCACAGTTATACATTTTTTGATAGAGCCATTGAGTAAGAATCAACTGTCTTGTGAGGCTCATTAAAAATATTAACATGGAGAGTTATCTTTTCTTTTGCTCAAAATTGTTTTTTCTTTTTGCTTAAAATTGTGAGATTGGGTTACTTTAAAAGAAATGGTTTAATTCCAGTAACTTAATGCATTTTTTACAAAGCTTTATATGGATTCATGTAAAATGGTGTTTTACAAAAAATGTATTGTTTTTTATTTTATACATTCCATTGTTCCAAGAGTAACTAGTATTAGTGAGGCAATCCACTCATTTTGCCCACATTTGGTCTGTATTATTTTTTGATCAAACAATTGTTTTGCTGTGGAGTAAGTAAGTAAGGAAACAGAACATGACTACAGAAATCAAACAGCTCACCCGCAGTCTAGTCTACCTTGTACTCTAGCAATGGAATTCCAATAAGCTCTATGATCTCTTTATCCCATGTATACTCTAACTCTTTCATATGTAGGGTATGAGGAGATGATCATCAGTGCTGTTGCCAACTCCCTTCATGCCTTCCCTGCCTTTTCCCGTGCATTATTCAGTCTTTTCCTGAAGTAACAGCAGTCCTCTATATGCAGGCACGCCGACCACTAACACAACACACTAATGTGATGTAAAAATGAATGATGAAATTCAAGGAGGCCAAATGAAAGAGCATCGTGTGTGTGTGTGTGTGTGTGTGTGTGTGTGTGTGTGTGTGTGTGTGTGTGTGTGTGCGTGTGCGTGTGCGTGTGCGTGTGCGTGTGTGTGTGTGTGTGAATTCTGGCCCTGGTGTGAGCTTGTGTGTGTGTTCAAAGGTGAGGCCTTGGGTGATAGGATTGCCTTACCTCCTATGAGTACAGAGGAGGATAAAAGCCAGCTGTAATGACCTTGGTATAATGAAGGCCTTGCTGATTTTCATGATTTTCTTGCTTTCATGCCACAAATCTTCTATTCCATAGGAGGGGCAAGAAGGAAAAAGAGGGAGCTTTGTCTGGCCAAACATTAGCAGCACACATTTGACCAGAATCGAACACAAACTCTCGTTCCCATGTTCAAGTCATTATGTAAACGATTATGATCTTGAGGCAAATTAATAGATGAAACACATTTTTCTTAACAGGCTGGTCCGGTTTTTTTAGGTGACCCATTTATGTGCAATTTCCCCAATTCGTGAAGTTATTTAGAAAGTGATGTAATGCTTGTTTCTTTTTATCTTGAAAGCAAAGGCAGCTTGTTGTCTAGGGCTGCTCAGTGCAGCTAATATGGCACAATGAAATGAAAGGCTTCAAAAGAGCTTTTCCACTTGGAGCTAATGTAGTACTGTGGCCGACCTCCAAATGTGATTAGACTGCAGTAAACACAACAATAGCAAACAATAAACAACTGGTAATTGGTGTGATCCTCTGTTCCAACAAAATCTTCCTTGATTTGCTATGAATTATGAGCGTTAATGTTTCTGCGCGACATGCCCCTCTTAGGATATCAAAAAGCTCCCGCTCCGTTTTGATGGGCCTGTCTCATAAAAGGAGAAATGGAGGCCAACGTGGGAAAGTGATACGGTGCATTCATCAGAATAACTGGCATGAACTCACCTCTAATTCATACGGTCTCTGTGCCCGATACAAGACTCAAATGAATATTGGTTATGTGTGTGTGGAAAAAAGAGCGAGATTGGAAAAGGTGTAGCCCTGAAGCATCCCAGGTGAAGTGTGCCCTCTACAGGCAGATGTTATACATCATTGTATCTACTTTATGTGTATCAATACCAGTGTGAGGAAAATGTTTCTCCAGATTTTGCAAAGTTGAAGTAACGACATCTTGAGAAACAACATACACCACGTCACATATACACAACATATGATTCTGTCATAAATCAGCGTCCATGAAGGCAGCTGCTTACGACCAGGTTTTCCTGTTTAAGCTCTCCAACTCCATACATGCCACCTCTTTCATTAATTTGTGATGAGAGAGAAAATCTCAAAAGACCCCAATAGGCAGAGGCATTGTTTCTCTTTTAAAGTCATCTCAGATGGAAGGGGCAAACTTCAGAGCTTTAGTGAAGCGTCTAATGAAAGAAGTCTCCTCCTCTGCGGCTCCATTGCGCACAGCGTATTAGGAATCTAAATGTTGTTTGATTCTCCGTCTGTGATTTTCTTAAGGAATAAAAACAGTGTAGCGTGTTTACAGTGTAGCCATGAAAGAGCTATGAGAAGGCTCATCACTACCCGATGCCATTTTGGGAGGCGGAAAGTGAGGTTCATATCAGAGTTCACTTGAAAGCCATATCAAACAGAGAATGTTGAGACCAAGATCAAAGCACTTTCCGGTCCAAAATATCACTAGACCAACTACATTCTTGTAAAATTCTTACTTTATGCGAGCAGTTATTTCAACAACGTCTGGCTATTATTGGAAATCAAACAGACAGAGAAATATCTACAAATCTATCGTGCTTCTTAACTTTGGAGTAGTGGTGTGCACTGGCATTGAGATCGGAAGCAGCAAAAAAACTAATGTGACTTTTTGGACCATTGTGGTGGCTCAGGATGGGTAACTCAGGTGCAACATGCAAATGACTGAAAGGTCACGGTAACAGCCAAGCGGAAAAATCTTTTGAAACAATATTTTAAGGGCTTGGGAAATTTAAAAGTTTTATATCAGTTTTACATGGTGTATACCACCAATTTAAGGTAGAACAATATTCAAATTTTGCTTTTGGGACTTTTTTTGTAATAAAAGAATTTTACAAATTGTGAAGAAAGTACATTAAATATAAAGTGGGTGCGTAGTTTCTTTGTCTAATAAGTTTCTATTTTCATCTTTTAGAAATTCTGAAACCTTTTTCTTAAGAGTCAGGCTTTACAAAATAGTAATTATGTTTACTTTTACCCACAAATTGCACCATTTTTGTTGATAACATTCAATGAGAAAGTCTATTAGAGGTCTACATGTCAATATTGTATCAAGATGTTTAAAGTTAAATGCAATAAGCTATTTAAATACTCAAAAGTGCTCTGCTTTTTAACAGCATGAAAATTAAAAAATCAAACAAATCAGCTATGTTTAAAATTGTTTTCTGGCCCCAATACTGGAGCTGTGTGTCTTTCACAGTGCTTTCTTTTTTCATACAAAGAAGCTTCAGAGATTTTTTTCCTGCAGTCTGGATAAGAGAACGATTAGACTGGGGAAGATGAAAACATGCACACGGGCCTAAATGCTCACTCGTGACCAATATTACATACATTTACAGTCTCCTCAGACATTACGAGGTCCAATACATACAATCTTAAAAACAGTTAATTTGCGTATGTACTGTAGGTTTCACTGTTTTCTGCAAAACACTGCTGATTGTGTATTAGGAAGGACATCTTATTTGTGAGGTTGGTGAAGAGAACATTGCTGTGGGGATTGTTTGAAAGTTAACAGTTAAAATTAAGTTTAAATACATCTCAGACTTTTTTGTCTATATATATATATAGACAAACTACCAGCTGAGATCAGTTGTATTTTTTTTTTGTAACCAGGGCAGCAGTTTTCAGATTACATTATGTGCTTATATAATTGCAAAAGGGTTCTCCAGTGTTTCCTCAGTTAGTTTTTTTTTAAATGTTATCAGAGTAGTAACCAAATGTGCCTTTGGAACATTGGATGAAAGGTTGCTGATAACGGATGATGTATATATTGCATTAAAGATCAGCCACCCACTCAGATCAGCTGGTACTCTGTCTATAATGGAGTGGAATGGAAATTTGTAAGTGACCCCAAACTTTTGACCGGTAGTGTGTATGTGTGTGTGTGTGTGTGTGTGTGTGTGTGTGTGTGTGTGTGTGTGTGTGTGTGTGTGTGTGTGTGTGTGTGTATAATCCAAATATATACTCCAACTCTCTAAATGTACCTAAATGCTTATGCCATCTAAGTTAAAAATTAAATTTTACAGTGACGTAAACTTTGTTATTTTAGATTGTAAAATCTGTTCACATGTATTATCAAACCCTCCAGTTTTTACAAACTCAGGAATAAATCTGTTAAAACCATAAAAATAATGTTGGAATATTTGGAACAGGATGGATTTAATTTGTTTGTATGACTTTTGTTTGTCTTATGTCTGGCTCACATACAAATGTAACTAACAATGGTTGAAAGACCAGTTCAAACAAAAGTGGCAAAGCAAGCTCAAACATATGTCACTGTAACATGTTTATGTCCGATTTAAACAGGAGTGTATAAGTACCTTTTGTATTAACAAAATATACCAACAGGCTATTTTTAACTTTAAGGTTAGCAGCACCAGAATCCCGATCATTTGAAGATATAAAGGCTTGGATTGCAATCCAAGGATCTGCAACTTTTGCAATGACAAACATCTGGGAGTTGAGTATTTTGCTTCAATGTTAGCATGTAATGAGTAATGGAGAAAAGTATTTGTCAAAGTACCATTTCAAAAATTCATCATTTAGTTGATTAAAAATCTGAATTTCGTAATAAATGTTTTCAAAAACAAAGAGAACAAAAGTTATCAAAACTTATACAATGTGCAACAAACTTCAACCTTTAAAATATAACCATGGCCCACAGCTTATTCTATTATGTGCATAGACTATAATACGATCCAAATATCTCTCTACACAGAACAGCAACAACCTAACACTTTCAACTTTATTCACTCTCCTTATTAGAGCAGATTGCTTATCGCCTACTTCACAGAGTGCCCATATAACATAGCTGACAGCATTAAGGGAGAGCTGCATACATGAACTCCTCACTAACACTTTCCTACACTAACCAGCTGTCCCCCTGTGGTTTTCGCTTCGGCCAAACCTTTGAAATGTCCTTCAAGGCGTAAAAAAACAACATGCACACTCCTTTGGGTAAAATCCTATTTGTACACTGTAATTACTCTTTGAAAAGTTGCAAAGTTTAAAGTTTCAAGACCTTCACTTTTTCTCTTCTCATTTCTGATATTGATTAGGCTCTAAAACACATGTAAGGCTCACTGTTCTAAAGAACAAAAGAGGTTTCTCATTACGTGTTTTGACTCTGACAACTTTGAATGTTTCAGATTTGATTTACTGGCGTTATCAAGGGGTGCAATCAGGAGAATTCTGTCAATATTTTTTACATCCAAGCAACCACCATTAACTTGCTTTTAACCAAAAGGCTACAGGCGCTTTGAATGTGGTTATTAACGAGATAGAGGTTTTGGGTGCAAGGTGTCCTTAATGCCCTTCATGCTGAAAATACCAACAGAAATATATCAGTAAAGTCTATGTCAGGAAATATTTGGTAAGTCAACATACTGTGTGATCATCTTCATTAATAATTAATATTTTCATTATTTTATCTCAGTGATAATGCTCATGTAAAACAAAATAGAAGCCTTTGCAGCAAATAATTACATAATAAATGAAACAAAAAATACTTGATTGGAAAAAGAAATATGTGAAATGTTTTGTTTGGGGCTATAATTTGTATTTGCCAAACGGGACAGATTAGTCTAGACCAAATTTGTTATGTTCCCTCCATGATAAGTAATTATGCAGCAACACTGTAGTCCCAAAGACATAGATTAATCAAAATGTTGTTTTTGGTTACAATGATTGGGTAAGTGAAAATAATTCCAAGTGAAATTGCTATTGGACCATTAATACTGACCCTGTGATCACAAAATCCTTTTCAGTCATTTTCATGTTACATGTTAGCCACTCAACCAAAATGTATTTCTTTATCTCTTAACTATGCATTCATTCATTTGTTGGAGGTGGATTTGGTATGAGATATAGGGTTTTAAAGTCCCATCCTGCTGAGAAACAATCTAATCAATTTTTTCCCACAGGTGTCAAATAGGGTGCCCATTATTTAAACTGGCCTTTCCTTGTGTTGCTTGCTTTCTACGCTGGGATGCAGTGAGGGAGCCATGATGTCTGGGACCACACCTCCCTAAAGTAATCAATGAGGATGTTCAGCTCCATACACACCAGGTGCTCAGTCCAGCTGCTTCGAAGGAGTAAGGGGACGAGGAGAGAAAAGAGAGTGGAATCAGGCACAGATGTATTGTTGTTATTCATGCAAAGAGAGTCAGGATCAAGTTCTTAAGAGACTAAATTGAATACATAGAACTAGTTTCCTGGAAATGAGCTATATCTACATTGTGCATTGCAGAAAACAAACAGTCATAAATGGACAAAAATAATGTACATACTAGTAATTATAAATATGAAGAACACTGCATGAATATAATTGTGTTAAACAAGGTAAGTACTGTATGTCTCAACTGGTCTTAACTTGCAGAAATCAAGAATGGCATACATTTTATATCAGTGCCTTATGGACAGCGTTTATGCATGATGCAGAGGTGGAATGCAACTAAGTACACTGATGTATTTGAGTACAATTTTGAGGTCACCTACTACTTCTTGAAATATGATACCTTTTACTCCCCTACATTCATTTAAAAGCTATGGTTAACTACTTTGCAGATTAATAATTGACATAAAATAACCATGTAAAATATAACAGATTGTTACAGATTAACAGATTACAGATTTTGCCAAATATTCTTTGTAGTTGTAACCTTTCTCTACCTCGACCAGCATGGCTACAACATTAAAAGTACTAACAATAGTCTTGGCCTAGTAGTAGTAGTAGCCTAATGCCACACAGTCGAGGGCCATTCTGCAGCAAAATTAGTACTTTATTTCAGAATCAGAATCAGCTTTATTTGCCAGGTATGAGGATGCATACGAGGAATTGTTCTTAGGAACATCGTTGCTCACAGTGTGCTTACACATACAAAACAACCAAAAAATATATACACACTAATATACAGTATACATACTCTAAACAGAAACAATATAGAGGCAATGTGCAATGACTGCAATGAAGAGTGCAAAGTATGCAGGAGTGAATTGTATTATGTTAGTATATTACAGTATGAACAGCTCTGGAATAGGGAATGAGAATGATGAATAAAAAATAAATAATAAGTGAGATATGAATGAGAATGATGAATAATACTAAAGGAATAATAAGTGGAACCAGTAAACAGGTGCTGTTTAGAGATAGTGTTGCTGGGTTATTGCACAGAATTGAACCTGACACTGTGGGTAAGAAGTCAGCTGCTCATCAGAGAGATGGCTTGTGGAAAGAAACTTTTTTCCTGAGTCTGTTGGTTTTGGCGTATAGTGCTCTGTAGCGCCTACCAAAGGGGAGAAGCTGGAACAGGTTGTATCCAGGGTGAGATGGGTCTGCACTAAGTTTCCTGCCCGTTTTCTGACTCTGGAGGAGTATAAGTCATGTACGGAGGGCAGGTTGGCACCGATGATCTTTTCTGCAGTCCTAACTGTCCGTTGTAGTCTGTTCCTGTCATTTTTGGTGGCAGAGCCAAACCATGGGATTAACTTTCACCCTCCTCACCCTGCGTAAAATCTCGCGTTAATACTTTGTGGTTACCAGGGGAACGAGAGCTTGAGAAGTAGCGCTTGTCCTGAGGTCTCTGCTTTTGCTCAACGAAATGAACACCGGAGATACAGCGTTACATTTGTAATTCACAGGTAAACAGACACGTGTGCAACAGCTTCACTTCTGAAGAAAGTAATGCAGGGTCAAATCAACGGTCTAGCATTCACTCCCAGGTTGGTACCTTAGCAAGTTAGCCAGGGTAAACGTTAGCTTGCTAAAGCTATCGTAGCTAACGTTAACAAATTGTTGTCTGAGTCTCCTAGAATTAGCAAGCTAACACCAACTTTACTAACTATGTCGACCCTGGTTTTTCTTGCCTAGGGTGGTAGCTCTAAGTTGCGTTAGATAAGTATATACTGGCTTTAAGCAGCTGTATTTTAATAGAGATAAAAAAAATAGCTAATGTTCCGCAGATTCAATATGAGATCACGTTCACTTTTGCCTGTGGGCTAAAGCATTGACGGTTCGCGCTAAAATTCAATAACGTTAGTGAGTGTTTGTGTGTGTAACGTTACTCAAAGCAAGGACGACTGTCACCAAGCTATTGCATGTGTTTTTTTTGTATCAAACATTGCATTTATAATTTCTACGGTTATACAGTAATCATTGAGGTTGTGCTGGAAATACAGAACCAGCGTGGTGTTAACATGACTCTTATTTCTACACAGATACATTTGTCAGAGCAAATAAATAATAACCTACAAAATGCCATCACCACAAGTCCTCCAGCCAGTTCTTAAGATGAAGGTGGACGAGTTATTTCTCAACTGGTTGAGTGATACTGCAACCCAGTCACTACTCAAAGAGTATCTTGACATAATCAAAAGCGGACAACACATTAATTTGAGCAGTGGGGACGCCCAGGATAAAAGGTTGTTGACCTTCAATGAGAACAACAATGTGGCATCGCAAAGGAACCTGGCAGAGAAGAAGCCCGCACCCCTTGGTACTCCCTCCAGCCCCCCGTCTGCCAGTACACTACCCTCAGGGAGCAGCAGCAATACCAGAGTGACAGGACCCAATGGCAGAGTACTACGGAGGTCTGTCAGCACAAAAAAGGCAAGTTATCAACTGAAACAGTTAATCAACTATTTTCATTAGATTTCTGTAAGCATGCAACCCATAATCATAATATAAACCTCTTATTCAAATTGTTATGAAACCGTTTTACAAGTTTAAACAAGATTATGAGGTTATTTTGAGATCATGCCAGATGGTTTCATCTAAAGTTGCTGTTAATAACATCAAAAACAAGGTGTGTCCTGCAGTTTCAGCCTTCTTCTCGTTAGTTTAACCATACCTGTTACCATAAAAAGTATATGTACATGACATACGCACAAGGTAGCAAAAAAACCTTAAACAAAAGATTTTTGAAGTCATACTCAACTCGATAGTCAGATAGATGCAGACTCAAAAATTATATAACTAGCTAAATATACAAACTAAGGTTTTTAATGATGCACAACAGCAAAGTAAACTGGCATGTTTCTGCTCTAGGCATTCCTCATAACCTTGCCAATAGGCCTTCCTCTCAGAAGACATTTTAACATGTTACTGTATAAAAAGCACCAGTCTAAATAATATATTTAATGATGAGTGAATTCCATTTAACTGCTTTTCAGGGTCCTAGTTATTAGAAATTGTATCAAAATCACAGTATGTCCTATTGCAATTTTCAAATCCCAGGAGGAGCAATTTTAGTTAACGTTGAAATGTGTGCCAAAATACCCTTTTTAGATTCAATAATGTCATGCTGCAAAGATGTTATGGCTTACCCATCATATTCTACAGGCTTAAAAATACATCTTTGTTTGGTACAGATTCCCCCCAACAAAAAAAATCGCACCACAATCATTTTTTAAATGTTTTTCAATTAAATGAGAATAATGATGTAAAAATGATCATTCCCTACCATATTGCAATTGCAATATAAGTTAAAATAATCGTAATTACATATTATTTTCAAACTCATTCGGCCTTAGTCCTGGTATTGTTAAATAAAAATGGAACAGTAATGTCATTAAAGTAGAACTGGGCGATATGGAGAAAACTTTTCTCGGTATGACAGGTCAGAATGTCTGCTATAAAAAGCCTAAAACGTAACCACTGTTACATTATACTTTTATGGGTTTGCTAACAAGTGCACGTGCAGTATAGCCAGTTGCAATATAGAAGTTTCCCCTCATCAGACATAGCATAAATATCCTGTTATGGTTTGAGTTACTGAGTTAATGGTTGATCTTTTTTCCATTGGATTATAGCATCTTTTATGTTGATAGCATGCTGTCTGCTGCAGTGTCTTTCTTTATACTAACACCCCTCAAAGTTGGACATTTTTTAGAATCCTTCATTTAGGGACGTTATCATTTTCTTTAATCCATCTAGTTTCTCAAACTTGGCCTTAATGTAACCCCTGGGGTCTTTATTTTCCCAGGCTGGCCACAAGAGGCTGCTGGGTAGCCTAAAGGATCAAAGGCATTTAAGTGCTGTCCACTCTGCACTATCATACTGGAGCCTCCATGTCTGTAGGCATATGTAGTGATTATTAGTCAAATACTTTCCAAATGTTCAGGCCTCGCTTACGAATAAGTGTGGTATGAGAGGTGGGAGTGTCTGAACCTAGCCTATCCCTGGCATTCTTGTTACTCTTTTTAGCTTGTGTTATGCAGATCTTATTAATTCAATTCAATTCAAAGAAGCTTTATTAGCATGACCATAGTGACATACAGTATTGCCAAAGCTCATAAACAGGGAGACATTGATCACATTTACATCAACAATCATAACAACAAGAGCAAAACTGATGATATCAGCATATCAACATGACAACATTACAGGTGTGTGTGTGTGCGTGTGTGTGTGTGTGTGTAAGAGGGGGGGTCACTATATATTATATATAATATATTATATATAATATATATATTGTATATTATGTCTCTAGAGGTAATTCTGATTTTTTTTCTTTGGGCTGCTTTGATTATAAAAGAAATCAACCCACGCAAACCATTTAAAGGCTTAAAATCTTTTGTATATCTGTTCAAGGACTCAAGGATAAGATGAAAAATCGCGACGGTGAGTGTGGTGACAGCCAGACAGCTGGAGGCACGTGCTCTTAGAATCTCTGCCTTCTAGATGCTGTTGACATGCTAAAGACAGGCATAAGGAGGCGTTCTAGTGGTTGCTGTTGAGACATGTGTTCTCTCTCTGACTGAAACACTAAGGCTGGAGAGCTAGACCCAGTGTTAGATTCAGAGCAATGACTTTATTTCTTGAAGATGATGATGGTATTTTCTTCTGTTGTGAAATGCATATAACTACACCCAGCCCACATAAGTCACCACAAATCAATATAAACCAGATCCACAATACATTTTCAAACACTACTTCTACCAAGGGTCCAAAAATAAATAATACCAGTTTGCATAACTTACATAATCAGATTTTCAGGACTTTGTGTTCCAGTAAATTTCATAGAATTCTTATAAAGTATATATCATGTTAATTAACTAGAAAATAAACTAAAATGAAAGTAAAGACTGATTTACAAAGTCTATCGTGTTTATTTTCCATTTTCTCAGACATATGTAGCTAACTAAAGAAGAAGAAGAAATTATTCATGGATAAAACGGTCAGAACACAGGTGGAATATGATGTAAAAGACTAGTCTCCTTTGTGGGTTTCAGATTTTATTGTTTCTCACAAGAGTGATCAAATGACTTTGAATATTTACCAAGCGCTTCCTCTCTTTCTGTCATGGCTAGTTAACATGAGCCCATACACTTTTTGATTTTCACATCCACGTCTCTTTCATTCCAGTGACCTTTGGCCCCTAAGGCCACCCTCTCACCCCAGATTAAGAAACAACAACAACTGCTGGCCAGTTTATCTGTGATGTGTCATGGCATGTGGCCACACTTTGTCACTCAATATTAGTGAGGTTGTATAAAGTAATACTTCTATTTTAAGACAAAACAATTAATTCCGGTATACAGATGCATTCTTCAAAGGATTACTCAAAAATTCAATTTATGTCACACTGATGCAGCCTAGAACAGCTGGTCTGACTTTGACATCAGACACTGATATAGATAGCCTTGGTTCCCTTGTGTTGGCATTGTATACCCAGATCTCTGCCAGTGAGATGAGGTGTGGCAGCACATTCATCCTCTCTGTAATTTACTCTGAAACAACTTCTATTGGATGCTGCTCATTGTCAACATGTGTGGTCATTATTATGTATTTACACTATGTACAGTACATTTCAGCTTTCTATGAAGGCTTGTGTTTCTGCTCTGCTGTATAGCTTAATACCTAAAGTTTCCTATCTGTTATGAGTCCAATATGACACAAACAGACACTCAATAGTTTTAATAATATAGAACAGTAGAAATAAATTTACTTTGAGGGTTTCTGTTCTCAGTGTCTGCATTTAGGATCACAGATTATTTGCAAGATGTATTTTTATAACATGCTTGGATGGGCTCAGCAACATTGAAGCTATTTGAAGCAGGGGGCCTAGGGTCACGTTATCAGTTGCCTGACCTGTCAGAGAGAACCAGGTGTTAAACTGTTTCCCACAAGTCCTTTTTATTTTGGAGTCCATGTGTTTGGGATTGCAAACGTTGGGTTTCGGCTAAAAGGACTTAGCTGGTCCATGCCTGAGTGAGTTAGCACAAAGAAATATGAGCTGTCTGTCAACCTATGCACTTGTACAATAGTTATTGAGCACAATTTTAAACCTAACATTTTTTTGGGGTAAATACAAATCTTATCTCGGCTTCTTGAGTATACTGCCACATCATTTGGACTCTCGCAGTAGTCTGTGGGCTGGGGGTTGGGTTATGTGCTGTCACTCCTTATCTGCAGCTTCTTAATTTAGTGTTCTGACCTCTTTGCTCCACTTCTGGTGCCATGTAGACTAGACAGATTTTCCAACAAACCACCATGATAATGTTGACTGCTTTTGCAATATTACTCATTTGCAAGCCAGCTGATCTTCTCTCATCATTCTACTTGTTGGCCTTCCCATCATGTTGTCAGTCAATCAGGCCTATTTTTGGCCCACATTCACATGTATCCCAAATCCCTGTCTCAGACATCCGATTGTGATGGATTGAGCTGGAGCTTTCTGGATTTCACAGCAGCATCAGTTCTGTACTCGCGCTGTGAACCAGTGAGATGGTTTGAGTCGCTCTGTGTGGATGTACTGTGGTACTTGTCACTGGTTCAATCGTGTTAGTAATGCAGATACTAAAGCCAGCTAAACATAGTATTTGTGGGACATGTTTATGCTTGTATTGGCAGTTTGGGAGAGCCCTCTGGGGAGTATTAATCGGTTTTCCCCACCCTTACGTAATATTTCTCTCCACTCTGGTTGCCTGTCTGACCTGCATGTTGTCTCTTGAATATCACAGTTTTTGAACAACAGCGTTGCATACCATTTTGATTGAAGCTGAACTAAAATAAAACCTCAACAACCTGTGAATAGTGATCTGGCCCCTGAAAGTTCTGACATCTAGACCTGCCAATAGTCACTAACTCCACATACTGTTTTATAATCTTCTCTGTATGTAATGAAGTAAACATGACTAAACACAAGTTTCTGTACAAATCAGATTTAACAGTTTACAGATAAGACATATTGTTGGGTCGAGTTTTTCTATTTGTTAAAGTGACCCATTAGAGTGTGGACATAGTACATTACCCGACTGTCTGACTGGTAGACTGGCTTCAGAGGGGAATGGTGTTTGGAAAATCTGCTGGCAATGGCCCTAAGATGATGTGGTTAGTGACGATGCTTGCTGGAGCTTGTCCATTATAGTTATTTGAAAGGCTCACGCTCCATACCATCCGTAGGAAGCTTATGTTCAGACCCTATGTGTGTCTGTGTTGGTTCCTGAGTCCACACTGTTCACATCATGTGTGCCTTGATTTTAAAACACCAATGGGGCTGTTGCCTCGTATGTATACCAACACATCATTATCCCTTGTGTGTTGTGAAACCTTTGTTTATGAAACACTTCTTTTTGTTTGCGCAAACACAAAAATGGACAGTATTAAATGTGAGTTGACAGTTTTTATGTGATATACCAGGTTTTATTATGGCCTTGAGGCTTTTTTTTCCATGTATGGGTGAATTGATGGGCATGAACAAAAGGCAGCCAGTGTGAAAAAGCCATCATACAAACAGCTTATCAAGCATGGGCAGTGTCCTGTGTGGACGATAACAGGAACTGGGTTTGAGCAGAAACCAATGGAAAACTGTGGACTTTGTGATCCTGTCATCTATAAATAATGTGGGTGTGCTTTCACTTTCTGTGTAAAATAACAACAAATATAGGTTTATTTACATATTCTACAGATGTGGACATCGCTGTAACATTTATGCTTAATTAACATGTATTGGTTGGGCTTTCCCTGTGTACAGTCAATGCAGTGAAAGCAATCCCAGAGCTGTTAGATCAGCATATTTCTGGAGAATTGATGTAATTGCCATCACTCTAAGGCATCGGCAACCGGAAGCAGATGCTTGTTTGAGGACTAAAGATACACCCTTGTTTTCCAGATCTAGTTTGTTGGATTGGCCAAACTGTGCTTACTGGTGCTTTTAATAGGCACAAATTGGTTTGGTCATCATTCATTGAATTTGACATGTCTCTCCCCCCTCTATAGCCCATCAACTATAATAAGATTTGGAATGACTGGCAGCCCAAGCTTGCAAGGGGAAGGCAAAACAAAGACCACAGTTAGATATGATGGAGAATAGTTGAATATTTGTGTCTTATAGTTATGTATGTATCATCTGGTGATTTGACCTACACTCTTGGTACCTTGTATTAAGTAGTCATACAATGGTTGTGTTCTTTATTTGCTACTGCCTCATGAAGTGTATGTTGTCTGTGATTTATAGTTTCAGGCAGATTTAAGATCAGATGTAGGTAGATTTAGCAGAAGTAATGTGGCTTTCATTATATTGCATCCCTTCCGGGGGATTATTTAGAATTTTCCCATTAGTGTCTGTACTGTCAAAAGGAAGAGGCCGTTTGCAGGCCCTTAGAGCACAAGCAAAGTTTCTCTGAAGTATTTGGTTGTGTGAGAGCTTTTCATGAGTCATCGTGATATTGAGGTGCATCCTTCAATTGGCTTCGAGACTGCTGCACAATGCAACAACAGGTCTGTCTCTTTACATAACCTTCTATGAGCACAGAGGAATGCAAACTGGAAAGGGCAGATTCATTGCACACACCCCTCCCATCCCACACATACTCACAAAGTGACTTCCACACACAAACAACCCGCCACTTCTTATATCCCCACCAGCTTTGATGCGAGGGCTCTCTGACCCTGTGCAGTGTATGTGTGTGTGCGTATGTGCATGTTATGTAGAGACTAGGATAGAGCAGCAAGCAGAGCTGAGATTGTGCGACCAGATCTGGAATGGGAGAGAGAGGCACAGTAGCAGCTGCTCCCTTGCATTAAGAGGCTCTCACTCTGACAGAGGACAATCACAGGGACACAGAGGACTTATACTACTGCCATTGCCTTTTGCCCACAGTGCTGACTGGTACTGAGTGATTTGTACAGGCAAGAGGATAATGCTGGATTGAGTGTTGTGTTTGTGTATATGTCTTCCTCGTCCTGTCCGGAGCAAGGATGAGGATGAGGGAAGTGTCTCTGCGTCAGGACCCTGACCTGAGGAAGGAGTTGGCTCTGCTGGCACGCGGCTGTGACTTTGTTCTGCCCTCTCGGTTCAAGAAGAGGCTCAGAGCCTTCCAACAAGGACAGGCAGGTGTTTGTTTGAGTGTACCCTGTACCACACAGGTTTTTCCGGCCTATCAGCCAGTGGGAATGTCTATTGATGTGGACTGGTATTTGTGGCTTCATGTCTTGATATTCAGCTTGCGTTAGTACAAATCTGCTGTATTACACTGTTAAATTACAGTGATTGTCCCTATTCCTCACTGTTGCCAATTATTCTTCACAAAGTAGAACTTTAAGTGTTGTTGGAGCCAGCTGCACCTTGGACGAATGAGGACAAATGAGTTACAGCACTTTCTCTAGGCAACTTTCATTAAATAGATTACACACACTATTTTTATATGATTTTTTTATATGAAATGTGACTGTTGTACAAATATATCCACTTTTGTGGTTTGTTTTTATTTGTGGGCAATGTATTCTTCATTAGTACAGAGAAATATGAGATGGGAGCCGTGGTTTTTGGATAGTGTTTTATCTTGTTTGGTATGTTGTGCTCAGTCACTGTACTGCCCTCTTTCAGACCACATCATTGTGAATGTGTGAAAATATCATGGGGCTTAGTTGTTGTGCTCAAGAGCTCTGCTAGCAGAGAGAGAGAGAGAGCGCATGCTGGGCATGGCAACAGGAGATGTTTATGTCCTTTTATAGCCATGGCTGACACCAACACACAGCATAGAGAAAAGGAAAGGACCAGCAGCATTTATGACTTATCATGTTAAAATGAGCAGATTACCACTGACCAAATACAGAAAAACAATTTCATTTCATTTGTTGACACATACAGTATATCATCTAGAAATGGATATGGCTAGATTTAGCCGCCTTGGGTTCTCCCCCACTTTTTGATCATGTTGTTAAAGTATTGTTGCAGACAACGTAGACCCTGTCAAATCTAACTAGAGGTGAGAACAATGGGTAGGATGTGTTAGACCCCTCTAAAAAGTTTTTAGTAAGTGGCTAATATGTGTTACATAACACATTTTGATTTTAATGCATTCTGGCTTTTTATGTGTATGGCTCCACTGATTAATGTCCTCTACAGCATGGCTCTTACCAAGACTCCCAGTGTGAGATTTTATCAATGAATATGATCGCCTCTCGGTATATCAACTGGGCTCAGTTTGTGTAATAAATCATAATGGTTTACACTCAAATGTATCATTACATAAAGACATGGGCCCATTGTTGCATTATGTCATTGTCATTAGACTTAAAAGGATACACTGGTTTCCATCATGCTGCAAAGGCCTCACACACAAAGCTATTATGTTGGGTCCTATGCATAAGTAGTTAAAATAACAAACACGGCAATGTGTCCAAGCTTTGACTTATTGGTTTAAAAGATTTTTAAAAAATCAAGCTCAGATTTTTATTCTGTAATGATTCAATACTAACAGACCCTAACTCCTTGCTATACTTCTGCAGTTCAAACCTAACACACACATGCATCACAGCCTTACGTTTATCTCCAGGTCTGTCATTCATAACCACTGTTTGCCTGTAATCGGGTACTCTGTTTAAACCTAGCTAAAGGTGGCTCTCTCAGTCTTTCTTTTGACGGGAACACATTGATGCATCATGACATTGCAGTCATCTAGTCATTTTGTTGGGGCTGTCCATTAAAGAAAATCTTAGTTTTTTTAACTAATAGGCCTTTTCATAGCAGATACAAGCAACATTGAGATAATATCATAAATAAGACCAGTGTTGAATTCAGGTGTGTCAGTTCTAAGGCTATGGTATTGTTCTGCTGACTCACAGTCATGGTTTACTGGAACACTTGAATGACAGCTATCATACAGCATCATACATGCATGTTATTTATAATTTGTATTGTGCATTTCCTTCTGTGTTGTCAAAATGTAAGTTGTGAAAATGCCACTTTATTGATTTATTTGATAGTATTGTCCCTCTCCAGAAAAATTGAGTCCTTTATTGTTTTTGAGCATATAATTTACAAATATATTAAAGGTCTCATATTGTAAAAAAGACCCTGAAACGCTGACCAATCAGAGCAGACTGGGCTTTTTCTGGACAGGGGCTTAAGGAGACGTGCTAAAACTGAGCGTTTTAGACACAAGGTGAAAATGGGTATAATTAGACGGACAGTATGAGAAAATTAAAGTGTTTCTTAACATTAAAGCTTAAAGTATGACCCTTAAATTAGCATAATATGGGACCTTTAACATGGATCACAAAATGAAGAGTATGATTTATAACTTAAATCTAAGCATTCTGTGTTTTCCTCAACAGATGAATGGAAATATTGGTCTGAAAACATTACTTTTAATAGCATCAGTAAACGAGTCAAATAATGTGGTTGTCTTGTGGTAACATATCTCATGTTGTTTAAAGTTATATCACAGATTATGCTTGTAAAGACCAAAATATACTTTTTAAATAAACATTGTTGCCACAGATACCAAAACAAAAGACCCTTTAGACCAATTAGTTGACTCAACTAAGATGGGTTATCCCTGTCATGTATGTCTGTTCAAACACATATTGAGTTGCACATCTGTCAGTAGATTACCATATATAGATTTTATTTATTAATGATGTTCTTAGCCTTATCTAGTATCATTTTGTTCTATACATCCCTTTAAATTCCCTATTACTTTAGGCTTTATTTGATTAACAAATTACATTAACAAGTTGCAAACATTGCAAGGTCGATCATAGTTTTCAGCAACAGATTAAAATGATTGTCAGTACAACCATTCCACACATATGATGTCAATTGACACATCTTAATTTAAGTCTATTACGGAGTGATAATCTATTAAAAGTGAAAGTCAATTACAGAACAATGGAAAATAACTCCCAATTCTTTCCTGATGGGCCTGAGGGCTGTTGAGAGGTGTGGCTATAGTGCTAGCAATGTAGAGTTTGTGTTGAGACGAGCCTTAGCACATTCTGGAACGCTTGAGCTGTGAGCTGTTAGCATTTGCTAGCATCAGTGGCTAACAGTTTATTTCTGTGTGTTTGTCTCAGGCCCAAGTGAGGACGGAGGAGCCTGTCACCACAGCCCTGAGTGAAAGCATTCCAAAGTTTTACTTCCCACAGGGCCAGCCCCAAGCCAATGTCAACATCGACAGCCTCATTTCCAAAATTGAGAAAGTATTTTCCCAATTCCCAAATGAAAGGGCTACCATTGAGGACATGGGGCAGGTCGCCAAGGTGAGAATATGATTTGTAGCATGGAAGTTTAGCTGCCACCCAGCAAATTATTTTCACTAGTGCCATTTAGCTCCGGACTTTTACGAATGTTTGCTGATTTAAAACCTCTTTGGAAAATATTATCTCTGTCTCCCTGAGGAACGTTAGCAATGGCCCAAAAGGACCCTGAGTAAAGAGAGAAATGACAGCTAGTTTTCCCTCAGGGTCTTTAGGTGATGAAGCACTGCTCGCCAACCCAACATTGTCATTGTGCTGATCTTCTCTGCATTAAAGATCACAAGTGTGTGTGTTTCTAGGGAGTTTTAAGTTTTTTCCAATCTCTCTTCTCTATATCCACACCACACACTGCCCCATCTTTTCTGCTTACTTGTCTTCCTAGGCCTGTGAGTGTCCTCTCTACTGGAAAATGCCATTGTTCTGCTTGGCTGGAGGCGACAGGACCGGCTTCATGTCCGTTCACAAGTTTGTGGCTATGTGGAGAAAGTAAGACAATGGCCCTTCTTATTCTCACTGGACCCCTGGTATACTCTCAGCCAAATGGCTCATACAATCTCCTTTAAACAATAATGACCGCTTGCTGAGATTGCATGTAGCTCTCAGCTATTATGACATTTTCTTTGTCATTTCAAAACCGATATTATTTATCACAAAGGGCTCACAAATGCTCACAAGGGAATAGTTGCTGGGCATATACAGTATTTGAATGAAAACATCTATTTAGTGTCTTTATGCATTAAATTGAAAGGAATACCATGGGGCTTTTGTAATGTCGGCTGTGCTCTTAACTGTGTGCTGAATGCTGTTGTATGCAATAGGCATGCTCTTGTATTAATGTGTGAGCCTCCAGAGAACTGGAAAGACCTGGCCTTTGACTTGAACTCATGACTGAGCCATTCTTAGATGAGAGGCCACAACAGAGGCTTGCATTATTTCCCTGTCGCAACCATAACACTCAATGCTTATAATCACCAGGCAGTGATTCAGAATCCTAATTTCAGAATGTATTATACCTGCACTTGCACATTTGAGGGTAACAATTTCAAACTTGTGCTTTTGAAAAAATTATAAAAAAAAAAAAGAATAGAGAGAACATCGAGTAAAAGAGGGAGTAACCATGCAACCATCTGTTCTCTCTTTTCTTCTCTCCAGAACTCTGCAGACCTGTCACGACGACGCTTCTAAATTTGTGCACCTCTTGGCCAAGCCTGGCTGTAATTACCTGGAACAAGACGACTTTATTCCATTCCTGCAGGTACTGGCTGCAGCACACCCAGGGAGAGGGCTGGACTTGGCAATGCAGGGTGGCAGAATTTGCATTCACTTGGGTGGTGCGAACTGGACTTAATTTTAGGCATTCCCTGCTGAAGCATTGCTTTTTCATGTGGCGGAGGACTAATTCAGGGTGTTACTGTAAACCAGTAATATAGTGGAGGGGAGTATACTGAAAGGAGGTTCCATCAGTGCTGCACTCAAACTCAGCAGAAATTGACCAAGGAGAGATTGGTTTCATGTGATGCACTAAAACAATCTTAGAAAGTACTGTATGAACACAGATTTATCAAATTGTTTCGTAAGAATAGTCTAATTGACTGTTTGGTCAACCTTACCATGTGGACCTGCTGTGCTGGCTGTTTGTATTCTCATTCCCCCTGACAAGCTGTTGATGCTCCACACTGGCCCCACCCTACACCTGATTCATTTTCATGCTGGCAGAAGCGTCTGGGCTATACTGAACACCCGTTAGATGGCGCACACCGTTTAATTTGTATTGTTCTGCTCAACGAATGGCCTTTGACTGTTCTGATAAATGAAAGGCGGATTGCAGTGGAGTAGATTTGACTGTCCCCGCCTGTTTCCTGTGCTCTGTGATTTATGTGTTTCTCTATGATTTAATTTCTCACACTAAGAGTCAAAGAGGCACAACGGCTGCCCTGAAATAAAGCCTTTTAATTTAATTGCCGCCTTCGCATTTATGTCAACAATCCTTTCCCCCAGCAGAAAGAGAAGGGGGTAGAATAAAGGAAAGATATGAGGGAGTTTCATGGCAAGAATATAGCTACAGTTCATTTGAAATGCAGCACACCCCCTGTGACTTTATGGCATGACGAAGGAGAAAAGGTTAAGAGCAGTCACTAGCAAACGTCTTTTCTCTGACCCTCTTATCACTTTGCTGCCAAATCAGAACGTCTCAGCCCAAAACCGGTCGACCCAGTGTTTTCTGACTTCAAAGAAACATTTAAATTTGATGGCCTCTTGCAACAAGGCCTGGAGCCGTTCTTTACATAGCACGATTTATAAAGCATATGGCATGACAGAGTGATGTAGATAGACATTGACAACTTTTAATGTTGAATAAGCATGCACTACACTATATTATATGCCTACTTTGAATCATATGTCTACCGCAAAAAAAGACATGCTTTGCCATTTGATTCGTCTGTGAAAGTAACTGCAGAATTTGACAACACATATACGTTTGTTATTGTTGTAGGCACTGCATGTCATTGAGTTGTTCTTTTGCATTTGTGTTGGTTAGTTTTTATTGTTTTGGCACATCTGGGCATGGCCATAGTGAGCTGACTGTATTTTTTTTTCAGGATGTGGTGAACTCACACGCAGGCCTGGCCTTCCTAAAGGAAGCACCGGACTTTCACTCGCGATACATCACTACGGTATGCTACCATAACACAAGTAACAGCATACACAGACACATTAAAATGCACTGCATTGATTGCGTTTAGCTCACTTATTAATTAGTTGATAACAGTGTTGTCTGTTTTTCAGGTGATTCAGAGGATATTCTACAATGTGAACCGTTCATGGACTGGGAAAATAACATGTTCTGAACTCAGGAAAAGTAACTTTCTACAGGTATAAGACTTTTTGCACTGGTACCAAAATCTATTTTTCTGTTATAAGGTTGTCTGTTGGTCCTTTAAACATAAAAAAGGTAAGTATTGTAAATACAGCAAACTTTTAAAGTAATTAAACTCACCTCCTTTATCTTCAGTTGCACATTCACAGGTTTTAACAGCAAAATGAATGCTAAATGCTGAACCTAATGTACTTACACTTGATATGTTTACACAAATCACTTAGCTTCCTTTTTTCCCTCGAAAGAAACCCTGTGTTAATAATGTAAGGTTTACTAAAGAAAAATTCAATTTTGTACCAAGGTAGACCTAAATTTATAGTTTTGGCCATCATTTCTATTATGATAACAATGTTCTCACCAAAGTGAAAACAGAATTTTCTTTTTTCTTTTATTACTTAAATAGTATTATTTAAACCACTTAATTTTGAGTTAAAAGAGAGTAAACACACAGTAAGAGTGAGGGCACCCATAATTTTGGTATAACTCCTTATTGTGCTGGAAAACTGTTCAGTACATACAACAAATATAGTAGGTCAAAAATAAACAAGGAAGGCTGTAAACTATAATGGACAGTTTGGCTAATATTGACAGTATATTGCTAATTATTAATTTAAAAAAAAAAACACTTTACATTGAAAATTTGACTGCAACCTTTTTTTCCTTCTGTCCCAGAATTTGGCGTTGCTGGAGCAGGAAGAGGACGTGAACCAGCTGACAGAGTTTTTCTCCTATGAACATTTCTATGTAATCTACTGCAAGTTCTGGGAGTTGGACACTGACCATGACCTCTACATAGACCAGAAGGACCTGGCACAGCACAATGACCAAGGTACACATGTACACCTCACTTTTCTTCTATACAAAACACACAAACACTAGAATCTTCAGAATTTGTTGTATTTGGATAAACTGTATTATAATCTTATAATCACACACACAGTTCAAATGACAAAGGATAAGTGCTGATACCATGTCAAAACACAACTTTCCTTTAACCTTTAGTAGGCTGAAACTACATAACAATAAAAAGCAATTGCAAGTGTTATGCGGTCTTAAGTCTGCTGCTCACACACAAACACATACTCCAGAAAAAGACTTGTCTTTGGCGCTTCCTCCCCACACACTTTACACCACATGTTCTTGGTTGATGGTCTGTGAGTGAGGCAGGGGAAATGAGACACAAGATCAATAAGTGAGCAACATATATACTCTGCTCGAATGACGCCATGTCTGGAGCAATTTCTTCCACTATATGGTCAAAATGATGACCAGAGGATTTATAGCACTGTCAAGATAAAAAGGGCTTACTCTATCCAGTCTGGATTTACAGTCCGTGAGAATGGATTACATGTGTTGTGAATAAGTTCTACATTAACTGTTGTATGAGAGAGAACTTTATTTCCAACAGCCTGAATTATAACGTATCTCTTTGCTATATTTTCCAGCCATCTCCCATAAGATGATTGAGAGAATATTCTCAGGAACAGTAACAAGGTAAGTGAAGAATATAATGGAGTTTAGAGAGTGCTTATCATATGTAGTGAGCAATTCATTGTTTTTTTAGGAAAAAAAAAAACATTTGTAGGTTTCAGTAGTAACCATTTGTTTTATTCCGTCAGAGACAGAAAAGTGTACAAGGAGGGGCGGCTGAGTTATGCTGATTTTGTCTGGTTCCTCATCTCTGAGGAGGATAAGAAGACCGATACCAGGTATGTAGACTCACCGCCACACGGATTGCATCTTCTGCCTCTTTAAATACTTTGTGTTTTCTCACATGCACCTCTGCTCTCTGCATTCTCTTTACCTGTGTTTAGTATAGAGTACTGGTTCCGCTGTATGGACCTGGATGGGGATGGGGTGCTCAGCATGTACGAGCTGGAGTACTTCTACGAGGATCAGTGCCAAAAGCTGGAGACCATGGCTATTGAGCCCCTTCCCTTTGAGGACTGCCTCTGCCAAATGCTTGACCTCGTGAAGCCTGAGGTCGAAGGTCAGACCCCTTTTGCATTTATACACACACTCAGAAGTTCACATACAACTGTGACGGTCGCAACCGCACATACACATTTTCAGGCCCGCTCATTGATCATTAGATGAGGGAGCAGTTATAGATTAGAGACTGACTGACTGACTGATCTGCTGTCAGCTATTGGTGTCATCCACACTCTCAACAAATTCCTTCCAGCACTTAGCTGTACCACCATGCCATTTAGAAGACACCAGTCCACGGTAAGGGTATGCATGCTTAGTATTGACCACCACAGCAAGAATGTGACCCTTAGTCAACCTGGTGGTATGCTGTAGTAGTGGAGCTGGATATAGAACATGTTTATATATATATAACAACTTATTTGGGGCTGACAAGTTGTGCCTCCTTCCGACAGGGATTATTTTTTGGGCTTTTTTCCTTCATTTGATAGTGACGGTGGATAGACAGGAAAGGTGGGAGAGAGCTGGGGGATGACAAGCAGCAAAGGGCCACAGGTCAGTCTCAAACCCGGGCCGCTGCAAAGGACTCAGTCTACATGGAGCGCACGCTCTTACTAGCTAGAGGTCGCCATAACTTTTACAATTTTTGGAGATTTAAAATGTCACGTTAAATGTTACATTCTTTATATTCAGAGATCTCAGGTCTGTGGTACAGGCAGAGAATGTCTAAAATGCCACTGTCGATGAATGCAGAACTTTAGAAACAATGACTTGAGTGCTACTAAGCTATAAAAATCACATCACTTCATTCCATCAAATAACAGCAAGTTATCTGTTGTGTTAAGTGTTACAGCTGTATGAGAAGCTTAGGCTGGCACAATCTGTAAGATGTTTAAAATCAGCTCAGTTTATCCACATTTGACACTGTTTTGGAAATATTGATAATTTTTTGGGCATTTGCAGTCAATCATTTAAGATCTTTGATCCAGTAAAAAAATCCAAACGTTTGCTTGGTTTTAATCTGTAAATGTGCTGCTTTTCTTTCTTCATACCTTTTTATTAATAGAATTTATTTGGTTTTTCAACCAAAACTATTTGAGAACTTGACAGTGGACTGTGATCACTCGTTACTAGATGAGTCAGTTAATTGACCTAGTTTGAAATATTGTGGCCCAGCTGTAGCCGTAGTTTGATTAGAAGACATAACTCCTGACAGTGCTGAAAACTCAACATTTACCTAGTCAGCTAAGTCTCAACCAATTTTGAAATCTAGATTGGATGGCAAAGTCTGGTTAAAAACCTTGTAGTAAGACCTCCTTAAATAATGTAATAATAATTTAATAATCACCTGTCCCTTTTTTAAAGTGCCTATTTAATCCTGTCCAGGTAAGATCACTCTGAGGGACCTTAAAAGGTGCAAGTTGTCCCACATCTTCTTTGACACTTTCTTCAACATCGAGAAGTACCTGGACCACGAGCAGCGAGACCCGTTCTCGGTTATAAAGGTAAGGTTAAACTCTGATAGGATATCACCAGATGTGAGATAGCATCATGATTTGTTTTCCTATCCGAGGTCAAGTGGATCACGTTACTCGTCATGTTTTTTTAAGGAGATGGAGCCAGATGGTCAAGAGGTTTCAGACTGGGAGAAATATGCTGCAGAGGAGTATGACATCCTCGTAGCTGAGGAGGCCGCCAATGATCAGTGCAATGGCGTGTAAGTCTGACTTTAATCATTTGTCTGTTGGATGTAGCTGCAGTTACAATCCTGAGCCCGAATTTATCAAACTGTTAAAATTATCATTTTGGCCATAAGTAAAAATCCTTCACTTTGACTCTTACTTTACTATTTGTTACATTTATTATCGCCTAAAATTGCTCTTAAAATAAAAGACGATTACAAGACTCTCTTAAAAGAGAGCTTGATGGCAGCAGTAATGAAACTTTCTGCTGTACCTTGTCTGCGAGCAACAGAATGTCTTTCCTGCTCCAGTTCAGTTTTTGTTTTATATTTATATTAATGTGATCACTTTTTAAGATTATTTTTTAGGCATTTATTAGATAGGACAGCTGAAGACAGGAAAGGGGAAGGGTCAATCCTTGCGGCGAGGACTGACCCTCTGTACATTAGGCGCAAGCTCAACCAGGTGAGCTATCCAGGCCCCCCAATGTGATCGCTTTTAAAGGTTATTTCAACATTTTTGCAGTAAATAGGAGTTTGTTGCTGCTTTTATGCGTCTTATTCTTCAGTTACAGCTAGAAACCTTTTATTCCTAAATTGGGTCTATACAGCATTCCTAAGTAATTTTTAGAAGTTTGATAAATATGGACCCCGATTGTTAGTGAATGTAATTACAAATGTGTGTCATGGTTATGATTTCTGTTACCAATATTGTGTGGTTATCAAATGTGGAAACATAAATTGACTATTTTTGTGACGGACATTTCGACAGGTCATGGCAGGAAAAGCACAGCTGTAATTGATAACATTCATTGTGCAGTCAGACAGGAATGGTTTAGTAGAGTTTATGTATTCTGTCCAGCAGCAGGGCCCCTCTGAAAGTGAGCCAGTGATAGATGAGGCTGTTGACAGGTATGTTGTGTGGCGCTTTTAGGAACACCACCGACTTCTAAAGACAGGCTTCTAACCAGAGCAGGTAAGACACTCAGGGTACCAGCAGGGACTTAAATATTCTCCTTTTCCTTCTCTATGGGTGAGTCTAGTTCCAAACCCACTCCTTGCTTCTACCCTCACCCCACAATTGTGAGAATACTGTTGACAGCAGATAGTTGTTTTGTCAGACAGCACAGTGTCATGTGTATGTGGCCATGTCTTAGAGCTGGGAGTCTGTTTTTGAACCAGACAGTTTCTGTTTTTATCCGTCCTCTTTTAAGAAAAAAAAGGTCTATACCTTCACCATCTCTGTCTATGTCTTTACGTGTTGCTCCTTTGTCCTCTCCAGTTAAAAAACCCTGTCTTTATTTTGTTGGCAACTGCACTTATTCGCTTTCTTGTCAAGAGTTAGAAGAAAAGATCAGCACCACTCTCTCATACCTGTATGATAAAAATCAAGCTACCACCAGCAGCCAGTTAGCTTAGCATAAAGTCTGGAAACGGGAAAACAGCTAGCCAGGCTCAGTCCAAAGGCAACAAAAACTGCCTATCAGCACCTCTTATGCTCACTTATTAAAACATTGTGTATTATTTGTTTAATCCGTTAAAAAAAAAAAAATGTAAACAAAAGTTCTGAACTATTTCTTGGCTGGGTACAGTAACATCCTAGAGTTGTTTTTACCGTGAGGTTGCCAAGCAACAAGCTGAGGCTTGTTTTTACATTTAGGTTTTATTACAACTGAACATACTATGATATACTGCATGTTAACCGGTGAGCTAGTACAGTAGGAGCATTGTTACCTTTTGAACAGAGTCAGGCTAGCTGTTTACCCCTGTTTCCAGTATTTGTGCTAAGCTAAGCAAAGCGGCTTCTGGAGGTTTCATTGTTGTATAAGTTTTCTCTAATCTCTGCAAAAAAAGGCAAATAAGTACTGTATATATTCTGAATGTCAAACTATTTCTTTAACATGGTTATCCTTTAGCACACTGACTGTCTGATGACCATGTTACTAATATTTTCCTCCATGTGTCTGTTTAGGTATGATAATCCTTTGAGCCCTTTAGGGCAGCACATCTCCAGTGAGCTGGGTCTGACAAAGAGACACTTCTTTGAGATCCCCACTCCACACTGCAACCTGGACCTGGATGAATATGAATATGAAGATGACTTTGAATGACCCTCGATCATGTTGCGCTTTCTCACACGCCTGCTGAGCGCTGTGCGCTCACAGAAACAGAGCTTAACCAGCAGTGTTAGTGGATGAATCACATCAAGCCAGAGATTCACAAGTTCCGGCCCGGTTCCCAGTAACAGGACACACTTTAATAAACAAAACACTGTCCGAGCACTGGTGGGGTCAGATGTGCTGGAGAAATGGACACAGTATCAGAAGGTGGTTCTTCACAATACCAGATGTTTTAATATTTTCACCTGTCGCACTTAAAGAAGTCACCACAGCTGACTTCATGATGTCACAAGCAGCACACTCAGGACTTAGCTCCATTTCCACATGGTTACACAGGAAAAGTGTGTGCTTGTGGACGTAATGCATTGTATTATTTATTTCTATTGAAGTACAGTACATCTCAGTACTGTGATCACATTCGCATGAGCTAAATCGTCTTTCTTTACACATGGGAGCTCCCTGGATTTTTGGACAGAAACTATATTGATTTGATACAGGGTTTGAACTAATTATAATCTGAAGTCATTGGCTAATGTTACATTCCAGTGATCATAAAGGAAAGTTTTCTATAGGACTGTAAATTCATTAATGGTTGTTAAATGAGAAGATATCCTAAATGCCAAACAAGACACCGTTGAGCCTGCTGCACACACAGTTCACACTGCCACAAACGCTGTATATTGTACAGGTCTGTACTCATTATGACATAGATTTACTGTATGTGTGAGATGGGGTTGTTATTAAATTATTAGATGGATTTATAAATGACTGTACATATTTATTTGGTGCTTGCTGTGTTGTAAATGATTTGGGAAAGGGTTTTAGACAAATTCTTTTTTCTATGTTATCAAGTAGTTAATTGTATTATACTTTGACAGAACAAAAGGAACCAATTTTAAAATGTTTTGCTTTTCTTTAAATTAATAAAGCCTTGGTTAATGTAAGAGTTAAGAATCCGTCTGTGCAGTTTAATTTGATTCACGTCAAAACTGTTTTTGATATGCTCACTGTTAGATTTTGCATACTATAGATGTCTGTCAGCTTTATACCAAAGGAACATAATATTTGTCCATTACCGTACAGCTGCTGCTGTACACAAACATAAATACAGATGTTAAATGCGGTGAATTACTATTAAAATTACTGAAACAACTTTACACATACTGATTTACTTGGTCCTCAAATGAAAGGTGAATAAAATATACTAGAGCTTAGACATTGTTAAAAAGAATAAAGAAAGACTAGTGTAATTCTATATATTTCTCCCTGTTAACAAATCCCATGAAAAGACTCAAATCTCCATTGGTTTCTACTGTAAACTGTTAAATCTTTAAAAACTGATCACAAATAAATAGTTTGTTTTGTTTTAAATAGACTCATTTAATTTAACAGCTGGGAACTTTAGTTTTGTGTTACTCCGGCATGTTAGTTGGGAGTTAAAGGTTGGACACTATTTTTATCTGTGGATTAATACATAATTTGGTGCTCTAGTAAACTACAGTTCCCATGTTCTTTGTCATGTAGGATAACATAATTTAGTACAGTAAATTACAGGCCCCAAGGGTCTGGAAATCTTTCAGATTACATTGATTTAAATTATGATATATAAATTTATTATTTTTTTTTCACTAAAAGCTTCATGTTTTTATTTTAAATCTATAACAGTTTATAGATTACATTCTAATCTAACAAATATACAATTCTTAATCTGTATATTATTATTATGATAATAATACATGGCCAATAGCTTTCTAATACATTTCTCTCCCATAACTAAGACTAGAAGTGTAAAGAAATAACGTCAAATTATTCCAAGGGACATACATGACGGGGTACCAAAAGATTGAGAACCGCCTATTTAGTGCAACAGTGTTGATCATTGATGACTTTAGGGGCAACAATTGAGGTTTATGGCCCTGAAGATTAAGATGTATCAGGCTTTAGCTGCAAAAGTAATAGAACAATACATTCTTATGTGTTTTTTGTTTTTCATGGGATTTGTTGACAATAAAAAATGTTGCCTGAGCTCATTACTATTCATGAGCTCTCCCAGTTGCACTGGGTAAAGGATGCTGGTAGCCAGGCTCTCATTGGCTAGCTAGCCAATCAGCTTAGCTCGCTGAATATTAATGAGAACTGGCACAAATCGAGTTGAGTCTTCCTGCAAGATTACCACACTAGAATTGCTTTAAACAAGGTAACCAAGGCCAAAAAAATGTTAGAGTTCATGGTAGAACTTCAGACATTACCACAAAGTAATGAAATAGGTGTGGCAGGGCACCTTTAAAACTATGTCCTCATATAACACATAATGTACAGCAAAAATGGATCAGCACAGAGAAGACACAAAAAAAAGGAAAACTTCTCACTCCAAATTTTGTGATGTCCAGTGTGAAGTTTTCGTCATCTAGACAGAAGCACCGATTCTCCTACAACTTCCTAATTGTTACAGTTCGACTTCCACAGTGTCATTATCCGCCTCGTTTACGGTACTGAGGACAGATCCCTCAATGTTCAGTCTTTTTGCAGGAGGTTCCACCGGGACAGAAAAGGGATCCATGTCATGTGTCGTCCTTTCCTGATTGCTGGGGAGTTAGATGAGGTTACAGTTATTAGCAGGGCTTCATATTGACACCCGCCAAATGCAGGTAAAAATGTATTTTGCCGGGTAACATAGTAAAGTTAATAGCCAGTTTGGCTGGTGATGAATCAAGCAAAACAAAACTACATCTCTTTAACCCTCATGTTGTCCTCGGGTCAAATTGACCCATTTTCCTATATCCATGTGTTTTTTAAATTATCCAAAATAACATGATTGATTCCATACAACGCTCTTTGGCAAGTACAAATCTCTACTTTCATTAATTTTCGGGTTGTTTTATTCAATTTTATAGCATTTGAAAAACAA
Organism: Etheostoma perlongum; assembly: GCA_026937815.1. Taxonomy (NCBI): domain Eukaryota; kingdom Metazoa; phylum Chordata; class Actinopteri; order Perciformes; family Percidae; genus Etheostoma; species Etheostoma perlongum. The sequence goes on from CM049381.1 coordinate 25,515,432, forward strand.
ATTGAAGTGGTTTTGAAATAGTATTGAGTAAAAGTTGACATAGTCCAGTCTGTGATTATCCATCAAAATCCATTCCTTTAATTTTAAGTCTAAATAATTCTGAATTTCTGCTTTTCTAACTCAAACATTAGGTATAATTTCCTATAAATGAGGTTTATTGACCATAAATTCCAAAAAATACTTTAAAACTGAAGTTAATAAGTTAGTGTTACATAGTGTTGAAAACATGAAAAGAGTGACAAACATCGGAAAAAAAGTGTTGAAAAAAGGGACAAAATTGTAAGAAAGTTAAAAACATTGATTAAAAGCGGCAACAAAAGTGTTGATTTTCATGACAGGAAGACAACACAAGGGTTAAATAGGTAGGCCGCAAACAACAAGTCAGTGTTGCCAGATTTGATCGGTTTTCCACCTACAATTAGGGCAATTTTGGTTTGGTTTGGAACCGTCATCCGTATCTGGCAACACTGCTTGTAGCACCTATCCTACATTTCCCACACACACTGGGTTATGACGTGTCATAGAACCGTTGGCTGTGTGGTATTGATTAGGAGCTATGCTACAAACCAGACAAACTGAAATTAAAGCAACACTATGTAACTTTTCCCACTTCGGTCCCCCTACAGCTTGTCTCATTGGAACTACAGCCGCAGCTAAAAGTTACATAGTGTTTCTTTAAGTAGTAAAGTTAGTTAGGAGAAAAACAAAAACAAACATGTGGCTAGTGGAAACTCAGATTGGCTGGTAACTTTAAAAATCAACTAGCAATGTTCACTGCTGATCAAAAAAGTTACATCAAAGCCCTGGTTATTAGTACGATCGAGGTGGAGAAGATTTGCTGTGTAACTGGTTTATGAAATGAATAAGAATCGTTCACCTTAGACTGAAGCTGGACTTGTGAACTTTACTAACTTTGGAGTCGACAGGGCTGAATGCGCAGGGGGGACTTGCTTCCTAAAAAAAGAAAAGAAAAGAGAAATACATGATGCAGACAATGCAGTACAACTTCTGTGCTTAATTTCAAGGTTCCGCGGTGTAGCACCTTCTAGTTTTTGTCTGGAGAAGGGAGAGCGATTTGGCAGGTACAGCTTTCTGTCGGAGCTAACGTAGGACACAGCATCTTCTCCTTCAGCCACAGCCAACAGGGAAACACGGTAGTAGATGAGAGGCTGCCAGCACTCCTCCCTGAGGTCAATAATATGCTCTGCAGTGTGCTTCTGCAGGTAGGAGAACCTGCACAGACGAGAACGAGACGAGAAGACTTTCAGAAAGCGAAGTTGAAGGCATTACAAAGAAACCTGTATGTTTCTTGCAGCACTTACACTGTTTTCTTGTCCGGTTTGAGGAGTTTGCTGGAGAACTCACTGAGGATGGTCAGGTAGGAGAGGTACGGTGGCGTAGGTGTTTCTGGGGTCTGACTAAACTCTTGGAACACAAACTCTATGCCGTTCCTGCAGGTATTAACACACATACTTTAGAGTCTAGACACGCACAAAAATCTTTTTCTGATTCTAAAAAAATGTTTTTGTTGTACTTATTGAGACTTACAGCTATAGTGCATAGTTTCTGTTGTACAAGACAACACAACAACAAGACTGTTGGCGCGTCCACATGATACAAGCCTTCTGTGACCGCTACTTTTGTTACTGTAAATCATATTTTATTTTTAGTTGCTTTACCTTTGAACTAATTACTGTTCATGGTATCTCGTATTTTCCAGTTTTGTAATCACTATCATTAATGTGTTGTGTTTTATCGATTGTTGTTTTTACAGTTTTTACAATTGCTTCCAATTAAAACGAGTGAAACAAGAGCCCCTGCTGACCTGTGGATCATGACGACACACTCACGAAACTTGACGAGGTCCCCGAAGGTGAGGGCAAACCGCCTGGCAAGCTCTTTGATGCAGGTGAAGGTCTGGACCCCTGGGTGAGCCCTAGCGCCGCTCTCCTGCTCTCGCTTCAGACGGACAAACAGCTGAGAGAAGAGAAGTAAAACACATCAGCAGCTTGCAGTGGGCAGCTGAGGCTAACTTTTATCAGGATGTGTATGAAGCAACTATACCTGCTGCAAACAGAGCACCAGTGTCCGAGCACTCTCTATTCTATCCATCTGCCTGGTCCTGTACATCATCTCCTTGATGATGTCTCCGAAGTCGTTATAGTACTGGGGACAAACAGGGAAATTAAAATGGGACGCTCCAGTGAGATATCTGTAAATAGCTAAAGAAATAGTTTGAAATTTTGGAAAATACGCAAGTGTCTGTCTGTCCGTTTAATATGTATCTACAGTGGCCGGGTTAGCTCAGTTGGTACAGCAGGCGCACATAGAGGTTTACTCCTCGATGCGACCTGCGGCCCTATGTCTCCCCCTCTGTCTCTCCTTTCATGTCTTCATCTGTCCTGTGGAAATAAAGGCCTAAAAATGCCCTCACAAAATAATGTAATGTAATGTATTAACAGGTTATATATTGTTGGTTTGATCCCTTCAAAACCAAAGAGTAAAAAGGACTAGTTGGGTTTTTTGATGACATATTTTTTTGCTGGCAGTAAGAGTTTTATGGGGGGCATTTCCAGCCTTTATTTTGACAGGACATCTAAAGACATGAGGGGGGGGGGGTGACATGCAGCAAAGGGCTGCAGGTCGGAGTCAAACCCGGACCCGCCGCGTCGAGGAGTAAATCTCTATATATGGGTGCCCGCTCTACCTACTGAGCTATCCGGGGGGCCCAGGGAGATTTGTTACTTTTGGACAGAGCCAGGCTAGCCGTTTCTTCCTGCTTCCAGTCTTTATTCTGAGCTAAGCTAACTGGCTTCTGGCTGTAGCTTTATATTTACTGTACAGAAGAGTTATATCTATCTTTTCATCTCACTTTTGGCAGGAAATATTAAACTGTGTCTTTGAGGAGTTAACCTTTACCTTCACATAGTACATGAAGACCTCAGCTGCCATGCTCGTCTCCAGCACTCCATGCACTATCAGTTTGCAGAAGGCCGCCAGCAGATTTCTTCGTTTGTGAAGGTCCTCTAGCCTCTCTACTTCAGAGTTTTCACTCACTGAGGGAGCCGGGTGGAGTTGAAGCATGTGGTTGGATGTGGAGTCAAACAGAGTGATTAATCATGACAAATCATATAACAGAAAAGAAAAGAACAAAGCAGAGAGTTTTAGTTAGTTTGAGGACAATGGCTTTAGCAGGTGGAAATCAAAGATAACATAAGACTAGAGTTATGGTTGTGACACCATGTGGCTTCAATCTTTCACAAGGCTAATAAAATAGGCTCAGAGGTGAGCCAGAGTTAATGGAATTTTCTCACGGAAAGACATTGCCCTGATTTTATGATTTAACTCAGTGCCCTTGCCCTCCGAGTGATCTGTGATCCAGCAGCTAATAGAAAACACTGTCTATATAAAAAAAAAAACTGTTACAAGGCAAATCCAATAAAACAATAGCTTTTTATTACATGTTCAAAAACCAATAATCCTGTATTGTATTTGGTTGAACATTTAAGAGAATCCCACCAGGACCGCTATTGACTTCTCTGGACTATCCCATATTTGGATGCAATATGTTTCTGAACATAGAAGCTATTGTAAATATAATAAAGTGTTTTAGTTACAGTCTGCCATGAATGGATTAATCCGTTTTCCCCGAAAGACTTTACAAAGAAAACACTATGTATTTCCAACATGTCAATCTTGTTTTTCTCATTTTAGAACAGACGGGAACATAATGGTGTCATCAATTTACAGGCTGAATCGCTTTGCATTACAAAGCCTAACATCCTTTCACACAAATTAGCCCAGCCAGTTTCAGTCGGAGGATATTAACAGGGCTGCCTTTGTAATTGAGGGTCAATTGTCAGGTCAGGTTAGAAATCAAACCCCATTTACAGTCAGCTCCGCATTAGTGAGTTATTAAGCCAAATGTGTGGCAATGCTTTTAATATCTGCATGTTTTAACCACGTTGAGCCGCTCACTGAATCATTGCTTCACTTTGAGCAGTGCAGGCCCGAGAAAAGTTGCTGAGCTGTGACGGGGTGAGAGTGCCATCTACTGTGTAAATACTGCATTGTGTTCACTCCTGGGTGTCCCGTACACTGCCTGGGTTCATGTTTGTCAAACACACAGTTGCGAAGCAGCTGTGTGTCTTACTTGCATAGCAGAGCTAAGCTTTCACCCTTCTACATTTCAGAGGAAAATATCGTATTTTTTACTGCTATAGTTGTTGAACTGCAGTTATGATTGCTTGTCAGATTGAGATTCAGCATGAAAAGAATTTATAATGATCTCCGATATGATGTATTAAGAAATAAACCAGTGGTTTCCAAACATTTTGATCTTTATGGCCCATAAAAAAGTGGTGTGTAGTTGGGGCACCTTGTCTTATTTTAGATGTCTATGAGCTGTTAGCAGCTCCGCCAAAGAGACTTTTCCCTGTAAACTACTCACATAGTTTCATTTAAAGAACCGTTCAACACCCAAATGAGGTCACTTATCCATTGTTCTTTTCCACAAAAAAAGTTCAATTAGCTTGTTAAAATTTTATTAAATTACATCTACCCGTTTTACCTCATCACCAAATGTACAGAATGTATAGGTATGCAAATATCTATGCCCATTTATTAAAACTCAGATTTAAGGTGTGCAGAGAAAAACTCAACTTTAGCAGATGAATGTGACAAAAAAATATTTGGATGTCAAACTCTGCACATTAAATCATTGTGCACAGAGAAGCTCAAACATCAAAGTAGAGTAACAAAAAGCAAAACATATTTTCATGTAAACAGGCCGATGTCTTACTGCTGCTCTGGTTGTCACAGTCCGGTCCAACAAAGATGTGCATGCACACAAAGGTCAACAGCGCCCTCTGTAGTTTGGGACTGGGAGTGTAGAGCAGCGGACCATAGGAGGAGGGATCCCACACCTGTAGCTGGTAGGAATGAGCTGTCAGAACATCACAGACCCCCAGAAAAGCCTAATATGGAAAAGATAGAGATGACGTTAGAAAGGTGAAAAGCAAAAAATAATTGGTGCCATTATTGATAAAACATTAGTTTACCTGCTGCCGCACACTGTGGTCAGAGTGGGAGAGACATCGATTACCCCTCTCACAGAAGAGACGCAGCTGGAGTCTCTGGGTCACAGCTTTCTCCTAAAACACACACACACACACACACACACACACACACACACACACACACACACAGTTTCATAACAAGGCACACTGATAAGCGATAAATAGTGCAGTATTTTACCTGCAAATATTTAAGAAATATTTATTTATTTGGAAGAGATATGTCAAAAAGAAACTCACTTAATATGGGCCTCTCTAGAAGCACAGTCCCACTTGCTACAATTTGCATATTGCCACACATTGTACTCTTTTTTTTTTTTTTTTAAACATTCTCTGTAGGACTGCAACTAACAATTATTTTCATAATTTATTAATCTACTGATGTTGTTTGGACTATAGAATGTCAGCAATTTGCTCAAAAAGGCCCATTACGCTCCCAGAGTCTATGATGGCTTCTTAAAATGTCTTGTTTTGTCTGTCCAACAGTCTAAAACCTAAAGATATTTATTTAAATATCACAGAGGACCAAGAAAGTAAAAAAATACTCACATTTGAATAGTTAAAACCAGTGAAACTTTGCTTTAAAAGACCACCTAAAGAATATAATCTATTATTAAAATAGTTGCTGATTAGTCATTCCACTACTTCTGCTGTTCATCCAGATTTCTTATTGTCTTAGTTCTAAATCTTTATATTCAGTCTAGTTAAAAGCACCAGCTTAACGCCCAAAAAGTGAAGCAGATGTAACTCACTCTGGAGGTTAACGTTTCAGTACTGGTGTTGAGAGACCAGAGCATGCAGTAACACAGACACTGCAGCACCTCCAGCAGCACCTTGAGACAAAAATGAAGAGGGAGGAAATGTGAGGACACTTAGAAAGGGCGCTGAATAAATAAGTCCAAAACCCTTGCACAAACTTGATTTAAAAGAAGCAGAGTTGGTACCTCAGGCGGTGCTCCTCCCTCGCTGCTCTCCACTGACAGGAGAGGAGACAAAAGCTCAAACACGTTCCACTTGAGGAGGTCATGACAGCTAACAAAACATGAAGAAAAACATATGCACAGCCAATAAATACACATTGCTAGCATATTGTGGGCACAAACGGCTCTCAAATCTTACTTGTGGAAAGCTCTGAGTTTCTTCAGTGGGGCTAAAATCTCTCCAGTTTTCTCCTCGTCAGCAGAGAAACTTTGACTCTCACCCTGCAACAAAGGAATAGGAAATAATTTAATTTATACTCTTTATTGATCTCCGATGGGGAAATTACAATTTACACTCTGTTGTTATTACACACTACACACAGGCCTGAAATACACACACATGCTCAGCTCCTATACATGTACTAATGGAGAGATGTCACCCAACTGCCTACGGACTGAGCTCCTGCCACCACAAACATAATAACAATGAGACAACGTATGAAGGCTCTTTATTCTTTGCAAACATGCGTGTTTGGCCCCCATTAGAATTAACTACTTGTCGGTCTGCCCAGATAGCTCATTAATAGAGCGCTCATTTATAGAGGTGTACTCCTCGATGCAGCAGCCCCGGGGTTGACTCCAACCTGCGGCCCTTTGCTGCAGGCCATTCTCTCTCCTCTTTAATTTATTCAGCTGTCCTGTTAATACAGGCCTAAAAACACCCAAAAAATATCTTAAAAAAACAACAACAATGAACTACTTGTGACCCCTTATTACAGGTTAAGGCCTTTGTTTGGACATCAGTTCAACCAAAGAGTGATTTTTATTCTGTTTGATTTAAGGTTTTTAGAGGCCTGAAGAGGCAAAAGAATGCAATACTTCATATAGAAAAATAGGGTTTATAAATAAACTAACTACATTTCATTTCATTCATTTGTTTATTTGACAGGGACCATGCTCACTAAACAGCATACTAACTGTAAATCATTTTTACATAACAATTTTCATGTTGTCCCTGGCTAGTTTTAAAATAGCATCCTTAAAAAAATTAAATACCATGAAATGATTTAATACAGTCAGCACGTAAAAGAAACATACACAGACCAATATTCAAGCATGCACAATGCAGCAAAAGTAACAAAACAACAAGTAACAAACACAACACATCACACAGCAAGCAACAAAACAAGCCTAATCTGCAGGCAAGCAGCAAAGGTCAACAGGCAGTCAGCAGTCTAATGTGCACATATCTGATTATCAATAAGCCAGTTCATTAATAGAAAATAGTTAGGCACTAATGCTTTTATCACCTTAAATGATAAGGTGTCCCCCAGAAGTGCTGTCAGTTGATCCACCCAGCGCTGGACCAGAGAGTCTCTGGCGGCCCGGGCCACGGAGCAGCAGGCCGTCTCCGCCCCACACAGACTAAGGAACGTACGGGCTGCAGCCTCCAGAACAGGGGGGCCCGAGTGGCGGTCCAACACAGCCCCTATCTCTGCCGTCAGGCCGGATACAGCCTGAGGAAGAGGACAAGAAAAACACCAATACTTTGGTTAACACAACTGTGTTAATAGCAACAAAAAACTATTCAGTCAAAAGGTAAAGAAACTGTCAACCCATTCATGTTTTCATTTCATTATTCATGACATTGTGTTGTGTTGGTTGAAAGGCTGGGAAGCAGACCTGTGTGTTGTCAGCCTCAAGACACTCAGAGAGGAAGTGCTGAGGAATCTTCATCAGGGAGGCAACAATGTCACAACTACCTGAAAACTGCACACAACAACAACATCATCAACACCTTATCATAATGTAAAGCCCAGAATCTGCAGCATGGAGATCTGAATGTTGACTAAATATATTGACAGTTACATGTGGAATAAATACCTTGGACAGTAACTTGGGAAGCACCACGAGGAGATGACCAGTGAGCTTAGTACAGTCATCAATCTGAATTTTCTTTTCTCTGGCATTCATTACCTGACACATTAAAACAAACATACCTGTTAATTAAAATATAATTAAACATGTTTCAGTACTTCTATGAAATCAGAGTTATTTAGTTATTATATAGTTATAGTTATTTATATAGTTATATATAGTATATTGCTAAAGTTATCAGTGCCACCAGATCTGTCTCATAAACACCAGTGGAACAAAACTAAGTACATTCATTCAAGAACTGTACTTAAAGGAGAATTCCGGTCAATTCCAACACGAAGCTCTGTTGTCTGTAAATTTGGAGTACAGTCGGTAGAAAGACAAACTAAACCAATCGATGCTGCCTCCATTGTTTTATCCTCCTGCTAGAGTTAGCACCCAACAGGCTTAAACAGGGCAAGTTTTAAACATGTTTTTAGCCTCTAAACATGTTCAAAATGTCATTAAAAGTCCCCACCCATGTAAAGAGATTCCTTCTGAGTGAACACTGTGAATTTGCTGTAGATGTGAAAGAAATGCATGAAAGTTGTGCTAATTCAGCAGGAGGATAACACGGTGTAGACAGCACCGATTGGTTAGTTTTTCTCTCTAATGACAGCACTCCAAATTTACAAACAGAGCTACGGGTTGGAATCGACCGGAATTCTCCTTTAAGTTAAATTTTGGGTTCAATTTTTCCATTTTACGCTACTTTATGCTTCTACTCCACTACATATAAAAGCAAATGTAGTACTTTGATTCCACTACATTTTGACCTGCTTTGGTTACTAGTGAATACTTTTCAGATTAAAAATTTACATTAAAAACCATATAAGATTAGAAAATACAATAAAATTAAAATTAAACCAGTGTTTTCTAAACTTTATGGTTTGTATTTCATCCAATGTTTCACAAAAAAAGCAAAGATTTGAGAAAATTCTAATAGAAAAATACAAATTTGTGAAGCAGACAAACACCACTGGATGAAAAATGCATTTACAATTTTCACATTCTTATATTGATTGACTTTGATTTGATATCTTAATACATCTCTGCTCATGAATGGGGATTACTCTCGCACTGACCTTCTTGGCTCCGCTCCTTCCTGCCAGCGCTGGGCCCTCTGCAGCCTGGCGCACCGATGCTACCAGAAGCTCTACAAGCACTGCTTGTTCTGCCTGAGTAAGACCTACATGCATGCACACCCACCCACCCACAGACAGACAGACAGGCAGGCATGGGCGCACGCACACGCACACACACGCACACACATTACTGCAAACAAAGCATATTTGGTTGTAAAAGGCTGAGACCAACCAACTTAACAATAAGCAGATATTGTATTACAAAAAATCTTTTAACAAACAATAAAATGTAATAAAAAAGTAGATGTTTGCATCCCTTTAAAAGATTACAATTACATTAAAATAAAATGCACAACTATTTGTAGTACAAATAAGGTACTACTGCTTTGGCTTATAGATGCTCTTAAAATGACATGGAGACAAAGCAAGCTCAAAATGTATTCTTCTGAAATAAGTATTTATTCATTATTTATTCATTCGTAGTGCAAAAGAAAATTATTTTGAATCGCATCAACAGTTATTAGTTAAACTAATGCTCTGGTGGTTTAAGAATTTCAACTACACTACACTCCTCCCTGCAAATACACAAACACATAAACACACACACACATCACAGTTACCTGGAGAGTGTGAGGAAGAGTCCTGCAGCAGTATAGATGTGAGTGTGTGCCAGTCCTTCAGCAGGGCTCCACCACAGTCCCACAGACTGTCCACTAGGTACACCACATGCTTGTGCAGCTGATAGCATACGCCAACAGACATGTTAGTCCATCCCTCGTAATTTTCCTAAGTTAAAACAAGAGCCTTGATTTGAAACAGCCTGTGTGTTTTCACCTCAGACTCCTGGTAGAACTGTAGCAGAGCCTTCAGTCTGGCAGATGTTTGTTGTTTATGTGCCTCCTCCTCATTTATTTCATCCTGAGTATCAGATGCAGGGGCTACAGTGTTGAGAAGCCTAACAGAGACCAACAACGTCCAGGCAAACGTTAATGAACATTTTTTTCGGTTTGTTTTATTGTCTCTTTGTTTTTGTTCCAGTGATGGAGGTGAACGTACCGTGAAAAGAGCAGCTCCCCTGCAGTGGCCGCTAAAGGGCGCTGAGAAGAGTAAACCAACTGGAGCAGCTGCTTGTAGTCCTTTGGACTAAGCACATCAGACGTCCTGAGGAGTCAGAAGTAGTTTGATACAAATAAAAAAAAATAGAAAAACAATGAGGAAAATGATGAGAACAACAAACTCACTTGGAGATAAGAAGCAGCAGTTTCATGGTCTGCACTGCCACTTCATTGTCCTTATCCAGAGTCATGGAGATCATCCGGTCCTGGAACACAAACAGTAGACATCATGCATTAGCGCACATGCTTATACAAACATGTGGATATGAATGTTAACTCCAATATTAACTATATTATGCTCTTTTTTTTAGGTCTCGACCAACTTCTAAATGTTCTTCTAATATCTCTTTTACTGCTAAATGCTCTACTATGTTCATCCAGCTAGGCGATAACTGTGTCTGACTGTGGTTTGGTGCTGAGCAGGTAGAAAAAAATCTACATGGTGAGAGGGAACCAAAACAGTAAAGTTTAAGGACGGACAGCTAAATATTGTGCTGAAACTCACTATGAAGCGCCGCAAAGCCAACCCCTTTCACATCGTCACAGTGTTTTTACATTAACATTTGATACATTATTGTTGTAATAAATATATAGATTATAGCCGGAATAATTGGAGGGTAAATCATGGACTCCCATTTGCCAGATTAAAACAAGTTAAAATGAGCAACTGTGTCTTCTGAATGTGTAAATAAATACACATTTTTGCTAACATTCACCATACAACTTTATAAACCGTTGACATTTAATAATTTGTCAGTTTGTTATAAATATGTTCTGACCCACAATGGTTATCATCCACTAATGCAGCTTTAAGCAGAATAGTTTACCTTGAAGCGGTTGGTGAACAGGTCCAGTTTAGGGAGGAGTGGAGGTTCCACATACAAACCCTGTAAACCTAACACACACTTCAGACGCACATCTGGCATCTGAAACATGGAATGCATGTCAGTTTCATAGCAATAGATGGCAGTCTGTCGTCATCCCAAAAGATTTATTATGAACTAAAATATCAAAACTATTTTTTGTATTATCTTTGCGTTACATCACATTATCTTACATGACATGTTTGCTGTTGTTTACCTTGTCGTGCATCATCCAGCCCATGTATTTGAGGTAGCTATCAGTGAGAAATGCAGAACTGTAGAGCTTCATCCACAAACCCAACTCCTCCATACAGATAGAGCGGATTTCTGGAAGCACATCGCTGCACAGGCACACACACAAAATCAGCTCCACACTCAACGAGATAATGTCTAATGCACAACAGTGCCAGAGAAACACTTACCGATATCTTTTTAGAAAAATTCCTTTGAAGATGATGTCCATCATGCTTTCTATCTCCGCTCTCTTCTCTTGCAGCTTGAAGAGCACGAGGAATGGCATACAGTAGCCAGACAGTGAGTCAGACATTACTCAGCAAAGATAAAATCCTCAGCCAGATACCAAGTGACACTGGTCTTACCTCCGTGATCTTCTTCTGTATTCTCTCCTGTTGCAGTGTGCTTTTCTGTCTCGTCTTCGTCTTCTGCACCTCAAGCAGTTTCTGACTGTTTTCAATGCCGACGCTCAGGCTCAGAGCCACGGCCACCAGAGAGCTCAGCAGCTTCACCGCTTAACAGAAACGTCCAGACAACAGTACGGATTAGTTTATTAAACATATTTATGTATTGTGTGTGTGTGTGTGTGTATGTGTGTTGGTGTGCGTTGTCTATTCCTTACCTGCTAGCGTGCAGGTGTGTCTGAAAGCCCGTACATAAGAGTCCGACAGCTCGGTGAGCAGCGAGATGAGGGTGCTCATCAGATAACTGTCAAATATGACACTGTGCTGACACTGAGCCACCAGCACGGACACAAACTCGCAGAACTCAGAGTGGAACCAGCGTCCGTACGGTCCAGATTGTATCAGGGGATATTCCACACTATCCTACAGTCAAGGAGAGGGAGGAGAAGAAAGGCAGAGAACACACTTTGAAGGGCAGCAATTACTTGAAGGTTAGAGAAGAGAGTCACTTACAGGCTCAAATATTTGGTATCTTCACTTTCCTGATGTGAAGGAGTATGTTTGGATGGGTGAGGGATCACTCTGCAGCTTAAACCAATTGGATATCAGTTCAGTTAGAAGGAAAAAAAGATAGAAATTGGTCCTCCTCAAAGGTCACTAAAGTGAAGTCAAGTACTGAACAGGGGAGAGAAACTGGCAAAAAAACACGTCCAAAGAACAGTAAAATACAGCAGTATTAAGTAGTATTAACACGGTAAACTCATGCTAAGATTGTCAGGGGACCTTATTTCATGACGGTAACATACCCATACCACCACCACCCCACTACTCTGATTAATAATTCAGACTGTGTACAGCTTCCAGGTGTGAATGAGAGTAATTGTAAAACATCTAACAGGGTGTTCCAGCAAAACAGGAGTCACACCGGACAAATAAAAGGTTCAAAAGACACGTCCCAAGTTGTTGCCTATGTTTACTTTCCGCCATTTTACTGTCACAGAGAGTATGGTTTCAAAGCATAACATGTTTATGTTAACAGTCACTTTATGGCACTCCAAACTAAATTTACAAATGAGACATCTAACATCCCAAGCATGGACATAACTTTTTGCTCCCACCTTAAAATACTATCTTTTTGCTCTAGAGGTGTGTGAATTAGAGTAATGAGACACTAACCACTACACCAACTCAAAATAATTATAAATAAAAAGGTGTCTAATATCTCAAATTACTACTCACTATCAGGCTCTCTATTGAGTTTTTAATGGAAAGGGAATAGTAAATATTTGAGGTAATGATTTTGAGTCATTTTAGATGGGGAAATGTGGTGCAAATATAATCATTATGTAATAACAATTTTTGTTGAATATATTAATGCACTTAACGGACATGTTGATCACTCTTATAAATCTGATTGTAGAAGATAGGGTGGGGCAAGAAGGTGATTTAATAGAGACCCTCTATTACAGGAAGGTGGAAGATGTAAATGTCAGAACAAATCAATGAAGGAGGGCGGTACTACTGACTGTATCCATGGGCCACGTGACTGTGAGGATCCACGGGAAGGCCAGGAACTTCTTATACTGCAGACCAGAGACCTGGAACACACACAGCCAAAGAGTTTCAGTTGTAAGTGTTAAAAACCAATAATGAAACAAAAAGAAACACAGATTAAAGACGTCTTACCTCATCCAGCTCCTCCACCATCTTACTCATGATTTCACTGTCCTCTTTGCTCTGACACATCTCTGCTGTGACCACACCTGGAAGAGACAGGAGGGACACATAGACCTGATTGTGTGTATTGACCGCATGCGTGCGTGCGTGCTTGGGTGCGCGGGTGTGTGTGTGTGCGTGCGTGCATGCGTGTGTGCGTGCGTTCGTGTGTGCGTGCGTGTTTACTTGCCTTTACACCCTGAGCATTGGATGAAGAAGCTGATGAGATCGAGGAGAGAAGAGTCTCTGTCCGTCACGTAGGCCTCAATCCAGTCATCAATCACCACCTGCTCAGACATCACACCAGAGTCAATTAGAGTAGAGATCTTCAACAGGGGGTCCTCAGATTTACTGCAGGGGGGCCCAAGTTATTGTTTAATCATTTTTTTTAAAGTTCAAAAGTTAATATGTCTAAGAATATACATAAACATGAGTTCAACATATTATTAGAAAAGCTATATTGGCCTATTTGTGATTTGCTTTTCATGTACACAACACTGATGACTGGCTTATCAGCCTGTGAGATAAGGTAGCCATCCACAGATACAGTTAAGCTGAAGGGCGGCCGGGTTGGCTCAGTTGGTAGAGCAGGCGCACATATACTTGGAGGTTTACGCCTTCGAGGTCTAGGGTTCCAGTCCAAGCTTCCTGCATGTCTTCCCCATTTCTCACCTAGATGCCCTATCCAGTAAAGGCGGAAAAGCCCCAAAAAATAATCTTCCAAACAAAAAAAACTGTATGTTGATTAACATTAAAACATGATGTATAAATATAAGCCAATAATTATTTTATTGGGTTAGCTACACGATATTGGTTCCTGCTCTGTCTCTCTTTCAGCTAAGGGGTGATTGGCCTAAAAAATATTAAAGACCCCTAAATTAGAGTGTTTACCGTATATTAATATGTACTGTACTTACTGTATGTAATAAGTTATCATTTTCAAGTGTTTTCATAATCAAGATATGAAGACTGTTGTAAACATTGTCTGCATGCAACTGCTATTTGGCTGAATATATATATATAAGGTGAACTAATGTGTGCACGTCTCTAGCACAACTTCTGAGAAAAACAAGAAAGTTTTGACTTTCAAATTACAGAATAAAAGACAATCAAGAGCAGAAGCAAATACATGACAGGTGAGGTTTAGCTAATCTTACCTGCATGGCACTCCTGCCCATGGTGACCACTTCGAACAGGGTGACGGCCTCCACATGCCTCTGTTTACCGCGGCTGCCTCCTGCTCTGCTAACACTGCTGCGACTGGCTTTGGCACTTTTGCGCTTGACATTCTCTGAGCCCTCGTGCTGCCTTTTTCTTCGTCTCTGTGGGTTTTATAAAAGTGGTAGATAAGAGAGAAAATATATGAGTTTATATAACCAGTGTTCAGTTATATAAGCAGACAAACTCCTCTGTATTACCATTAAAGTACCTTGATGATTCAAGTCCTTGATGAGTCAGTCAGACGCTTCACTCCTCCAGCTGGGCACTAACAAGCCTCAGTAACACTACTAATGAATAACTTTCAACCCATGGCTTCTCTATTTTTTATCTATTATTAATGATTAAAGGAAAGTGTTAGCTTAACAATTAAGAAAATAACAGTATTGATAAATATGAAAATATCAAGGGCGGCAAAAAAACAATTATTTTCATGATTATTAATCTAGCAATTATATATTTATTTACTTAAAAATTTCATAAATAACGTGAAAAAAATCTCATTAGAATTTCCCAGAGCCCAACATGACATCTTCAAATGACCAACAGTCCGATACCCAAAGACTATCATGTATGACAAAGAAAAGCAACAAATCCTCATATTTGGCATTTTTGCTTGAAAAAAAACTAAATGTTTCAGCTTTTAAAATATCCAATAAACCCATACAATAGGCCTTTTTTTACAGCAGAGAGTGACTTATGAAAGTAGGAAAAGCACATGTGTTACTAATAACATTAACGATGGATCTGTTCTATCCAAGTGTCCCAGTAAGTCATGACAGTGTGACAGCTAGCCCCGTATTGAGTGAGCCAGCATGCACAATATCAAGACCCTGAAGCTGAAGCAGCCTAAATGGAATTCATCATTCATTTGACTATTTACATTATTGTGCATTTTATTACCAAGAAGGCATCATATGGTTGTGCATGTATGCTTCAAATATTGTGTACTTTCTTTACATCATCATACTTTCCTTTCTACTACTATTACTACTACTACTACTACTACTACTACTACTACTACTACTAGGCCTTGGACCATGCATGCTAAATGATGAATAACACTGTACCTACCACACTCTTTTGTCTGTTCTCATTCCCCGACTCATCCTCTGAGTGATTGACAGCACCGGAGGAGTTTGCCTCATCATGAGAGTTCCTACTAGGAAGTCAAAAAAAAGGAATTTACAATTACAAGAACAGAAAAAACAAATTAGCATTCGAGAACCAGTGATGGAAGTAACTAAGTAGAATTACACACATACTGTACTTTACTTATCAAATTTATATCAGTTTATGCTTTTACTCCACTACATTTATGGAACCGCTATAGTTACCTTGGTTTTACATACAGTACGTAATATGATCAACCTATTAAAAATATGATGCGTTGTTGTAGTTCAAGGGCCCCCACATACCCTCACGTGTTGTGATGCATATCAAAGCTGCACAGACCCTACAAACGTTTAAATCGCTGCTTAAGACGCACCTGTTTGCTGTAGCTTTTAACCCTCGTTAACCTGGATTCGATGTTTTTAAGCTGTTGTTGTTTGTCTGCCTGTGATGTACTTTGGTTTTAGTAATCTTTACCCTTGTTATATATGTATTTGACATCGACCCTGTTCAGCACTTTGCTCAACTGTTGTTGTTTTTAAATGTGCTATAGAAATAAAATTGACATTGACATTGTTTTTAGTTGTGTTGCTTATTACACCTACTTCCATAAAAATAAGGGGGAAAAAAAGAAGTCTGTACAAATTAACAACTTGTGTGCAAAAGATTTAAAAAAAAAAAAAAAAAAACATTAATATCTTTCGGGACCTTGAAGGCTCCATAATTTAATTCTATTTTGTGAATTGTGCACAGAGAGTATTTTTACTTTTGATACTTTAAGTACATTTTGAGGAAGAATCTCTTGAATTAATCCCCCTTGCCTAATTATTAGCAAGTGCTGTGTATTGCCAGGACCCATAGACATGCAGTTGTTGTGAAGAGATGTTAGGGTGATGCCCATGGTCAGGCTCCCTGAGCAGTTAGGGTAATGGTGCCTTGCTCAAGGGCACTGCAGGTTATACTCATGCACTTCTACTCAAGTAGAATGTTGAATGCAGGATATTGTTATTTTACTTAAGTAAAGGAACGCAGTACTTCTTTCACCACTGTGAAACATTCACACACACACACACACACACACACACACAAAAAACACACTCTTACATCTGTGCTGAGGCTCTGGATGCAGCTGTAGCTGTGGGCTCTGGTATCATCTCCTCAGATCTTTACACAGGGCTCAGGTGTGTGTCTGTGCCTGTGTCTGTAAAGTAGGGCACAAACAGACATATTGCAGAGAGTTTGTGCAACAAAACGTATGGATACTTGATATATGCTATATTTATAATATTAAACATCTAGAGAGGAGGTTGCTATATTTATGAATATCTGGCCGATCCCTATCCCCAGTAAAGGGGTTCTAGGGTGGATTCCCCCCACAGTGCACAGGAGGAGCTGGCAGGGATTTAGATTAATGCGACAGCACTCTGCTATCTTGCGACACTGCTGCTAACACTTTTTTATTCCTAAAAACTAAAACATCAGTTATAATTTCCTGAAGTATCCCTGTTGTGTGCAACGTTGTAAGATGACTGACAGGTAAAGGTCGGTCACCTATCCTAAACTTTTCAAACTTACCCTCTTCACACTGACCCATCCTTCCTTGATGCTCGTTGATGTGTTATTTGAAATCCGAAAGCTGTCAGATTAATACAAAACATTTCCACCACGAAAATCGTCCCTGTTTTCACCTAATTCTCATAGTCAAGTTGACGGACAGCCTAACAGCATTCCAGATTGGTTGGCGAACCAAATTGAACATACGTGGTTGGTTATTGTGAACCGTCACTCACACTTTCGTCCCTCCCCCGGCGGCAGTGACAGCCAGACAGTCTAGTTTTGGCTTTCTTATACTGTCTATGCTGCAAACCGTCTCTGCTTTCTGCATTCCTCAGCGCTGTAAACATATGTGGGACGCATGAGACATGAGGTAGTCTGCACTCTGACAGACATGAGTCATGTATTGCTTTTATAACATTACAGCACACCGTATTGTGTCACAATGTCTTAACGTTGCCTCGTTTGAGTCCTTTATTTTAATTAACCACACTAGTAGTTGTTAATTCAGAGGGGAGCTGTCGTGGCATTTTATTATTGAACATTTTGCAGATAGCCTATTAAACAGAAGGGGGCGCCATTTACTCATCATAGGCAATGGTTAATCCCATAGACTGTATATTATTGATTAATATTAAAGGTCAACAAATAAAAAGTACAAATACCTCAAAAAATAGTAGGATACCAGTTACTTTTCACCACTGCCTAAAAAGTAGTATACATAGAAATACTACACTAAAAATATGCTCAAATTTCAAAAGTTCCGCATTCAAAACATAATTAAGTGCACATACAGTAGGCCTATGTATAAGCAACAAAATATACTTAAAGTATCTAAGGTAAAGGTACTTATATTATACATTATTACTGATATAAGCAGTACATAAAGGCTGTTGGTTGAGATATAACTTTTTACTGATTTTGATTTATTTGATTTTGAAAACATTAAACATTTAAAACGGTGTTATATGTTTCACAAAAAGATGTGATGGACAATTGCCGAAAAATCCTCAAGGGGCTTATAAGTGGCAATCTCCCTAGAAACAATTACATTTAACAATTTAAAAACATTTATATATTATTATGTAAAAAAAATAGAGCACAATTTACATTTAGAGCACAAACCCATGTGGGAAATTCAGACAACTAAGGAGCAACAATTCTACCCTCTGTTGAAACTGTTGTTTAGAAAGCTCAGTGAGTGATGTGGGAAGACTGTTCCATATCTTTGACCCTCTGTATGATACACTAAACTATGTTTGAGTCGTACGAGAGTAGGGAGGCCTTATAAGACAACTACCACGAGTCGGATACTGATGAAATTCATTATTAAAAGTAAAAATATTACAAAAGTGCTGGGGAAATAACTTTTTTATAGAGCTATAAATGAATAAAGCAATTTGAAGTTTATTCACTTGATAAACACTAAGAATACTTGCCTGAGCAAACAATGATTGGGAGGGCTGTGTACAATTTACACAAAATATTATTCTTAAAGCTCGCTTCTGAAGTCAAAAGATAGATTCCAGTTAGTTGGGTGGGTGCTAGTCCAGCAACATTACAGTAAGTGATATATGGGTACAACGTTGATTAATACAACATAATTGCAACTTTTTTTGTTAATCAGGTGCAGAGTTTCCTAGTATTTCAACTACTTTGGCTATTTTTGTACTTATGGCACTGATGATAGTTATCTATTATAACGCAGAGGAAACGAGCAGATCTAACATTATTAACGGAGATATTATCAATTGGAATATTCATTGAAGATTTAAATGTATCAGACTTAATACCAAAAAATATAGAACTTGTTTTTTTCATGTTGAGTGACAGTTTGTTGGACTTGAACCGTTAATCATTTCATTCCATTAAAAAAACCTTTTCACATTATGGTATACGAAACAAGTCACTACTCTGGTTCACCAGTTATCTTTCAGACCGGTTTCAAACTGTCAGCTATAATGGGACAGAATCCCCCTTCCCCCTTCCCCTTCAGTGCGGCTTGCCACAGGGTTCCATCTTGGGTCCCTTGTAATTTTTATTATATGTTTATGACCTCCCCAATGTCTCAGATAAACTCTCTAAAATCTTATTTGCAGACGATACAAGTGTGTTTTATTCCCATAAAAACCCTGAAATTTTAATAAAGGTAGTTAATGAAGAACTTGACAGGTTATCTATTTGGTATCAAATGCTTTTGAAAGATCCAGAAAAATACCTACAGTATTTTCTTTTCTATCTTTTAGTAAAAAAAAATGGACGCCATGTGCCATGTGAGTAGAGTGTTGTTTCCTAAAACCATACTGGTGTGCACATACTCACACAAACCCACATACACACATACACACAAGAAGATGTATTGTTTTTATGTTCAACTAATTTCACATTATAATAGTGGATTTTTGCTCCTCTTATGGCATGATTTAGTCTGTTTCTGTATTTTTTAAATTACAACAGATTAAATGGGGTAGGACAAAGAAGGTATTTTTTTATATAATCTATTTTTGTTTTTCAATAACTTTATGATAGCTGGAGTTATCCACGTTTTGGACATTTGTGTTTCAAAGGCACTGATTGGAGAGGGAAACATGAGTTGTAAACCTGCAAAACATTTTTAATAATCAATGAAAAGGCCTTCTGAGTATCTACTGTTTGATAGAGTTCCCTCCATGATAATTGACTTACGTGTCTGAAATGTATCACATTTGTTTCACTGAAAATTCATCTATATTTAATATTTTGTAAAGGGGGGGTCAATTTTCACCCTCGTTACCAGTGATCAGCCACATCAATGCACAGGACACCGGATTTCATATTCTTGTTATATACATTAGTAAAAATATTATCTATATGAGTTGCTGAGGTATTAGTCACTCTGGTGGGGACTGAAATCATAGGATTAAAGCTATAGGAATACATAGTGTCAGTAAATTCCTTGATTAACATATTTCCCTGACTATTTTCAATATTAATGTTAAAGTCACCCATTATGTAACAGTTTTTCCTTTCATTAGAAATGATATCCAGAGCATTTGAGATGCCCATAATAAATGCAGAGGTCAAAATTAAGTAGTCTATAGATACATAAAATTATTGCTAAATTAGTTTCTAATGCTACTACTTCTGAAGAAGAATCAAAAAGCTTTTCAATATCACATCTTTCTTTATAATATAGACTAGAATTGATAAACAGAGAAACCCCTCCACCCATCCTTCCCCACTATATCTGAATATGTTTGTAATCTTCTAGGTGAAAATTCCCAGCTGTATTGTCAGTCAGCCATGTTTCAGTAAGCCCTATCACCTTAACGGTGTAATTCAGATTTTCAAGGCAAGTGGATAAACCCACAAAGTTTTTGGACAAACTGCGAACATTAATATGAAGGAAAGAAAGATCATTTCTAGTACGAAGAGAATTTATCAAAGTTTTAAAAGTACTTTCACAACAGTATTCAGAGGAGTCAAAAATAATTCTGTTGTAGTTGCAGAATACTGTTTTGGTCTGGATCAGGAGAAATCATCATGCATGTGGACTGGATCAGGAGAAATCATCATGCATGTGGTCTGGATCAGGAGAAATCATCATGCATGTGGTCTGGATCAGGAGAAATCATCATGCATGTGGTCTGGATCAGGAGAAATCATCATGCATGTGGACTGGATCAGGAGAAATCATCATGCATGTGGTCTGGATCAGGAGAAATCATCATGCATGTGGTCTGGATCAGGAGAAATCATCATGCATGTGGTCTGGATCAGGAGAAATCATCATGCATGTGGACTGGATCAGGAGAAATCATCAGGCATGTGGACTGTATCAGGAGAAATCATCATGCATGTACGATGAGAGGAATTATTGGTAGTTGCCATCTGATGTTGTTGACGGGGTTTAACTATGAGTCGATCATAGCTAATAACAGCAAAGTTTCCCTCTCTCTGGCCTCCTTCCTAATGCAATCTGAAAAATCTTCATTAACATAGACACCTGATGAGATGGTTTCGCCTTATATACTTTAATCTATGACAAGGCACCATGTATTTTTTCAACTGATTATATGTTTTGTAAAATCTTCCTCTAAAAGAAACTTAACTATACTATATACTACTATACTATACGTAACTCCACCTGTCAGATAAATGAAGTGAAGTTAAAAGTTTAGTATTTCCCTCTTAAATATTGATGATAAATGACAAAAAAAGGAAATACTCAGGTAATATACATCTGATTTGCACTTAAGTTCAGTCCTTTGGTAGATGTACTTCTTTCCGCCACTAACTGTGTTTGATCACCTACCAAACAATTACCTTCTTCCACCAGGGACCCCAGAAGCCCTGACATCATGACATCACCTTTTTCCAACAGAGTCCCACCCACTTCAAACCAGTGAAGAGAGCTCAGACAAAAACACAAATACAGAAATCTCTCATGTCAATGATCAAAATTGAAAATCTTGTGTCGCTCATTAGAAAATAGGTTTCCAGTTGTTCCAGTTGATCTTTCACTAATTATACTATGTTTTTATGAGGGACAAATGTAGCATTAACTAATCAAACTGCTAATCTGTTATCTGTAAATGCAGTTTTCATGTTACTTCAACAATCCACTTTTATAATACCATCAACCTTTATTGGAAGTGTGTTTGTCTCACTCCATAGCTGCACACCTACACAAGTAGTAAGGGAAGAGGAGCCTTTGCTAGAAGTTACACTTATCACATGACAGGGAGAAAGCAAATGCATTTCCTTATTGCATTCAATTTTATTATTCCACTTTAGGTTTAAAAAAAAAAAAAAAGAAGAAAAAAAAAAAAGGAAGAAATGTTAACAGTAGTTATAACAATAGTGCAAGCCAGGATTCAACAAGCTTACATTCATTTCCAAACAGCTGACTCACTATAGGGACTAATATGGAGGTACGCATTGAGGAGGACAATATAACAACCGACATGATTTGTAAATAAAGTAGGCTATCCAATCCCACCATTAATCCGTTGAATCAAATTGTGTAGCACCTTTTTACAGTCATAACAACATCAGTTCATTTAGAAGCTCCTGGAGAGATCTGATGCATTAGGGCATCGGGATTCATAGTTACAGAGGCGTTGGTTGGGGTGGCTGAGTCAGGACAGGAACTGTGACATGAAGCTAACGGCCGGGTGAAGGTCTTCTGTCAGCTCCTCCGGTAGCATCAACACCACTGAGGTTAAGCTTTGAGTTACTTCTAATATCCTACACAGAGAATAGCATATGGTTGTAATCAGCTTGTTGCTGCATTAATTATCATCAAATTCCCATTTGGATTTTAACTTACCAGTTGATGTAGTGGGCAGCCAGCTGAGGTTCATGCCTGGAGCCTTCCTTTACCACCAGAGACTGTTTCATCTGTTTGAAGTTGGCCTCAATGTCTTTCTTCACTTCAGAGAAAGCCTGAATTCCTCTGAAAGAGCTGATGACTTGCTGAAAAAAATCAATGTTAAAAAGCACACAACTTAAAGTGGAATGCATAGCAAGGAAAAAAACTGTTAAAAAAATGATAGTTGTGATTTATTCCTCTTACATAAATAACCGAGAGCTGGTGGGCAATGTATTTATGACTTCCAAGGTGCCTGATATCTTCCTCTAGCTGTTGACTCAGCACCAGGAGCTGGTTCAGTTTGGCAATGTGTAAGAAGTATTCTGCAGAAGAAGCATCAGATGACGTTAGGAATGTGTTTCAATTGTGTGTGAACATCCAGTTTAGATGGAGTGGTGTGATTAGAACGAATCATCGGTATTGTTGGAACTACAAAGCATCAATGAATATAAAAGAAGAGAGAGAACAGTTGTTTTCCCCTTCCCATAACAGTGGTGTAGGAAAATTTAGCTCCTTAATTGAGAAAAAGATAACATTACAACAGTGTAAAAATACAATATATATAATTACAAGTCCACCTAATTCAAAATCTCATTTAAGTTCAAGTACAGAAGTATCATCAGCAAAACATATATGCAGAATAACGGCCCCTGTGAGTGTTTTATTACACTCTCACTTATTGTTGAAAGATGGAGCCAATGTTAAATATTTTAAAATCTACTGGGTAGTTTCATCTATAACAAGGCATCATATTCTATAAACCCATCTTGTGTTTTGTATGTATCTTACTCTGAAAACATAATAAAGTAACAAGTAAAATGGAAATACTTAAGTAAAGTACAATTTCTACTTGAGTAAATGTACTTCCCACCATTGGTTATAACAAGTATCTGTGCTGGACGTCCTAGCTTAAATTAATACCAAACAGGTTGTGTAATATGCTATTTTTTTATTAGAAACAAGCTGCTTTTTGCCAATTTTGTAATTTTTTTTTTTTTTTTACATTACTTGAACTGAATTCCTGATGGCATAAAAATCGTTCAAAAGTCTTTCTAAATCTGCAAAATATGCATAATCTGTCTTCAAAAACAATAACAGATTGAAATATGTTTCTTCCTCCTGGCTGGGGATGAATGTGTGTTTTCTTACCTTCCATTGGCGGCCTGTCTAGCATGTCCACAGGGCTTCCTTGAATAAGGAACACCTCTACACGAGGAAACATTACTGACAGACCCACCATGTCCAGGTAGTCCTGAGGAAACACATTAACCCACTTATCTTTGGCAAAGCATGTAAGAGAAGTATGCAAAGTGAATGCACTTGTATTCCACGGTATGTCATAAAAGTCCTTTTTTACATTATTAGAACATGTGATACCTCCAGCTGTGGCATAGGCTTTGGTAGATGTTCAAGGCACTGCAGCATCTGGTCAAGAATCTCTGATCCTTGAGCCTGGAAAGTGTCTGACTCCTCTGGGCTAGAGCCTTGTCCTAACTGCTCCTGGAACTGGAACATAGAAATTATGAATAATAATAATGTCACTGTTTAAAAAGAGGAGTGTCTATACAGAATGATGTGAAATGCTTATAGACAGTATAGGCGGCACAATAGACCTCAAACCAGTTGGCAGGTTTGGACCATAGATGTCCCAAACCTATTGGTTGGGACATTGTCATGCTTAAACTTCCTCAAGTCTATGCATTTGAGTGCTCTTAAATCAAAGAGTTACAATATGGGACAGTATCATAAGATGTAAATAGATCCATAATAATGTGAATTTGACAGAGACCAAAGCTTGTGTGTGTGTGTGTGTGTGTGTGTGTGCAGAAGACTATTGCTCATGATTTAATAAAAAAAAAAAAAAAAAAAAATGTAACAATGAAGTTTGTGAGGACCTTAATGTGCATTTTCTGGATTTTTGCTCCTGTAGTTTTGCTGAATTGTGATTTTTTTATTGATGGGTTTCCATTCAAGAAGTATGATGTAAATGTAACTTGTGTAACAAATGTAAAGATACGCTTTATTTTGTTTAAAACTAAAGGAAAAATTAAAGATGACAAATAATCTGTACATCAGCCCTTTGTCAAATGCTTGATGTATGCAACAAGTTGTATTATTAACACGCTGAACACCTACTTGGGCCTACTTGTTTAATTGCTTTGGTTCATCTGATGAAAACTAACGAGAAAGTGGAGGAGATAAACATTATCTTTGATCGGACTTAGCAATGGTCAAAGTAATGCATTTGGTGCTCAGGTCACCCTACCTGCTGCATCTGTGCCCTGATGAGGAGGTCCAGCTGCCCACAAAGACACAACATCTCCAGGCCCACCTGCTCTGGACTCAGCTGGACAGGCATCAGAGGTCTCTTCACCTGTAGCTCCACTGACCACACAGCAACTAAATCAGTAGGCCTGTCTGACATCTCCCCCTTTTTTTCTTCACTCCCTTAATAACAAACACAAACTCACAGGGGGCACCATCACTGCCTTTGAACCAACGTGCATGTGTAATCTATCCTTCAAGTCCAAGGCAGGATGGAGATGTATAGGGACTGAAGGGGAGTGGTCAGTGTATTTAAATGAGAGAGACTCCTCCAAAATCCAATTAAAAAACTATTATATTAACGTATTGCTGCTACAACCCGAAATAAAATCAAGCGTGTAATTCTGGGACTTACCTTTAAAAGCTTCATGGTAAACGCACGGCTGACAGAGCGGCTCAGATGTGCTCACAGCCATATCGGACTTGAACCGGCTGTGATTATCGCACTACTCTCCTAAATTGGTAGCACTGATAAAAGCCATAAGAGCCCGATGAAAGCAGAGGCAGCAGCTTTGTTGAGGCTATAGAGAAAAATAGATACGGCTCAGTCTATTTATTTATCCTTCGGCATTTTGTCGGAAGCATCGCACAGGGTGCGTTCAAATGTCAAACGTTCAGTCAGGGTGAATAAAAGCCGACAGTGTTTCTTCATCCTTAATTGGCCATTTTCTTGCAGGTGTCGGTGCTCACACACAGCTGCGAGGTGACAAATACATCCTTTACACCCGGAGGAGCCATGTAGCTATGCAATAACACAAAAGATAATGCCCACGCCCTTTGCAACAACCGCCGTGCAGTCAACCGTGATTTGCAGTCTTGAACGCCTCCTCAACCCTCCATACACAGCCTTTCTGAATGATGTCATGTTTTAGGGGATGAGGATGCAAAGCGGTTTTCTACAGGTTTAATACAGGACTAACAAAGACACCGGATTTAATGGTGAACATTACCTAAAGTGCATTTACTTAGGTACAACTTTCAGATACTTGTATCTTCATTTTGTACTACTTTATACTTATATAATAGACTACTACTGCATTTGAAAGTGACATTTTGTGCTTTTCACTCAAGTTTTTCTACAGGGTTTTCTTAGTTGTTTTAATCCCATAGCTGTGTGCACTTAGTGAAGTTTGAGTATCAGTTGAAGTAAAAGTGCTGAAAGGAGTGGATATAAAAAGCAGCATGTCACTGTATGAAAATAACATTTCTAAGCAGTACACTGACTTAGTATTATTGCTATTTTTTACTTTAGTACATAATCTGATTAGTTTAGTACTGCCAGTGGAAGATTCTCAGAGCACAAACCAACTTTGGGCTTGGTTTATTAAATAGCAAATTCAGACAGGAATTCTCAAATCCTTCAATCAGGACTCAAAATAGGTCTTAATAAAATACAACTGGCTTACAAAGTTTCTTTTACAGTATCCAAAGTGAACGTTTGAAATAAAAATGCAGAGGTCTTGACAAAGTAAAGGCAAGAAAACATTTAAATAGTGTGCTAAGGAATATATCTCCTGATACGATAATATCAGTCTGGCGTTATAAAAAAAGAAACTGAACACAATTCTCTAGCAAAAATCTAACTCACCTGATTCTTTTCAATACTCAAATATACAACAATATACATATTTTCGTAAACAACCTTAATTTCAATAGATAATCTTGTTTACAAGTGCACCTGGAGGAAAAAATAACATTTATATCCTTTTGCATCAAACACCCCCCTCGCAAATCTCGTTTCTGAGCTTCTATTAAGAATAAAGACTGTGGTCCACAACTGTGCATATTTAACACCCTACCATAACAACAATTATATATCACGTCAATTGTCCAGGGGCTGACGCAAAAAATACATGAGTTTGACATCTTGGGACCACAGTTGTTACTCTCCTTTTTCTTCTTAGCTCAGAGATAGACCCATCCTCGGTCTCAAAAGGGACTCCAGTTAAGTTCCAGACTGAATTTGTTGTTTCTACTGACGAGTGCCGGGGGGTAGAGCGAGGTTGGCCATCAGCTCGTGAACAGAAGCAAATATTGTACACTCACCTGAAAGAAAGATGGCAAATACCCACTCTTAGCAAAGGCATTTTGCGTCAAGTACAGATAACAACACTATATAGTATCTAATATTCAGTTGATACCCATTTCCTTTTTTCTGTTTAGTAAATGATTCAGTGGTCATATGTGTGTGAGTCTTACCCGGTCTGGCGGGGTGCAGTTCATTGAACCTCTTAAGGATATTAGAGACCATGAGCGCTGCGGCCCCAGAGGAGCTGTGCTGTCTGGGGATATCGGCCTGCTGAGTGAGGCCTGTTGCCATGTCGTACACAATGGGCACTATAATGCTCATTGGCTCCTGGGGCACTGGGATACGCTGGGTCAGTTGCAACTGTGAGGAAAAACACACAGGGTCAAGTTGTTTCAAATTATGCTACACAGGTATACGACTTGCGTCCTAGTTGTGGAGAGCTAATGGTGAGGCTCTGCTAAGACTTACAAAGAAAAGCATCTTGGACTTGAGCACCACAGCGATGGTCCCAGGAGGGGCTATGGGGGGAGCACTGGGAGGGATGGTGAGACAGAACTGGACATTCCACTTCAGCTGTGCAGCCTGGTCAGGAAACTTTAGAGAAAGGCAATAATATAAAACACAGAGGCAACTCCAAGTGCTTTGAATAAAGGTAAAGACATGCATCAAGATATAATAAGGATGTCTAAACTGCCATCAAGTACACAACAATACATTTTTCACAACAAGAACATGTGTAATGTGGACACACAAGTCACACTGCAGTGAAATAGACAGTTTTATCAGGGCATATGGTGTACTTGTTGCAATGGTTCTATTATTTGACAGCTAGTAAAACAAAAGGTCTTATTCAGTTTGCATATTCATAAATTCCTATATTTTCTGGGTAGCATACCCAATCATGGTTGAAAACAAGCAACAAACCCTCTTAAAAAAGAAACAGCTACCCACCAGTTCAAGCTTCATGATGCGCACACAGTCCCTAAGAATGTTAGTGGGTGCCCCAAGCAGCTTTGTGAAGGCATTCAGAGTGTTGTATTTGAAGGGAGGACCAGCAACCTAGAAAGAGGACAATAGAAGATGGATCAATGGAATAATAACATTAGTGCACTCATGTGTTCCTATGAGTGGCCTTAAAGTGTATCCCTATTGAATGAATTGAAAAGTATTTTAAATGAAGCACAACACTTCAATTAAGTTTTAAATACAATATTCAAAATTATGATCAATAGAGACATACACAAAATGCATTTCTTTCATGCATAGGTCAAAAAACTATGCATGTGCATTAGGGCTGTAATGATACACCAAACTTTGGTTTGATTCGGTTCACGATTTTTCGACGATTAGGCAAGGCAAGGCAAGATACAAATCTTGATTTATTTTTATAATTTTTTTTTTGGGGGGGGTCGTAATACAATTTTTTTTCTGCCACATCGTTTTATCATTGATTACATCCCAGTTTGCAACACAGTAATACAACAGATGCCTTATTTATTGATACTGATTGATTTCAATGTTGATTGATCCAACACCAAAGATTCTATTGTACCTAAAAATAATGTTTCCAAAATTGTTACAATGGTTCATTAACTCGTGGGAATGTGACATAAGAATAATGGTAACAATCCCGCTCCCAACCTGTAGAGGGAACGAAGAGGAAAAGTGCTTTGATGCCTACTGTAAAGCTGCTGGTTGACAAGTAGCTAATGCTAATGTGGTGGGTAACATAAGATTACAACGTCGTCCAACATGCTCATTTATTTTTAGTATGATTGTTTTGACCACGGTTAACAACTCTGGGCTAACCCACAAAGTCATCAGTAACGTTAACTGTATAGATAGACAATGAATCTAATGGTAATTTATCTAGCTAGCACACCTCTGTCTTCTGCCTCAGTCTCCTGGCGCTGCGAGGCTTCAGTCGGGATGAGAGCTGACAACAGCCCGGGGGACACATCCATTCCATAGTCAGCCCCCAGCCAACTAGCAACCATTCACTATCATTACAGCCCCGGCCAGGGGACAAATCCACAGTCAGCCCCCAGCCAGTTAGCAACCATCCCGGTCAGCACTTAACTCTGACGTTAAGGACGCTAACGTCAGTTTACTGAACCGTCGGGAAACAGACCCAGGCACCCGAGTCAGAACAGCGGCCACCCGTAGCATTACACCTCCGTTAGCGTTACCGGTTCCTCCTCTTTTGCTTTTAGCCGTCTGTCCAGTTAGCTAAATTTACCAGACAAAACAGGAATAAGGCACCATAAGGACTACAAGTAAGTTAAAGATGTGGTAGCACTGGATCTGGACGAGAAGGATAACTCTGGAGTTGGAAGGGGTGTGTCGCGATTCTGCCTTCTCCCACTGCGACACTGGATCGTGGAGCTGAGTGTTACGATTTCAGTTTTATTTTGCACATCGTTACAGCCCTAATGTTCACATGCCTCAAATGTATGTGTTTGTATGATTTATGAATTAGACTTTAAGTGGCTTCTCCTTATACTTACCCTTGTCTCAAAGAACTTCTCCAGCACCTGAAGCTCCTCCTGGGACCAGGGACCTGTATTTTCTGGAGTGACTTTGAGCTGCAGTGTCTGGTAGTTCTTTGGGTTGAGAGCCACGCGGCACTTGAGTACTTCCGTCTTGAACATGATCACACCCGGCTCATTGGAATTCACAATAGATAACTGGAGAAGAGTTGATAGATTTAGAGAAGTTAGGAGAGAGCAGACCACCAAATGTAATTTGAGGGAATAAACACCAAAGAATTCTCTCTTACGTTGGCCTCCTGCTGGATGATTCTCTGTAGGTGCCGTCTCATGATAACTGAACCTAGAAAACGCTCAAGTGGCGAGCAGAGGTAGCTTCCTGCCAGGCCTGGCACTAGGCAGGGAGTGGGTGAGGGGAGCAAAAGCACATGCAAGGCATTGTGGGTAAGGATGGTAGGAATGGAGGCAGCCCAGGGGCGTTGAGGTAGCTTGCGGGGTGGAGGCATACTGGTAGGCATAACTTGTGAACCTAAACCACAGACAGAGAGGGAGACAGGTTTTAGTGAAATAATCAATTAATTTAATAGCGCTAGATTACTATATCGGCGAATATTTGTTTTATTGAAGATATATCGTATCTGTGTATGGCAGCCGATAAACTAGGTTTGAGATTATTTAGAAACAGTGTCACCTAGTTTGTGTTTTGCAGCGCACACACACACACACACACACACACACAGAGTTATATATATAAAAAAACAACGTGCAACAACACAGAGAAAGCAGTACTTACTGGTCCCGGCACGTGGAGAATGCGGGTCGGGGATAGGTGAGTGCAGAGATGGGTTACCAGGGGACATGCCATGGATCCTTGCCCCAGGAGAAGGCCCTGAGACCTGGGGTGAACCTGGCCACTGGCCCCTATGGCTGGGAGACACCATGGCATATGGAGAGCTGGGATCCAGAGCACCTAGGGTGAAGGAGAGACAGCCATCAGCAACAAAACAACACTTAATGTTCAACAATAAACAGTTCAATGAATACACCACTGTGTGCCCACTAACTACAAGCCATTTGTCATATGCTTTTTATTGTCTGCAGCCTAGAAGTCCCAAGTTACGTTCAGCCCATTCCAGCCCTTGTCCAGCAGACCAGAACTTACGACCACCCAGCTGCTTACCGTGGGGACTGGCAAAGCTGGTCTGGCCCATGGCTATGCCCAGAGAAGACGGAGACGGGGTGGGCCCGAAAGGAGAAGGTGCCCTCAGAGCTCCACTAGGGGAGCCAGAGGCATGGATGTTCCCTGCACACACGCACACACACACATCAGACTTTGAGGTTCACAACTTCTCCTTACAAACACACACTCACTCGCTCATGTACACGTGCTAAAGCAGGGCGGAAGGGCTGTAGTCTCTGGCTGGCGGGCTGAGATGGAGAGGAATGGAAGGAGCAGGACTAAATGCATGCTTTGTTCCCTCTCAGCTGTGAGATATGTGTATGTTGCATGAGAAACATAACTGATCTCATGGTTTTACAAAATCAAAATGGGCACACATGGTTGCTTTTCCTCGTTCTCCGTCCCATTCAAACAATTTGCTCTTACATCAAAATACATAAGTCAGCAGGGAGGTTGATGACAGCAATGTGATATATTCAAAAACAATGATTTGTTGTGGTCAAAACCCTGTATGGCAGCTTGACACAAAGCTCAGACACAAACAAAGGATATCATTAACTTACACATACAGGTACACATCAGGGGTGGCACGGTTCATGAAAAAACATCTGAACCGTTCAGTTTGCTTGTCTCGGTTCCGAGTGTGTGTGCGCGTAGCACGGTTCGACACATGCGTAATGTCGCCTCGTGCCCGTATATGACCTCAGGGTTAGAGGTGTTGACAAGTTACCAACAAAACGTACAGCCAAAGACGGTGCAAAACATTTCAGACCGTCCTGCCAACTTGTATACATTTTAACATCAATGCACTGTAAAAATTTTTTCAATTTAAAGCGCGCACACACACGAAAAAACAGATGGACGTACAGGATGACCTAAATTTGGGACAGCTATGCTTGTTATTGTAAGTGCAATGATAAGTTAAAGTCCAATAAGTCCTTTATCAAACTGTATGAATGTGTGTCCCAGCCCAGGACAGTAGAAGAAATTAACTAACAATGTGTAATGGTAAAGATCAACAAGCGACTGACAGACATGTTCAAATTTGATTCATTCAACAAATTATTATTTTTTGTCTTAAATCCACCAACCATTTTTATATTATACCAACATTTGCAGCATCCTGAGCCTTTTTGGTAACGTTACTAGGAAAACTCAGCCCAGAGTAATTTTATTCTCCCCAAAACAAGTTTCCTTTTTATATTTAAAGGAACTATACAAACAAAATTGCAACTTTTTATGTGTAACTTATTCAAAGCTTTAAAGTTCTTTTTCTTTTAAAGGATAACATTTTTGTAAGAGCTACATTGAAGTTGGCAGTTTGATAAATGCAAGTTATTTCAATTGATATTCTGTAACATTTCAATCTTCGTGTGCTAAAAAGGCACATACGTTCCTGTAGATGGCAATACACATTCTCCTTTTTTCGCCATATAAATGAAAAGCTTGTTGAAATTATCAATGACTTTCCTCTTGCTCTATTAAAATCTCACCTAGCTTTCCTCAGAGATGGTTCCAATAATGTGCTTAAAGTCAAGTTAAATTCCGTTTGTGCATGATAACATGATATGAACAAATATTTAATACTATATCCTACGTTGTGGATAATTAAGCTATATATCATGTGCTAAAGTATATTTCTGGAGTGTTAAAGATTAAAAGAAAAAATAGCAAGAACCGAAAACCATGACCCTAAAACCGAACTGTGTTTTTTTTTTTTTTAACCGTGCCACTCCTAGTACACATACATACAAACACTAAGCTTGCTATTACCTGGCGACTGGGTGGGCATCATGGATGGTGAGGGAGTTACGTTGGCATGGTAATTTGGTGGTGGTGAAGTGAGAGGAGGATAGACACCTCCTGCACTCCCTCTTATTGTTTGTTGCTGCTGTTGAGCTTGTAAGTGGTTCATCAGACTGTCCATCACATCTACACCCACCGGCGAGGGTGGGTTATCATCCTCATTGACAGAGCGTCTTCGAGCATCTTGATTACTGTCCACAAACATATTTAGGAATGTCTAGACAGGAGCAAGAAGAGAAGGACAGAATTTTATGTAAAAAGCTTGACCAAAAAAGTGTTAATTTTTAATCATAAAACTGTATATCTGCATTACATTTTATTTTCTAATCAAGTAGGATTCTTTGGTTGTGCTGATTAGAAAAACACCCTTCCAGTTCTCGACAAAAAGCTTTCCACGCTGAAGTGATGGCAAGGGAAATAGGCAATTAGCTTAGCACTGGATACAGGGGGAAACAGCTGGCCTAGTGGTCCAAAGATAAGCAAATCTGCCACCCAAAGCACCTCTAAAGCTAACTAATTAAAACTTTATGGTTTTATGGAGGGTTATGTGCTAGACTATTTCTTGCTCAGGCACAGTGACTTCACATCTCATCTAACCCTTGGCAAAAAATAAGCAAATAAGTGTATTTCAACTATTCCTTTAACTCATAACAGGTCACAATTATTGGTTTGGGCAGACCCTGATTAGTATACTTACACTCTAGGCTTCATGTCCATTAGAACTTAATGTGGCAGTTTTTCTTGTTAGGTAGTTTAGACAGAAATTTTAAGAGAAACATATTCTCTTTCTCAGATTACACCTATTGACACCACTACCATGACAATAAGACTTCTATACCTTGAGTCCAGGAGCAGGGTAGAAGCCCTCTACAATCTTAGTGTTGTCAAACAGACTGTAGGCTCCATCTCTGATGGCTACCACACCGCGGCTGCGGCAGTAGATGTCGATGCAGTACATATTTCTAAACGCCAGGCGGATGTGTGTGGGGGACTGGGGTAAAATGGAGAAGCACTGGTAGGCAGTGTTGGTGCGCTGGGTAAGGCCCAGCATGGGCACTGTTGGTAGCTTGTTGATTGCATTCAAAGGGGCCTGTGTGTCAGAGAGCACCTGAGAAAGGATAAATAGTACCATTACCCAGGAAAGTACATTGAAAGGTACCTCAAAGGTCACTTGAAATTATCATTTGATACAGATATAACAAGTGCACACATACATATGCATTTTCATAACTGTGCTTCTGTGTACCTGCAGCAGCTGCATCACATTTGGACTCTTGTTGAACATCTCTTGTAGCTGATGGAGGATGATATTGTGGCAGTTGGAGCAGCCAGAGTTGGGCCCCACAGTGCCAAGAGCGAGGTGGAAACGCTGGCTGTTGGAGTTCCACTGGATTGTGACAGAGCTGCCCTTGGTGGTACCATAGCACAGCACCAGCTTACGGTAGTTGTACAGCCGAACCTCTGAAAACAGGCTCAGGTAAGATGGCATCTCTGGAGGGAAGCAGTCACAATGTGCAGCTGTATTAAATATGTGTGTTTCTTTTGCCAAGCTTTATTTCAACAGTGTGGGTAACACTGATAAATGCAAGCATGAACTAACTGTAACTTTAACTATGTGCAGATTTTCACACACAAACACACACGACTCAAACTTATAAAAGCAAATCGGATTACTCTGGTTAAACCAGGCCAATAAAACAATGTTTGTTTTACTTTGAGAATTAATGTGGCAATTTTTGCTTTACAGATGACCATGCACGTACCTGGCAGTGCTCGAGAGAAGTTGAGGACACACTGGTAGAGCTGACTGATGGCGTTCCAGTCATTAAGGAACATCTCAACCACCTTCCGCCCGCCCACTGGCTCCGACAGAGGGTTTTCATAGGTCAAATATATATGCCGCGTGGAGGCTAATACAGGGGGACAGGTGGGTTTGTTTATACACTGGGCCATGTTGTAAACTTGTAGTGATGAACTTGGAACACTCCGTATGTGATGTCTACCTTGCTCCTTGCTGTGTGTGCTGTTTAGAGGGCAGTTGGCCAGCATCAGTTCAGCTACCCAGGTTCGGTTGTTCCTGCCCTGCAGTCGGAAGGTGCAGTCCAGTAGAGACCGGTCTAAAGCTTTCCTAGTCTCCTCTCCTACACCTTTACAAGGAGGAATCCTACAAGATGAAACATTTACACTGTATAGTCACAATAGTTTTGGCAGTTTATCATACTTTGAAGAAAAATTGCATTTTGTCCCAGTGTGTGCATAAATGTATGCATGTTTTTTTGTAACTGAGTGTATTACTTTAGTAGACGTATCGCGTGACTGCTGCCATCTCCCTCAACTTGGACACCCTGGTTTGGGATCTCCATGTTGGACAGCTACTCAAAGACAGACAAACAGACAGAATTAGCCAGCAAACAACACTGAGATTGCCATGCTTGATGTTGACACATCTATAAGTGGCAGGAAAGATTCAAACTGTCTGAGCACTGTGACTTACCTCTGTTCTGAGGCCAATGAAGGGCATGTTGGTGTCGCACATAGCTACTAGGTGAGCCAGCTCTTTGTTGAAGGCACACATTTCTCCAGATCGCTTAGGCTTCTTTGGCTCTGGGTCCCCCTGGTCCCCAAATATCTAAAAAGCAGCAGAGACAAAATAAAAATACATATGGAACATTATCTATGTGTGATAGGTCTTTGTCAGATGTTTTTTATAGTGGGTAGAGCATTTACTGTTACTGCCTAGTTCTAACCTCAAGGCCAGCATCACACCTGTCAAAACTCAAAAGAAACTTTCATTTGTGTATGATGAAAAATACCGTGTTTCACCATACACAAAAGAACATTTGGTGTATAACTACTCTAAGACTGATTACCTTTCTCTTAGTCCCAGGTCGGGCCGCTCTGCCCGTTGTGTCTTGGACAAGATGTTCTAAGTTGGGTTTAAAATGCTGCAAGAGCTGAGCGCATACGGGTCCATCATCCCCTTCCAACTGAGACACTGACAGGAAAGAGTACTTGTATTGCAACACTGTGGGACTTCTAGGCACTTCAAGCATTTCCACCACCTACAAAAAGGAGAATAGGAGTAGGAAAAAGAGAGACCATGAGGGTGGATATAAAAATGAAAGCAGATCATAACTTTAACTTTATGGATGCATTTTCATTAAGCAATTTTGGTTTAGCACTATTCAGCAATATATTGATAGAGAAACTTACAATGTAGTACTGTGGAAGACGTGTGAGCTTAATGAAGAGCTTGTGTTTGGACAGGTTGCCAAAAGGGTGAGAAGCTGAGTTGGACAGGTGAAGGACATCAGTACACACAGTGGGAAGGTGTTTCACAGACTGTCGACAGCGTTGTTCCCCCAACCAGAACCTTACCAGAAAAAAGAAAGATTTGGTGTCTCAATGAAATTTCAGTTACAAAAAGTCCCAGATTCACAGCTTATTCTGTCACTCAGGGCATTCCCACTGTTCACTAGTGCAAGACCCAAAATCAACTCAATACACAACCGGGGCAATCCTTCTCAACACCCATCTTGCCACCTGCCGAGCCAAGTGTTGCTACTGACAGCAATTTGCAAATTTTGACAAGCTAGAAGCAGGCGTCTCTCTCTGGCATCTACTGTTGACTCGGACCGACTCTGCTATCTTTTGCCTGTTCCAAAATATACATTATTTAATGCCCATAGCCATTTAAAATTGAGAAGGTGGACTCACTTCAATTGCTGAAGCCAAGATATGATGCGCTTCATATCGTCATTAATGGTCTTTTCAATGTCATCCAGCATGGACTGATCTAGGGAGAGAACACACCTAGGTATGATTGTCACAGAGCTGAGCATACAAAACAATAAAGTAGAATCACAGAGAATCAAATTGTGGATTCATTTATTGTTACACAAAACCAAACCCTTATATAAACTCAACCTGAACACAACACTTTCTTAGGACCAATACAATGGACAAACAAATCAGAAAAAAGTCATGAATTAATGGTTGCCTATTACTTACCTAATCCATAGAGCATGGGTTGGAACATGCCAGAGTGCAGGTCTACAAAAACGTGTAAGCACTCTGAACGACCACAGGGCTCGAGTATCGGAATAACTAGTGTGGGTAAAGCAGTCTCGATGAACGCTGAAATAAGCAAACATGATTAAGTATTTCTATTGCAGACGACTCAAAACCATGGTTACAGTACATCAATTGACAGAAGGGGAATGAGGCACGTGTGAGAGAGCACATATCTATGAGCTAATGGGAATTTTGGAAATGTAATTCATCATAATTAGAGTTTTAAAAAGATTTTTTCCAGAGCTAAAATGATGGACTCTGTATCCTAAACCATGCCTCATTATCAAGTGTTATGAATGATTAGCACATGACTGCATCTGCTGTAGGGAATAAACCCTGGTTTCTGGTCATTTGTTTAATATACATTTACAAAATGTATTTAATTGACAACAAAATAGAGTATATACATACAGTTGTCACTGGGATTGCTGGTCTTTAGAATGGCCTTCAGTTCCTGTAACTTTTGATTGGACCGGGCATGCACACTGTCGATCAAAAGTTTCTCCACCGACAGATGGTCAATCTAAAGAATGAGACAAACATTATTAAATTGTAGAGAGAGATATTTGTACAGTATGCCATACATCCCCATTCTTTATATTATACTATCTATTATATTATACACTGAATTCACATGTCCACCTTACCTTCATAGCTCTCTCCATTAATTTGGAGTCACAGGCAGGGAGAGGAGGCTCATGAGATATTTGCAATGGCTTAGATCCATCTGATTCGTCAATCTTGATAGTGACTTTGTGAACTGAGGCTGTACCTGTTTTCCTACCCAAAACCTGTTGGCTGGAGAAACAAAGAAAAGGGAAAACAGAGAGAAGGAATAAAAATTACATGAACATATTCTGCCATTTTGAGCTGTGTGTCCTCAATATACAACAATAATAATAATAACCACCATAATAATATGTTTATTTAATATAGCAACTGTTCCAGGTAAAGTCACAAAGTGCTTCAAAAGAGAAAAACTATATTTAAAAAATATAAATACAGTATGTGAGGGCAATTTAAAAGAGTCTTACTTCCAGACAGTGAGTGTGAGGTATTTTGCGGGCACATATCTCTCCTCCTGCACCAGGTCTCCCCATCGCTCTCTAATCAGCATCAGAGTCTGAGAGTGGAGCACCTCTAGCTGCAGTGACAGACAGAAGGAGTCTGGAAACAATGCAGTTAAAGAGAACACAATGGGGAATGTGGGAAAATACCAAGTCCAGGTGAATAGGGATAAAAAAAAAAAAAAGTACTACACACGTCTCCATTAAAATTCAAAACACACTTACAGATATCTTCAAGACACATACACTTTGTTGGTAAAAGGGGGTATCTGTGCCCAACACAGACTGCTCTTTGACACGGTGAGCTGCACTTGGTGGTGATGGTGGGGGAAAGGCAGAGCTGAGATGTACTGATTAGCATTGTGATTAGCACAGTCCTGCTTATCTTGCATGCTTGATTAGGGTCTTTGTTATTAGCATGAATGCTAACAGTTGTTTCTCTCTATATTTTACCACAAGTGTAATAGGCCTGTGACTGTGTGAGCAGAATAAATCCTCTCCTTCCTATATATGTACGGGTTACTTTAGGAATGGTACAATTATCACTGCCTAACAATACAATAATTTTTTTTTAGCTTTAATTCACAAAAGCCTGTAAACATAAAAAGTATCAGTTTCTTAGTACATTATGAACAGGTGTTGGTAACACACATCTCCATCATAAATTAATTACACCAAATATGACCTGACTGGGTGACAGGATGTAGTGAGAACAGCACTGCTTCTTCCATGTCAGTAATAAAAGGTTGTTGTGTTGTTAGAGGGGTTAAAAAGGGTGCAATTCTGCAGCTGTGTTTCTCATTGGAATGCTGCAAGCGTCTGCTTGACCAGTCAATACTCTATATGCTCTGACACACCCTTGCTCCCTCCCTTCCTACTGCAGTAGTTCACATCAGAGTGGGACTTAAGCCAAGTGGTTTTGTGCAGGCCATACACAAAATGCAAGAGGCCAAGAAAGGATACGCAAGCAGTTGTACATGTCCTGTAGGGGTTTTTCATCTGCACACAGACGTGCCTGGACCAACTCGTGGATGAAGTTCACCTGCAAACTGTGAACTAGTGTTCGGCCATCTGTCAATGTGGAGGAAGAGGGGGAGGAGCGTGGAAATGGGTTGACAGACAAACCAGTTGAGAGGGAATAGAAAAAAGTAAAACATTAGCAATTAGCTGATTACATTGTCAATCAGCATGTCAATGAAGTGTCGGTGCATAGCTGGAGGAGTGTATGCCTTACCTCCAGTTTCTTTGTCCTCTACCAGAATCTCCAACTTCAGCAGCCTCCAGGGAATATCAGGGTCATCTCCCATCACTGTCAAAGTGGCTTCAAACTCTCCTTCCACACGAAACTTTACACGGCCATTAGCTACAAAATGTACATACATACACACACATACATACATACATACATACATACATACATACATACATACATACATACATATATATATATATATATATATACACACACATACATACAAACAAAGCAAGATATTTTCTTAACCAATATTGCGGAAAACAAATGGCTAAATATGTTGGAATGGCTATCAGTTAAAGTATACCATAGTGGGTTTACACAAGCTGCTTACCGACTGTGAGGTTTGCTAGCTGGGGTGGTAAGTCTGTGGTGACAAGGCGGTGTCGTAGAATCTGATTAAGTTGGCTCAGGGTGGTCTGCTTCTCAACCTTAGTGATGGGGTCTGGAGGAATGATCTTATCCTACAGAAAGGGACACAGAAACAATTGATGATGACATGCCAAACCACAAGTTTGATCTCCTTACATCTTTTCATATAGATTAGCAGTTTTATCACACAGAGAAGGAAGTTCAACAGACTCACTCGTATACATGTGGGCAAGCGTGGGTATGATCCTGTTGTGAGAACATCAATGGCAAAGGGGATTGCAAAGCTGGGCAAACGAGCATGTACCAGGGCATCTCTGGCCAGCGATGCAAGCCTATCAGCTGTATCCACAAATAGGATGGTCTGCTGATCCAAGAAGCTGGAAATCATCTGTGACCATTGATATCATAAAGAGAGGTAAGAGTACGTTGATTTGTATTCCAATGGACATAAGTTTTCAGACGCACACATTTGCAGTGCATTATCAAAATCCACAACATAAATTCCACACAACATACCGCACACTTCTCAACTTTCCCTGCATTGCTTGCCCACTTCACCAGGGCTAGCAAACGCACAAATAGCTGTCTGGTACGACTGGCAAACTGTACAATCTCAATTTTCCTGAAAACAAACAAACAGGGGATATATGTTTAGACAAAATGTTAAATACAATAGCTTAACAGAATGAGTAACTAAAGGAGTGAAGGGATAAATAAGTTGTGAATAGAAGTAAAATAAACATACCTCTCCATGTCCGTTTTTCTGGGAAGTCTAGGAAAAAAACATTAAAACTTGAATTACTGCCATTGCCTTATCGTAAAAGTAAAGCAACAGCCAACATATCACCTGCCTAAACTCTGTGCATCCCTGGTATGAG
Organism: Etheostoma perlongum; assembly: GCA_026937815.1. Taxonomy (NCBI): domain Eukaryota; kingdom Metazoa; phylum Chordata; class Actinopteri; order Perciformes; family Percidae; genus Etheostoma; species Etheostoma perlongum. The sequence goes on from CM049381.1 coordinate 25,555,471, forward strand.
TCTGCTTTGATAGCAAATGGAAATGTTAATCTTTTCAGTTAGTAGTTGGGCACCAAGACAATGAGAAACTGGATTTTGGACAGCGGACTGATTCAAGTCATCAATCATAAACCCACATATGTACCGCCCCACACAAACACTTATCTTGAATAATAAAACAATGGCTCTAACTTAAGGATCTGCAGACATATGCTGATGTGATGTTTACCCGGTAACGTTACGCCCCCCTCACATATATGTGCTATTCACTTTGTTAGTGCTCAAAACATGAAAAGCTAAACCTAACATCTCGATTGGTACCAACTTGAAAGGCCCGTTGGTTTTTATTATAGTGGCTGGAAGAAGTGCATCCTCTGAGTTTACTTATGTTAGCTGATTAGCCCGCCGGTTACTTAGCTAGCTTTAAGGCCTAGCTACAACGCTACTTACAGTTCTGCCAGCAGGGTAATTTCATGGTAGGTCCTCTGGAGAAGAAATTCAATTAGCAGACTCATTCGGACCCCCTGTGTGGCCGGTGCCCCCGGTGGTGGTGGCTGTGGACCTGAAACTACCGGACCCCCGAGTGGGACGAGCTGCCCATCTGACCCAATCTGCACCGGAGCCATTTTACAATGACGATTCGGGCTAGTTAGCTAACGTTACGGTGATGAACACCCAGCGCTACAACTGGAAACTATCAAGTTGTATTAACTAGCTAATTCCTTATGAAAAGATTTTCTTCGCAGTCTCACAGCATTTCTTTCACGGGACGAGTTTTTCGACATGGACTTGGTTTCCTTGTTCGGCAGAAAACTCAACAAATGCACCAAATTTGGTAACACATTACGGAGAAGGTTCAACGCCGCTCAGCCGCCATCTTTGCTGTCGGGAACAGGTCCGGTGGGAAAGAAAACCCAGACAAGAGCCCTGAGGAATGAGAGTCATGAATGTGATGTCTCCTCATTATTGTGTTTAAAATCAATGTACCTGGATACCCGACTGGGGTAACTTACCTAACAATTTGTTATATGTCCGGTTTACAATGCCAGAGATGTGCTTGTGTATTTACAGGGTTAGCTAAACTTGATAGCTTCAACCAGTCCACCATTTATTTATTAACCCATTCTCTAATCTGTTGCCCTGGTAACAGATGACCAGTGGTGGAAGAATACTCAAATGAAGTAAAAAGTACAAAAATATTATTAGCATCAAAATACAATTAAAGTACAAAAAAGTAGGCTACTCATTGTGCAGAAGAACCTATTTCAGAGCTATTTCAGGATAGGGGCTATGATATTTTTGCATTATAATCATTGATAGATGATCTAGGTATCACTTTATGTTGCAGTTGGTAAAGGTGGGACTAATTTCAATTACTTTAGCCTATATATTGCTGTGTTGCTTAATCTATAAATTATTTTGTTTGTTGGTTATACTTTGTATTCAAAATCTGAATCTGTAAACTAACTGTATCAAATAAATGTATATTTCCCTCTGAAATGTAGTGGAGTAGAAGTAGTAAATGTACTTAGTTTCCATGACTGCAGATGACTGAGTATGAGTAGGCCTATGTAACAAATAAACAAAAAGACAAACGGTCCATAACAAAATGAATCACAAAATGCTATACTAAACAATATGTGTTACCCATTAAAACTCCTGGATGCCTTGAACACACAGGCGTGGTGACCCAGCTCAGAGAGGCAAGAGAGGGCAAAGGGGACCTGACTATCTAGATCTTATCAACACCTATGGTACAATGCCCCACAAGCTGGTCAAGGATGTATGAAAGTCACGCATGAGTTTCAAACACGCAAAATGCCAGTGCTTGGTTCTGAATAGTGGGAGAATTTTTAACAAGTTCCACTTCAGCGTGGTAGAAGACCATATCCTGTCCTTTAGGGAAAAACCAGTGAAGAGACTCAGGAAGGTCTTCAGCTGTTGCCTGAAGGACACAAATCCATCCATCAAGGCTACCAAGTTCTACTTGGTGGGCTGGTTAAGAACTGTGGACAAGTCTAGGCTCCTCAGAAAATTCAAGGCCTCAGCCTAGCTTGGGAGAGGCACTATTGCTGGAGACACAATCAGCTCCTTAAATCCATGATGAGGCAATAAGCAAGGGGATCAGCTACAGCACAACAGCTAAGACAATTTTAGTCAAGGAGGGAGAGCAGCCTAAACAATCCAAGAACTGCTCTGTTGGTCTGTTGTTTAATGGTTAATGTCTGATTAATGTCTGTTGTTAACTGGATGATGACAGTTGACCTGGAGAGGCAGCTAAAAATTACGCCAAATATCACCCAGTCTTAGTTAAGACCAGACATCATTTTGGTCTCTAAAGGCCACAAGCCAGTTCATCTCGCTGGAACTAACTGTGCCCTGGAAGGAGAGGATGGATGAGGGGAAGAGAAGTAGAGGATGAAGTACCAGGTGGAGAATTGACGCAAGAATGGGAGGTGGGCAGTCAGGTTTTTGTAAATCATTCCCTCAGCAAGGCCTGGAACTCTGGGCATCGCAGGACCAAGCAGGAGAAAACAATCAACAATAATGTGGAAGCAGCAGTGAAAGCATCTACAGTATGGTGAATAGTGGTAAAGTGGGACAATAGGTAAAGTGGGACAGTTAAGCTTCATCGTTTTTATCTTGAGGGTATAAGCTCAGATGGCCATTGACATTTGCAATATTTGCAAAACCAGGTATGGCGATGAAAATGATCCCAAGAAGGCAGAGAACAAAATCTGTATTCTCTGCACCTATAGACCTACTTCCAAAAATTAAATCTTTATTATTTTTGTTGTTAACAATACTTGCATGGGTTACTATTTGGTATCCGGTTTGTTAATTCAGTAACAATTGAATGGGTTTTAAGTGTCCCCCTTTGCAAAAATGTGGTGTTGGGTCAGTATGTGTTTGAGGATGAGTCATCCATCCTGTGTTTAATGTTTCTTTCTTTAGGCTATATTAGAACTCTTAAGCTATTCATTATAGTATCATATAAGGGGCTAAGGCAATTGGATCAATAAAATTGAAGCAGAAGGTACATTTTCAGAAAGTACCCCACTGTACTACTATTCACCCTATGACACTTGCTGAAAAGGAGTGTCCAGTGGGGCTAGTAGAATCCTTTGACACAGGCCAGGTTAAAAAACCCTCAGTCGAGTCGCCTGGACCAGGGTATCTGGTGCTGGTCATATAATTAGAATATCATGAAAAAGTTGATTTATGTCAGTAATTCCATTCAAAAAGTAACATTTGCATATTATATTAATTCATCACACAGAGTGATATATTTCAAATGTTCATTTCTTTTAATTGTGATGAGCATGAGCATAAGGTCAGGCGAGTTTGCTGGACCAGGTACTGGTGCCAAGTCCTGTTAGAAAATGAAATCTGCATCTCCATTAAGTTGGTCAGTAGCAGGAAGCATGAAGTGCTCTAAAACATCCTCGTAGACGGCTGCGTTGACCCTGGACCTCAGAAAACATAGTGGACCAACACCAGCAGATGACATTTCACAAACCATCGCTGACTGTGGAACCTTTACACTGGACTTCAAGCAACGTGGATTCTGTGCATCTTTCTCTTCCTCCAGGCTCTGGAAATCAAGGTCCCACATTTCTGGTGATGTTACGTGCTGTGCCGAGGCTTCGGAGCTTGAGAAGACGTTTTGCGTGAAGCGCATTGAGGCTTGTATCGTTTTAGAACAATGACGTCATTGATGACGCCCGAAGCCCTAACACCATTGATAAATTGTTGTTTTACTGTCTAAGAAAAAAATTCTCCCCTCTACATAATTTGTTTAGTTACACAAGCAGATTCATTGCCCTTTGCTCAGTTTACAAGCATATTCACTACCCTCCGCCCGGATAAACCACTGCCCCTTTCCAGTTTTAGAATCATGATGAGCAGTGATGTTATATTATGAAACAATTATTTACCAAAAGATGGATTGCACATGATACATACTTACAAGATATACAGGTATATTATAAAGCATAAGACTACTTATCAGAAAAATATAGCAAAAGCCTTCATCTGTAACATCTGCTTGTTCTACTCTCTTTGACCAACAGGTGGTTTCGTGTACATATTACGCATCGAGAAATTATCCCTTTAGCTTCATTAAGATTCATCTCGCCATCATTTATATTTTCTTCCACTCCACTAAGACCTGAAATGTGAGTTTGTGTGTATGTTTGAATTTCATTGCGTTCAGCTATGTTCGTTTTTTTGTTTGATCACCCCGTACGATAGGAGGCGATATAGGCAAGTGCATCGGGTTGCCTAGTTTTTTTTCTCTCCTGGTTTTAATGAAACTACGGATTTACATCCTCACTGGAGCCGGAGTCACTTATCGGAATTGAGAAGGTTTTTGTGCCCTTTCCATTCAGTTTGTGTTGTGTTTGCTGCGCTGCTCTCGGTTGTGGTGCAAGCCAGCTCATAGACAACGCTGACTGTTGGAGTTCACACAGTCGTCTGGCCTGTTTTACTGAGCGGCATTTGTGTCCGACTGCGCTTCCGCCATGTTGAACTGATTCAAGTTGTGACTGCTGAAACTGAGGTGACAAGCCCCAGACATCGGACTAACGTTAGAGAGAGTTAGGGGGCTGTTACCGCGCCGGTGACGCAGGAAAAACACCCAGAAGCAGAGGGGAAAACGTAGGAATTAGATCTTTCTAGTAACAGATTTTGGGTCCTGCGAAACTGTCCCTGATATAGGCCACGTTTATGTAATATACGACATCGTTCAATGCTGGACGTAGCCCGTGAATAAAGGGGGAAGTCATATCAAATTCCTGGTGAGTTGTTAGCTAACTAACGTTAGCTCAGTGGTGATTGTTAGCTGGCTGCTGCTGCCATTAGCGTCAGCTGGTGGTGGATGCAAGGTAACATTACTGCATTTTGGTTGCTTGTGTTGTTCTTTTGCTGGGGGTTTTATCTCTGTTAGCTGCTGCTTATTGAATCTGTGACAATGTCAACGCGATTAAACTGCAATTCATGGTTTTAACCGTACGTGTAGTCTGATTAGCTCACTCTGCTAGATTCACTGAAGCAAGCGCAGATGGTCCTTGACACTGTCTACAGCCTGACAAGGAACATTTCTTTTAAATGTTTACAAGTGACTGATATTTGGTTGTCCTCCACTAACAATTGGGTATATTTAATTAATAGTAGATTTATCAAAATCACATTGTTGTTAACGTTTTGTATCACCTTAGCTTCCGGTATATACATTTTCAGTTTGTTTTAGCTAACGCTAAGTTATAACTTATACGGTACAGGTCACACAACACCAACGTTACATTTCAGGAAATAGACGACTCCCCTGTCACCGCTATGCTTTACGTTATCTAAGACAGCAAGCAACTTATTTTGAACGCTGAAATTGTTGCAGAGTGACGTTAAGCTAAATTGCGAGGTATTCATTTTTTTTATGGGAAACTTAGTTAATTATAAGCCGCTTGTTCAAAATATGAACGTTAGCTAGCTATATGCACCTACGGGTATTTACTCGCACGTAAGCTAACGGCTAGCTAACTGTTTATCTAGCTAGCTAGCTAGATCGCTGGTCTTTAGCATGCTAGCACGACCGATGCTTATTTTAAATGGCGTTCCGGGAACATTGTCAACAATAACGCCGGGGAAAGTGATGTTAAATCGATAATGATTTTGTTTAGTGAGTAAACCATATGTGTGCTTAAGATCGTCCGTTATGTAGCAAATATTTGGTGAGCAAGATTAATGTCAGGCCCTGGCTAAATAATGCGGCCTGCGTGTCTGTCTCAGCGCAACGGGTTTTGGACGAGAAGGCCGTCACTGCTCTTCTGTTTGGGCGGATCGCCTTTTAGGCTAACCTAACGTTAGTTGCCGCATCTAGCTATAGCTAAACCACCAGCTGTTAACGCCACTAGTTTGTATTGATAGTTACGTAATGCCACCGTGTACGTTATATGCACCTGGGCTGTCTATTTTTTAAGTTATTCCAAGGTATCAGGCATAATGTTACATGGTCGATTTCAGCGTCCATGAAATGTATTATGTTTTTATAATAACGTTATCGTTTCAAAGCCGGTTCAGTCCTAAAGGCCGCAGTTGTACATAGCGTAGCGCCTGTTTTAATGGTGGCTGTTGTTGCCGTGTGTGTCACTTTCTTGACAGTGCTAAAACATAACCTGTTTTTTGTGCGTCATTAGTCAAGTAACCCACCCTTTTCCCCCATTAGTAGATAGATAGTTAGCTAGCTAATGAGTGGTTTCACTGCTAGTAGCTTTCAATACATGAAATGACATTTCGTTCTCAATAAGCCAAAGACACTTGCCAAATTCTGCCATAATAATGACTAGTGTAACGTAATATACCCTCTGTAATGACAGTTGCAACCCATCTTGCTGATGCTAAAGCAGATGTCACTGGCCACTTGTAAAATACGAAATAATCTAGCTTCACTATCCTTAAATTAGGAAAACACTCTTAACCCACCATATCTCCCCATTAGTAGCTAATTAGGGGTTTCACTGTTCTCAGCAAGTCAAATACAGTCGCCAGATTCTGACTATAGTAATAACTTTAATGTACTGTCTGTTATGACTACTGCAACCAAATTGCTGATGCAGATGTCACTGGCCACCTGATTTGTGCAACATAAAATCTCAATGTCTACCCATAAATAGAATTATAGTCAAAAAGTCAAATCATCCACTTTAATACAACAGTCTTAAATTGTAAGACACATTTTCAAGACATACTATTGGTTTTAGTCATTCCTCTACCAGAGGGCATAACAACAGCAGTTATTGTTCCTAATTATGTTCTCACATTTTTTGTTTTATCTCAATCTATATTTTTGCATTATGTGCATCAAACATTCAACTTGAATTATTTTTTTCCAGTTTGTTTTGCTGGTAAACTTGATGTTTCTGGACAGAAGACTTGGTAGCTACAGTGGGGAGAACAAGTATTTGATACACTGCCGATTTGGCAGGTTTTCCTACTTACAAAGCACGCTAGGTCTGTAATTTTTTATCATAGGTACACTTCAACAGTAAGAGATGTAATCTAAAACAAAAATCCAGCCCTCCTGTTCTCCTTCATTACCTGTATTAGCTGCACCTGTTTGAACTTGTTTCCTGTATAAAAGACACCTGTCCACACACTCAAACAGACTCCAACTTCTCCACAATGGCCAAGACCAGAGAGGTGTGCAAGGACATCAGGGATAAAATTGTAGACCCGCATAAGGCTGGGATGGGCTACAGGACAATAGGCAAACAGCTTGGTGAGAAGGCAACAACTGTTGGCGCAATTATTAGAAAGAAGAAGATTCAAGATGACGGTCAATCTACGTCGGTCTGGGGCTCAATGCAAGATCTCACCTCATGGGGCATCAGTGATCATGAGGAAGGTGAGGGATCAGCCCAGAACTATACGGCAGGACCTGGTCAATGACCTGAAGAGAGCTGGGACCACAGTCTCAAAGAAAACCATTAGTAACACACTACACCGTCATGGTTTAAAATCATGCAGCACACGCAAAGTCCCCCTGCTCAAGCCAGCGCAGGTCCAAACCCATCTGAAGTTTTCCAATGACCGCATGGATGATCCAGAGGAGGAATGGGAAAAGGTCATGTGGTCTGATGAGAAAGAAATATAGCTTTTTGATCTAAACTGTGTTTGTAGATAGGATGACCAAGAACACCATCCCAACCATGAAGCATGGAGGTGGAAACATCATTCTTTGAGGATCCTTTTCTGCAAAAGGGGACAGAACAACTGCACCATATTGAGGGGAGGATGGATGGGGCCATGTATCGCGAGATCTTGGCTAATAACCTCCTTCCCTCAGTAAGAGCATTGAAGATGGGTCGTGGCTGGGTCTTCCAGCATGACAACGACCCGAAACGCACAGCCAGGGCAACTAAGGAGTGGCTCCTTAAACATCTTGAGGTCCTGGAGTGGCCTAGCCAGTCTCCAGACCTGAACCCAATAGAAAATCTTTGGAGGGAGTTGAAAGTCCATATTGCCCAGCGACGGCCCCGAAACCTGAAGGCTCTGGAGAAGGTCTGTATGGAAGAGTGGGCCAAAATCCCTGCTGCCGTGTGTGCAACCCTGGTCAAGAACTACAGGAAACGTATGATCTCTGTAATTGCAAACAAAGGTTTCTTTACCAAATATTAAGTTCTGCTTTTCTGATGTATCAAATACTTGTCATGCAAAAAAATGCAAATGAATTATTTAAAAATCATACAATGTGATTTTCTGGATTTTTCTTTTAGATTCTGTCTCTCATAGTTGAAGTGTACCTAAAATTACAGACCTCTACATGCTTTGTAAGTAGGAAAACCTGAAAAATCAGCAGTGTATCAAATACTTGTTCTCCCCACTGTATGGGCTTCTATACATCTTTCACAGCTATCATTTTTCTTAAACGGCCCATATTTAAGCACTGCAGAGTTAATTTCTCTCATAAAGTATCAGTGAATTTGGTAATGAAATAGTCGAACAATGATGTGCAAGGAGTGGAACGGAGTGAGTGTGGCCCAATCCCAAAGTGAGGACTAAGGACTAAAAACTGACTTAATTGATCTCAGGTGCTAAGTGACTGAGTGTGAGGCCACATGGGCGTAGATAGGTATAAATGGGATTGGGACAGCACTTCAAGAGGTCACATGTTACCTTGGTAATGTTTAATAACAAAATGTTCCTGATACCTTCCGGTTTGGGAATTTTCATTTTAAGTTTGTTGCTTTCCACACAGCCAAGGCACAGGAGATGGCTGGCTGATTTCAAATTTTTTCAAATTCTTGTTTTACAAGTTGGACAACGGGTCCGTTCCGTGGTTGTGTGTCATGCTGTTGTTTACCTTTTTGTAATTTATGGATTTCCTTACGGTCTCTGCGGTAAACGCTTTGAACGGTTGGTAATTCACTTGGTAAGTATGTACTCAAACCCTCACACCCTTCAAAATTGGGACAACCCTCAAGAATTTTGTGTGTGTGTGTGTGTGTGTGTGTGTGTGTGTGTGTGTGTGTGCTTCAAATCAGTGACCTGTACATGTTATCTGTGTAACATGTAGTGGTAACTAGTGTCACATGCAACAGTGTTTTGGTTGCCTCTAACATTCGTTTTGGTGCATCAGAGGGCAGCGGTGGCATTTCAGCGGCACCGAAATCAACGTTACTATTCAGTCCAGTAGAGACTGGTCGTTAGGTTGTCTCTGCCATAAATTGGTGCCTAAAAATGTATCAAAATGCAGAAAATGATGTTGTTGATGCTCAAAATTTCCTGGGGTAGGACCAAACACCCCACTTAATAGGTAGCCGGATAAAGTATGTGAATGATGATATGCATTACTAATGAAAAAGGCAGGAGTTTTTCAATACCCCACTCAGGAAAACTGTAAAAATGTATGTAAAATAGTGTTTTCCCTTTGCTATCTGTCACAGCTTCCCAATTACCACAAACACCTGAGGCTGTATGTTCATATCTGACCACGCATGCATTTGAGATGGTGCTGTTGACTGTTAGGACCTAAGATGGATTCAGGCAGGCTATATCCTCTTATCTATCTGTAATTAAGATATAAGTCATTAATGATTGATGCTGGATATTTTAAATCTATTTTAATCAGTGATCTGTATCAGTCCTCCAAAGCCTTGCTGGAGCATCCCAATTCATAACACATCTAGTTGGTCATTGAGCACAGATTGTTTTTGATGAAGCATGCAAGAAAAAAGTAGTTGACTACGAAGCACAGCCCAATTAAGAACATGTTGATGTAGGTAGTCATTTTAGTACAAGAATATACCCACCTGGTGTATTTGGCTCATGCATTATAAGTAACTTAACCAGCCTGTTGAAAATTCTTACCTTTAACCCGCTTTCCTGTTGCAGGTTATGCAATGGTCTCAGCGGCACATCCAGATCTCCAGGTGCTTGTGTCCCTCTCTCGTGTGTTCGGCCTCTCTTCCCTCTGCTCTACAGCTGAGGTGGCTGTGATTTCCCTCTTGGCCAGCGCTCCCTAAGAGGCCAAGATTGCCAAGATCTGCCCGGTGGCGAGCATGACAGCCACCACGCGTGGCTCTCCGGTGGGGGGCAATGACAGTCAGGGCCAGGGCCAGGCACCTGATGCTCAGAGCCAGCCCCCCCTGCCACAGAACCAGGTCAGCATCATCCTTCTAACTAATACTCAACATAGACCTTCACTTACTGTCTTTCACTACACTCACCACATTTGTCCTACATGTTAAATATTTTTGTTCCTGTCTCCTTTTGGCTGGCTGGCAACTGGTTTCATTCCATTTGTTTTTAAGTGCTTATATTATGCTTTTTGTCTTTTTCCCCTTTCCTTTATTGTTATCTTTTTTGTGCAAGTGAAAAAAAAAAACAAAGTCCACCCCAAAGGGACTTACCATCAAACTTGCGTCACTTTGTAACACATGTCACTTTGTAACACATGTCACTTTGTAGCTAAAACAGAGAGAACACACAGGGTGAAAAGAGAAGCTGCAGCAATGTGCAGTACAACAAAATACGGTGTTTTTTGAAAATGAAACTATGTGAACCTATTCTGATAAAACCTCTAAACACAATTATGAACCTGAAAATGAGCAGAATATGAGCACTTTAACTGACTAAGCATTGCACTTCCTTTCCAATGATAGGTGCATGTATTTAAGTTAACCTGGGAAGGGAGAAAGAATGGAGTGGTTTTTTGATGTCCCACTTTGTTAGTCCAGACGCTTCAGCCGTTTTTTGGTTGTTGTTTTTTTTACAGATATTGCTCTTACCTAAACCACACACAGATGCCCAAGGGAACAAAAAGGGAGGGGAGGAGGGAGCGGAAAAGAGGGAGAAAGAGTGAAAGGCGAGGCATCAATGAACAGAGCAGTGTGTGTGTGTGTGTGTGTGTGTGTGTGTGTGCGCACGCACGCACGCACGCACGCACGCCTGTATTGGTTAGAGATGAGCTGTGGTGAGATGTGAGAGGCAAGCTGCCTATGTAGGTCAGCCAAGCAGAAGGAGCCTTCACCACACACCCCCACATTTAATATTTCTCAGTTACAGTATGCATCTCCCAACAGCAGCTTGCACTATAAACGCATCGCGAAAGACTGCGATACGTCGCGAAAGAAACAGCTTTTTTTAGTTTGTTGAGAGAGTATCAGTCAAAAACGGAACTTGACCTGAAGAGTTTTTGTTACCTTTTCTGTCCATTCTAATGTTAAATTTGTTAAATAAAATTTCATTTTTTTTTTATTCAGCAAGCAATTTGTTGTATTTTAGCAGTAAACTAAAAGCTGCAAAAAGGCATAACTGAGTACATTGTAAAATCTGTTTATTTATCTCAAGAAATATTGTTATTGGGATATTAAACAATGTTATTGGATATTTTCCTCATATCGTGCAGCCCAAATGGTCACATTGGTGCTTAAATGCACATTCATTGATGCACATTGTTGCCTTTTGATTCTCACTCTTCTTTCCAAAAAATTCTATTTGACAGCACCGTAACACAGATACACCCACACACTAACACGTTTATACTTCCAACATAACCATGTCAGCCCTCAGTTTTTGTTTCCTCTGGGTAGATAAGAATAAAAAGAGCATTGCTCTGTTTGCCAAATACTATGAGTGCAGGGAGTTGAAAAGCCTTGTTTAAAGTCCTTTCAGGAGAGACACCTGCTTCTTTATGCCTACATGCATGTACACTTAGTGACCACTACAATAGAAACCCCCCCCATACAAGAAATGGGCCTTGCCTTTCTATTGATATATGGCACCATAGAAACAGGTCGTAAAGTTCCACTTTTGCTTTGGAGGTCAAAAAGTCAGTTCCTTACACTTTTAAAATAAATATTCAGCCTAAGTCTGTTTTGTTGTTTTGCCTCAGATTTTGATTCATTCATGCAAAGCCATTAGTAAAATACAATCCTTCTAGGGCTGTAGTAAGTTAGACAGATGTATCAAAATGTTTTTGGATGGATTGGTATCAGCTTTTTAAAAAAGTTTGCTTTATTTGCAATTGTTTCTCAAAAACATCATATGTCTTACAGATACATACCAGGATATAATGTAAGTGTCTGTTCCCTGTCCTTTCTCACAGAGAGAGTTTTTGGATCAGAATAAAACCTTTTTTAGCCTAATGTTACTGCTGTGAGTCGTTCAGCATTACAGATATCACACATAGCAACAATTTTAGATACATAACACTGCACAGCAATGTGCATTTCATATCACATTTTCACTCACTATGACACTTCTACTGTCATTACTAAACATTGTGACAAAATATTAACGTTGCCATTAGTGGGCTTATTTGCTAACGTTAGCTACCGCTACCTCCAAAAAATCCAGCAAATAGATGGTACACTAGGATACCGTTACCTAAAACAGGTGATTTGACGTCACACACAGTTTAGCAACAAAACAAAATGCTGAGGGAACATTAACCATGTTTTTAGCTTCTTATCTCATTTGGGGTCTGATAAACAGTAAATTCATCAAATTCAGTGTCCATGAAGAGATTTTTCCAATATTCTGTAACTGTCATATTTCACGGGACCCAGGTGAGTGTAGTTTTCATGTTGAGGCTTTTGTCACCATTTGCCTTTTTTAATTTTTTTTTTTATGGCCAAGTCATGTTTCATCATAATAAAGACAAAATCAAAACGGATCGCCTCGAGGCGTTCTGGTTGTTTAATGGTTTAATACACGTCATGTTACCACGACATCCAACCAGGAACCTGCCATGCCCCCCATTTCACCGTTTCCTGGCACTGTCATAATATCAAAAAACAAAACAAATCACTAGCAATTAAAATATTAGACAACTACATGGCTGTTGCGTATCTTCACCTGTAAGCCAAACATGTAATTCTTCACATCAATTCTTCATTGTATGATTTTGATTGTCTGTGGTTTTCTAGACATCATCTCCGAACTCATCTAATGAGAACTCTCCAGTAAGCCCACCAGATGAGCAGGGCCAGGGAGATGGCCCCCCTCAGCTGGAAGAGGAGGAGCCCGCCTTCCCTCACACTGACCTAGCCAAGCTGGATGATATGATCAACAGGTATTTATTCACATGCTTCTACAGAGGCTGCATCCTCAGCCACCCCTTATTTAGCACACAAGACACAAAAGTGCATAGAAATATTGCTCAGTGCTATTAAGTGGTCAAAAACGCAACAGATGTCTTTTAAGTGAGTTTGCTTGTAAAGTGGCACTTCCTAAAATTATGGTCTGTATTTAATCCTGACAGACAATATACCAACTACTGTGAGGAAAAAAAGTATTTGAACACCCTGCTATTTTGCAAGTTCTCCCACTTAGAAATCATGGAGGGGTCTGAAATTGTCATTGTAGGTGCATGTCCACTGTGAGAAACATAATCAAAAAAAAATCCAGAAATCACAATGTATGATTTTTTAATTATTTATTTGTATGATACAGCTGCAAATAAGTATTTGAACTCCTGTCTATCAGCTACAATTCTGACCCTCAAAGACATGTTAGTCTGCCTTCAAAATGTCCACCTCCACTCCATTTATTATCCTAAATTAGATGTACCTGTTTGAGGTCGTTAGCTGCATAAAGACATCTGTCCACCCCATACAATCAGTAAGAATCCATCTACTAACATGGCCAAGATCAAAGAGCTGTCCAAAGACACTAGAGACAAAATTGTACACCTCCACAAGTCTGGAAAGGCCTACAGGGAAATTGCCAAGCAGCTTGGTGAAAAAAGGTCCACTGTTGGAGCAATCATTTGAAAATGGAAGAAGCTAAACATGACTGTCAATCTCCCTCGGACTGGGGCTCTATGCAAGAGATCACCTCGTGGGGTCTCAATGATCCTAAGAAAGGTGAGAAATCAGCCCAGAACTACACGGGAGGAGCTGGTCAATGACGTGAAAAGAACTGGGACCACCGTTTCCAAGGTTACTGTTGGTAATACACTAAGACATCATGGTTTGAAATCATGCATGGCACGGAAGGTTCCCCTGCTTAAACCAGCACATGTCAAGGCCCGTCTTAAGTTTGCCAATGACCATTTGGATGATCCAGAGGAGTCATGGCAGAAAGTCATGTGGTCAGATGAGACCAAAATAGAACTTTTTGGTCATAATTCCACTAACCGTGTTTGGAGGAAGAAGAATGATGATGACCATTCCAAGAACACCATCCCTACTTTGAAGCATGGGGGTGGTAGCATCATACTTTGGGGGTGTTTGTTTTTGTGCACATGGGACAGGCCGACTGCACTCTATTAAGGAGAGGATGACCGGGGCCATGTATTGCGAGATTTTGGGGAACAACCTCCTTCCCTCAGTTAGAGCATTGAAGATGGGTCGAGGCTGGGTCTTCCAATATGACAATGACCCGAAGCCCACAGCCAGGAGAACCAAGGAGTGGCTCTGTAAGAAGCATATCAAGGTGGCGTGGCCTAGCCAGTCTCCAGACCTAAACCCAATAGGGAATCTTTGGAGGGAGCTCAAACTCCGTGTTTCTCAGCGACAACCCAGAAACCTGACTGATCTAGGGAAGATCTGTGTGGAGGAGTGGGCCAAAATCCCTTCTGCAGTGTGTGCAAACCTGGTGGAAAAACTACAAGAAAAGTTTGACCTCTGTAATTGCAAACAAAGGCTACTATACCAAATATTAACATTGATTTTCTCAGATGTTCAAATACTTATTGCAGCTGTATCATACAAATAGTTAAAAAATCATTTATTGTGATTTCTGGGAATGTCTCTCACAGTGGACATGCACCTACGATGACAATTTCAGACTCCTCCATGATTTCTAAGTGGGAGAACTTGCAAAATAGAAGGGTGTTCAAATTATTTTCCTCACTGTATGTGATAAGTAGCAGCCAGAGGTGTCAAACGTATTCACATTCATCACTGAGGTAGAAGTACAAATACTAGGGTTTAAAAAGACTTCAGTTAAAGTATCAACTCAAGCTTTTTACTCAAGTAAAAGTGCTGGTTTCAAAACTAAAAGTATAAAAGTAATGTAAGGGGGGGGGGGGATATCTATTTGCTTTTTCAAATTAGAATGGGAGTTTTGGAAACAATTAGCTCATGGTACTAGGGAGCGTAGAGATTGCAGCACATTGGAAAGGAGGTGCTTTTGCATCCAACCATTTAAAAAAATTCTTCCAGGTACAGCCAGGGATGTAGAAGGGTTGGCTGGTCTTCCTGGCTACCAACCTCCTCACTGGTGCTTGGTTGGGACATTTCACTTGAGTATCTGCCATGGACATCTTCGTACTAGGCTACATACGTCTGCCACTTCCTTGCAGGACTGTGACGTGATTTGTGTCATTTGCAGGTGCAATGGATCGCGTACAAACCAATAGGGTTTCGGAATGGTATACGTTTATACTTCTCATCCAACCACAATCAAATTCACTATCTGGAGAGCGCGATTTTTCAAGAATGAAAACAGGCTAAACTGAAATAGGAGTAACAAGGCTGTTTTTAAAATGTAACAAGTACAAAGTACAGATAATTGTGTGAAAATGTAAGAAGTAGAAGTAAAAAGTCTGCTGTAAAATAATTACACCAGTAAAGTATAGATACCCAAATGTTCTACTTAAGTAAGGTAACGAAGTATTTGTACTTTGCAATACCCACAGATGTTTTTTTGCGTTGACTGGCAACTATGACTATGAATTTAAAAACTTACCAGGCACTTATTTTATGCCAGACCTCATGTTTATCCTTCTTACTCTGTATTTTTACAATATTCAGTCGGTACAGTTTGTGATGCACAATTTTGACTCTGAAAGGAAAGCAAATCAAGCTCAGTTCATTGAACTATCAACCTGTGTCTGCTTGTGTCTTTTCACTGTCTTGGTACACTCCTTTTATTTTATGCGTAATGTTGTTAGTGTTGTAGTATAAATTAAACAATTGAGTTTGCTCATGCTTGTTGACTCCAGGGAAGTGAAAAAATAATTAGTTTGTAATGTAGTATATCCAGCAGCAAAAGTGGACTGCTGTTTATTGACACAGAAGTATTTTGAACGATAATACACATATTGGGTATTTATTGCATTTTGGACGCAACGGCTGACTTCAGCGGCCTACATGTTTATGTCGTACGACAGCGCGCTTTGTGTGACATCTTTTTTATTGTTCTTTTGCGCATGCTGGTCATTAAAAAGGTATAGTGAGCGATGTTAATCCAATACACTGTCATATTCAGTAAAACTCTCCTCACAGTCACCTAGCTCTCTATTTTGTGTGCGCTGAATATAAAATCCGGTGTTAATACACAGCCCTGGTTGTGTAAATGCAAAACAAACTGAAGTTCACGAGCCACAAAACACCTTTGCAGCCAATCACCAACAGGCGGCGTCAGTTGATGGTGGAGGGGAGGAGTGTGGGGGGAGGCAGCATGTGAAATGTGAATGTGCAGGCACGCCATTAGTTATCAGTCTGTGAATTGAGGGGGCGGAGCTTCTGAAGGGATGGTTGTATTTGTTTGGCAGTTGAGTTCAAATAACAATCTTTGCGTAGCATCGCTTACTGCATCTTTAACACTCCACGCCTGCACAGAATGGTTGCTTGTTCAAAGTTTTTTAATATTCAGCATGTTTAAATTTCATTAAGTTCAACAATGCACGTCATTGGGTCCCCAACAATACACCTAAGTGTGAAGTAGTTCAGGGGATCTGTTCTTGGGACATGTAACAAACGGAAAGAAAGACACTAATTCCTTGCTTTATAGTTTGATTATTAAATATTCACACTCAATCTGATAAACATCACAACAGTCATACTTAACAGCAAGGTAAAGTGAGCTCTTTGGGGTACTTGTAGAAATACCATGCAGTATCCATGCTTATTACAAACACAATGGTTTTTCTGTTGATTCACAGTTTCTTTTATTTCCCTCTCAGGCCTCGTTGGGTCGTTCCAGTTTTGCCAAAAGGAGAGTTAGAAGTCCTCTTGGAAGCTGCTATTGACCTGAGTAAAAAAGGTATGAATATACAGAATGTCTATAGAAATGCTTTGTGATATTTACATTCAGTCAAGCAATGTAATGGCTAATCATGTAGTGCAGATTATTAAGAATTCTAGTATCAGCCCACTACCAGAGCCCAATGTGTCTTTTTCAAATGGTATTTTTTGTTACTTTGATCTAAAAAAGCAATACATATTCACATTATGAGAAACTGTAACCTAAACCTAAACTAAAATTAACCTGTTGTGTTTAGGATTAATAGATTATAAATAGTTTATTTTCATTATAAAATCTTCTGTGCTTTTTTGCCCAGCAAACAGTCCAAAGCCCAATGATTTTTAATTTACTATTAAATTAAGCAGCACATTGCAAAACATTTGACGTTTCACCACTAAATCAAGCCTTCTTCCACCTGATACTTCCTAAAACATGACCTTTACTTTTATCTGCCCTAATTATGTATGTAAAACCACCTACCTCATGTCAGTGCCAGAATTGCAGGCCTACTCTGCCTATTACATCCAGGATGATAGAATCAATAATCCGAAATATCTTGTCAATATATATTTTGTTGTGTGACTGAGATCAAATTTGAGAAATCCATTTTGTTGTGTTATCTGAACAGGACTCAAAAAGTAGCCCCAATTTAAAAAAAATTAAAATAAAAAAAATTTGTTAAAAACTTTCCAAATTATGTAAAAAGTCTTGTCTTTAATGTCCTTATATTTAGTCTTAAAGTGGCTATTTGTAACTTTCAGGTTGTGTTGATTCTGTTGGCTGCTTTGGACAAAAGCGGTACTGTTTTTATCCACACCTGCTGTAGTTAAGGTCTTTTCTTTACTTTGGATGTATGGTGAGCTAAACCAGGTATCACTGTCACTGTCAAGTTTTGACATTGAGATTGTTGTACCAACCAACGCTTTTATTTATTTTAACCTTTATTTATTCATGGAAGGTTTACCTAGAGGCAGCCTCTCTTTTGCAGAACACCCTGATCACATTCATACCTGAAAGCTGCCCAGTACAACCACAGCTGCTGGCCACTGAGCAGCTCCACTGGAGCATTTTTTAAGGTTAAGGGCCTTGCTCAAGGGCACCTCAGTGATGGTAATGAGGGAGGGACATGCGCTGCTCTTTCACTTTCCCCACCTAGATTTTCTCCTGTTGGTCTAGGCATTAAACAGACAACCTCCCAGTCACAAGCTCTCTTCTCTAAACTTAAGGCCACCATTGCCTATATAATAACTCTGATTAATATAGTGCATTATATGAAACCTGAGGATGCTGTACACACTTATAAGGGAACAAGGGAAAAGAAAATACGGCAACACAAACACGGACTGAAAAGAAATAAAACCAGGCGCTAAATGGAAGGGGGACTTGATTTAATGTAGGTTATTGACGTACAACCGCATTGTGCATCGTAAATTTCAATTATTTTATGAATGAAATGAACATATTGCATACCTAAGGGCCAATTGGGGTACTATTTTGAATCATTTCCAATCTAGTAATTATTTTCTGTTGAAAGCCTGACCAAATCAGGTTTTCACACATCGTCGTTTACTTTCCCTTTTTTAGCTTTTAGTTCTTCGTTTTAATTTCCATATTTGTCTGTGATGGCCCTGTAGCACTATCAGCTTTAGCTACAAAAAAAACTTCTAAAATAAAATTACGATTGGGGAAAAAATCGGACCTCGGTAAAGGCTTTAATAAAAAAAAATGCCAAAATGGTTAGTCTCATTTGGTCTTACAAGTCATTTATGATCATCAGATAGAAAGTACAGTTTCAGAAACATTTTAAAGTTACATATAGGTTACATATAGTTACTTTAAAAAATATATTAAATGATCATTAAATATAATTATTTGATATTTGCAAAGAATCTACATTTGGCGCCGTAACACCTTAATGCTCTTCATGTTCATTAGTGTCTTTTCATTTAACTTTGTAGCACATTTTTTACAAATTGTGTGGTATTAATGGGATGTATTTCCTTGCAGGACTGGATGTGAAGTGTGAGGCATGTCAGAGGTTTTTCCGAGATGGTCTGACCATCTCCTTCACAAAGATCCTGACAGACGAGGCAGTCAGTGGCTGGAAGTTTGAGATTCATGTGAGTTTTTATTGTTGTATGTATTTTGGTACTTTAAAAATTGCCTTTTTTAAGCCAAGAAATCTATGTCAAAGGACCTATTATACTTTTCTGTATTTTTTGTCATATCTACAATGTTACAATCTCGGATGTTCATATTCATCAATACTATCATATTGTAACCTTTAAATGATGAGGTAAACAATACAAATAAAGATAAATTCCTGTTAGCCAACGCCTACAATTTTCCACTGTTCCCACTCCCCTCTCTGATTTAAAATTTTTTTTCCACACTTAGATTTCTGTGATCATCTGCTTTAGGTCCTTTACTGCAGTGTTATTACATTACATTGACTGCTACATCCTAACAGGGAAACCTATAATCTTGGTTGTAAATGTGGGTCATTTCTCCCTAGTTTCAGATCACATTCCTTTTATTACATTTAAATAAATTAAGTTAAATTTGACCATATGTCCTTAGCAATAAACAAGCCTCTCTTTAATGTCACTGGCTGTTTTGTGCTCTATTTTTAAGTATTGGTTCAGGCACCTATTAGGCACTGGTTTTAAATGCATTGTTTTAGCAATTTTATTGGGGGTGGGGGAGCTGTATGAAAAGAAAAAAAAAAAGTATTTAGTTATTTATTCATTAAGGATAACCATCTTTGGAATTTGACGTGCCCTCAGTTCTTACAGGAAATGACAACATTGTACTGGTTTAAATAGGAGGGATCAAATGTGCTATGACAGGTTGACGACAATCTATATTATTGTCAGGTGGCATGACTCAGCAGCATGTCACCCAAGCTTTATTTATTCTTTGACATCCTTTCACTTATTACATTGGAGACCTGCCTATAAATTTAGATTTCCTTTTAATTTTCTTGAGCTGAGTAAAAGAGGCAACTGCTGCAGCAATTCAATGTTAGAAATAACTGTTGTTGTTACACTCAGAAATGTTTAAGGTGCAACCAGATTCTTGTAAATGACTTGACTTTACTGATCTCCAAAAGCTTCTTGTCATTCAGTCCCATATTGATTAATGATATCTGGCTTCTTCAGATCTGTGAACCAGTCAGGAGCCGTGCAAAAGGGGCAGCAAATTGTCATTTTATTAATTATATAATTAGCAGGCACACTTTAATTTGTTGGAAATTTGAAGTTCTCACTTAAAAAATGTTAATGTCAAATTCCAGTAATTGCACCAAAATGTGAGTAAAACATTTGACTTGGCAGGTAGTCAATTATTTTGGAGAGAAGTCTGTAGCAGCTCTCCCATTAATACTCGCTGGACTGTAGGGTAACGTGGCAGAATCTATGAATAATATAGTGTTTCTCATATTTCCAGGTACTTTGTATTACTGTTAAGGTTAGGCCTGCATGATTAATTGTTATAAAATGGTGATCTTGATTCACCCTGTTTAGGATTTTAATTTTTAAATAACTTTAAAAATAAGTTAAAATTACTTTTTTTCCCTTTTTTTATGATTTTGATTCTCTTTTAATTCAACGAGCCGACTGCATCACAAACGCTACTACTTCTGTAAGTTTTAAAAATAGGTTTTAAAGCGCTCCCAAGCGCAAGTTATTTGTGCAAGAGTATTGTTAACAAACCAGAAGTGGATGGCAGCATTTCTAGGGAAGGACATTTTCCTGTTAGACTTGAAATTCTCTTCCTCACTGCCCTGCTTCCCCCCCCCTTGTCTTTTGGAGTTTAATTGTTGATATGCCACTGTTTTTTTTCTTCTGTCCACAAACCTTGTTTTCACAGAGATGTATCATCAATAACACACACCGGTTGGTGGAGCTGTGTGTGGCCAAGCTCTCTCAGGACTGGTTCCCTCTACTGGAGCTGCTGGCCATGGCCACCAACCCTCACTGCAAGTTCCACATCTACAACGGCACACGGCCCTCTGAGACTGTCCCCGCTGGAGCACAGCTGGCTGACGATGAGCTCTTTGCCCGACCACCAGACCCACGCTCTCCTAAGGTGAATCACCACTGCATCAGTTAGCCAAATATGACAATTTTATACCTTTTTTTTTTTTTAAATATAAACTATGAGTCTCATTATAGGCTCTTTCATCCTTATTCTTTCAACTGGCCAGGTTTGAACTTTCCTTTCGCCCTGCAACACAGTGTGAGATTGTGCTTGATATTAATTTTTATTACACTACTGATACACATTTATTTATTTTATATGAAAATTTTTTAGGTGTGTATAAAATTATAAATAATTTTGTCGGGAACTGTCATGCAGAAAACAGCCTTACCCTAAGGACCCTTAGGAAACAAAGAGAATCCCTGTCTGGAGTAGCCTGATAATGAAAAATATGGAACTCACTGTCTAGAAGACACTTAGTCCTTGTGTCAGAAAGAAGACTGTATAAAAGAGAAGTTGGATACATCAGAGAATAGTAATTTTACCATGAAAAGTGATGAATACAGCGTGGGCACGGGGTCAGTGAACACTACTGCAGCGCTGCTTGCCTGTCTGCCTTATTTGGCAAGGGGCCCAGGACTACTTAGGGCTCCACTGTGCAACTATTAAGTCCGATTTTGCTAATGTTGTTGTTGTGTTTTTATTTTTTTTTTAGCTCAAAGTTATTTAGTGGCAAAAAGTAGCAGTCAAATTTCTTGTTGGGTAAAGCTGTTTGAAGTCTCTCCCAGTCCCACTATAATACTGTCTCTTCCTCGATGCTTGGATCTCTTTCTCAAATGAGACTCAAGGAGAACAGAATGCATGAAAATATAGTTTTTCAGTTGTGAACTTAGTTGTAGGAAAAAATCTGGAAATTAGTTTATTTTGTTGAGTAAATTAATGTCTGTTATAATCCCAAAATGAAATCTCTAACACAGTTTGTGAAACCATCCCTCTGTCAACAGATTAAACTTCTTCAATGTGTTTTTTCTCTCTATTTTTATAATCCACAGGGCTGGTTGGTGGACTTAATAAACAAATTTGGAACGTTAAACGGGTTTCAAATGTTGCACGATCGCTTCATGAGCGGCCAAGCACTGAACGTCCAGATCATCGCTGCACTTATCAAGTGAGGCTACATCATGTCGATGGGCTTTCCTTAACATTTGATGTGCTCTACTGTACTTACAAGTTTGTGTGAGCTGATTTTGTGTTATCTGTGTTACAGGCCTTTTGGCCAGTGTTACGAGTTCCTCACATTGCACACGGTAAAGAAGTACTTCCTTCCAGTCATCGACATGGTTCCCCAGTTTCTAGAGAATCTTACAGATGAGGAGCTAAAGAAAGAGGCCAAGAATGAAGCCAAAAACGACGCACTGTCCATGATAATCAAGTCTCTGAAGAATCTGGCTTCTCGTGTACCAGGGCAGGAGGAGACCGTGAAGAATTTAGAGATTTTTAGATTAAAAATGATTCTTAGGTGAGTTTTAAAATAACATGTCTTTGTCAGTTCTTATCACCAGAGTAACCATTTTCTTTCAAATTTGAGTGCAATATGATTTGATGTTAAGTAAATTCTCAATTCTTATCACCAGGTTATTGCAAATTTCTTCTTTTAATGGCAAAATGAATGCACTAAATGAAGTTAACAAGGTGATCTCCAGTGTGTCCTATTACACTCATCGGCATAACCCTGAAGAGGAGGAGTGGCTGACTGCAGAGCGCATGGCGGTAGGCTCAGCTCCTGACTTTGGTACTGTGCATCAAATATTTTTCTGTATCTAAAATCTGATTTACTCTGTCTTCTTGTCCTACGTCAGGAGTGGATCCAGCAGAACCACATCCTGTCCATTGTGCTGAGGGACAGTTTGCACCAGCCGCAGTATGTAGAGAAACTGGAGAAGATCCTTCGCTTTGTTATCAAAGAAAAAGCTCTTACAATGCAGGATCTGGACAACATCTGGGCGGCACAGGTACATTGCAACCAACAATACTTTTAGTATTATTCTCATGAATAATTGTTTATAACGTGATAGAACCAAGTAACGTGACAGAACCAAAATATACACTCATGTAGTATATTTCTATTGACATGACACAAAGCAAGCTAAACCAGCAAATGTTTTTCTATAGTTCTGTATTTACCTAATGCTACATTACAAAAATAATGTAGTAATGTAAGTATTACTTTCCTATATAGTCTGAGTATGCTCATTTCGTTTTGAGTGTTGGTGTATTTTAGTTGGAACTAAACAGGCAAACATGTATACAGCCTTCAACAAACACTTGTTTTCAGAATACAATACAGCACTGGTACTTGAGTAATTATAATACAACTTAAAGTGCTCATATAATGCTCATTTTCAGGTTCATAATTGTATTTAGAGGTTGTACCAGCATAGGTTCACATTAGTCTGAGGTCGTCCTACTCAGATTCTAGTCAGAATATGAGTCTGATACTGCCCCATTGGGCGTGTTTCAACCGAATTAGGAAAGAAAATGCCTCTGCACTCAGTTGGATAGACCTACAACCAATCAGAGCAACTGAGCACAACTGTCAACAGAACTCGACAAGACGGTGTATCGTCTCCATATGGTAGGAGACGGTTATGGTAGGTTATAACTTGACTCAGCCAGAGATTTCTTCATTTTCGGCTGAGATGGACAGAATAGCGCTGCAGTTGTTGAGTGTTTACACTGTACGAATTAGCCTAGTTGACTTCTTGACTTTATCCTGACAGAATACCACTGAATTTCATTTTCAACTTTATATTTTTTTTTTAGCCCCACACATTTTTGAAACAGGGCAGCTAATATTGATAGTGAGAGCAACAAGTTAGCAGACTATGAGTCAACTCTCACACTGAGCGGAAATGGAAACACTGTGCTCCAACATGCGTATTTCGGTTTAATAAAATGTATTAATTTTTATGGTTTCTGTTATTTATTTAAAAAAAGGGTATCTGAATCCCAAAATTGAAATACAAATACATACAGTGGGTACGGAAAGTATTCAGACCCCTTTAAATTTTTCACTCTTTGTTTCATTGCAGCCTTTTTCCAAAAATCAAAAAAGTTCATTTTATTTCTCAGTAATGTACACTCAGCAACCCATCTTGACAGAAAAAAACAGAAATTTAGAATTTTTTGCATATTTATTAAAAAACAAAAACTGAAATATCACATGGTCATATGTATTCAGACCCTTTGCCGTGACCCTCATATGTAACTCAGGTGCTGTCTATTTCTTCTGATCATCCTTGAGATGGTTCTACACCTTCATTGGAGTCCAGCTGTGTTTGATTATACTGATTGGACTTGATTAGGAAAGCCACACACCTGTCTATATAAGACCTTACAGCTCACAGTGCATGTCAAAGCAAATGACAATCATGAGGTCAAAGGAACTGCCTGAAGAGCTCAGAGACAGAATTGTGGCAAGGCACAGATCTGGTCAAGGTTACAAAAAAATTTCTGCTGCACTTAAGGTTCCTAAGAGCACAGTGGCCTCCATAATTCTCAAATGGAAGACGTTTGGGACGACCAGAACCCTTCCTAGAGCTGGCCGTCCGGCCAAACTGAGCTATCGGGGGAGAAGAGCCTTGGTGAGAGAGGCAAAGAAGAACCCAATGGTCACTGTGGCTAAGCTCCAGAGATGCAGTCGGGAGATGGGAGAAAGTTGTAGTAAGTCAACCATCACTGCAGCAATCCACCAGTCGGGGCTTTATGGCAGAGTGGCCCGAAGGAAGCCTCTCCTCAGTGCAAGACACATGAAAGCCCGCATGGAGTTTGCTAAAAAACACCTGAAGGACTCCAAGATGGTGATAAATAAAATCCTCTGGTCTGATGAGACCAAGATAGAACTTTTTGGCCTTAATTCTAAGCGGTATGTGTGGAGAAAACCAGGCACTGCTCATCACCTGTCCAATACAGTCTCAACAGTGAAGCATGGTGGTGGCAGCATCATGCTGTGGGGGTGTTTTTCAGCTGCAGGGACAGGACGACTGGTTGCAGTCGAGGGAAAGATGAATGCGGCCAAGTACAGGGATATCCTGGACGAAAACCTTTTCCAGAGTGCTCTGGACCTCAGACTGGGCCGAAGGTTTACCTTCCAACAAGACAATGACCCTAAGCACACCGCTAAAATAACGAAGGAGTGGCTTCACAACAACTCTGTGGCTGTTCTTGAATGGCCCAGCCAGAGCCCTGACTTAAACCCAATTGAGCATCTCTGGAGAGACCTGAAAATGACTGTCCACCAACGTTTACCATCCAACCTGACAGAACTGGAGAGGATCTGCAAGGAGGAATGGCAGAGGATACCCAAATCCAGATGTGAGAAACTTGTTGCATCTTTCACAAAACGACTCATGGCTGTATTAGATCAAAAGGGTGCTTCTACTAAATACTGAACAAAGGGTCTGAATACTTATGACCATGTGATATTTCAGTTTTTGTTTTTTAATAAATATGCAAAAATTTCTAAATTTCTGTTTTTTTCTGTCAAGATGGGTTGCTGAGTGTACATTACTGAGAAATAAAATGAACTTTTTTGATTTTTGGAAAAAGGCTGCAATGAAACAAAGAGTGAAAAATTTAAAGGGGTCTGAATACTTTCCGTACCCACTGTACCCAACAAATGAATATCCAACTAGTTGAATATTTGGGTCTAGCCCTAGTACAAATAATGGCTCTCTTTTCTGTAACTGAAACACAACTGCAGTTGTTCCTCCCAAACTAAAAGTTGGCTGCTGCAAAAGGTACTGGCTGTCAATTGCTACTTGTCCACATTGCAACTGCAGCATATCCCAGCCACTGCTGAGGCGTCTGGTGTTGAACGTTAAAACCATTTTGTTAACCTAACAGTCGGTATGTTGTGTCTCTGCAGGCCGGTAAGCATGAGGCCATTGTGAAGAATGTCCATGACCTCCTGGCCAAGCTGGCATGGGACTTCTCACCTGAGCAACTCGATCACCTTTTTGACTGTTTCAAGGTTAGTAAGAGTTGTATTAATTAATCAGTCATTTAATCACAGATTGTAAAGGGGTTTTGTATAGAATATACTGTATATTTTCATTTGGTCCTAGCTTAATCACATTACAGTTGTATTGTTGCATCACAACAACATGCTCTTGTATGCGCTGCCTTACCCTCTGGACTTGTTTGTTCCTCTTGTGCAGTCAAGCTGGACCAATGCCAGCAAGAAGCAGCGTGAAAAACTGCTGGAACTTATCCGGCGCTTGGCTGAGGATGATAAGGATGGGGTGATGGCCCACAAGGTTCTCAACCTGCTGTGGAACCTGGCACACAGCGATGATGTGCCTGTAGACATCATGGACCAGGCTCTTAGTGCTCACATCAAAATTTTAGATTACAGTTGTTCACAGGTACATGTTGGTGAATAGGTTTTATAGGCAACATAACAGATGGAGGGCTAATTTAACTTAAATACTGAGGATGTTTGATTTTTCACTCACAGGACAGAGACACACAGAAGATTCAGTGGATAGATCGCTTCATAGAGGAGCTACGAACCAATGACAAATGGGTGATCCCTGCCCTGAAGCAAATAAGAGAAATCTGTAGCCTCTTTGGAGAAGCCCCTCAAAACCTTAGGTAGGTTATGGTAAAAATCTATTTTATATTACAGAAACATTATGATTCTAAGGTCGGCAAGTATAAAGTGTTATTTTCAATATAGTCTTCAATTATTGTATTCTGAATTATTCATATGTATTTTACACATAATGCATGAACACTCATAAGAAAAGCAACAAGACACATCATTTTAACATTCATTATGCCCAACTGACATTTCTGTCATTCTCCTCACGTTTGCACAAGAACTGCGGCATGTCAACTCTTCTGCTTAGTACCCCCAATGGTAAAGGGCTCTGCAGTTTAGTGTTGTATCATTGCGAGATGACAACAGAATATTTCCCTCTCAGTGAAACAAATTTAGCTCCCAACTCATTTTGACTGTTGGTATGTTCTTAAAACATGTCCCACTGTGTGGGCCCCTTAAATCAAGCATTCCAGGTAAAAAAAAAACCCACAAAAAACATGACAATTTGATTCTCATATCGTTCAGCCCTAGTTAGGATGGTTTGAGGCAAGGGCTGCTCCCGTTTTTTCAGTACACTGAAAGGAGCTGAATGAATACACTTACTTTGTTTGCTTTGTTATACTGCATCAAAGTTAACGCTGTAACCGCAGTTGAAAGATGGCACTGGAAAATGTTAAAATGCCTAATCAACCAATACAAATGCCCTTTTCTGTCTACAGCTGACTAGCTAGTTATCTGTCTAGTCTGGTAGCTAGCTTGTCAAAAAATGTTCTGTTAATAGTAAAAGTTAAGTTTGTGTTTACATCAATGTTTTTAAAGTCATAGGCCTTTTCACAACAGACATCTTGATTTGTAGTACTAGGAAAAGCAAAGTTGTTACTAATAACATTAACAATGTTATTGATACGATACCCCAAAACAGATACACCTGTGCATTTTCTATTATGACAAGTTAAAATGTCTTTATTGAAAAAGCCTATTTGCTATATATGTTGATAAGAAGCGTAGGTTCGACAGAATGCAGACTTTGTTCTGTCAGTGAATCATGTTATAAGGAATTTAAGATGTCAGGTAGATGTAGTAGTTAAAAAGGATAGATTGTACATTTAACTTAAGCAATAATTCAACATTACCATGGTAAATTGTGAAAGAATTGTAAGAATGATATGAACTCATATTGTTTATAATTAATTGTAAATTATTTTGATTTGAAGTAGTGTTTTTTTCTAGTCAATGTAGAAAACATGTAGTATACATGCCTATTGTTTTTCAGAAAGAAAATGCCAATTAACATACAAACGAACTTAGTGGGGTAAGTTGAGTGCTAATTTCAGGGTTCTACCTATTTCTGTTTCACGTCAAGTCTAACTTTCTCTCTGACATGTTCATGATATACATACTATATAAAATGTAAATCTGTCATGAATCCGCTTAAGCAATTCTTTCTTGGGTTTCATCTCAAATGACTGATTCCTCATCTAATCTCCTATTCAAAATCCTGCACATGTGTAGATCAGTCAAACAAGAGACAAGATACTTGTATTCTGACTAATGGCTAAGCAGTGAGCTCTAGATTTCGGTTAGGTCTGGGGAACATTAAATTATATCTTCTCTGCTCTTGCTGTTTGCAACCTTGGCAACCCAGATGCTCACCCATCACATTCTTCGTAGCACTTGCCCTGAGGTTTAATAAACTGAAAATGAGGCCTAAAGAGAACCATAAATCATTGATCAATAGGACTAAAATCTGTAGTCACAATCATAATATGTAAGGGTTAATGTAGCGCGAGCCGGTCATTATTGTGAATGGCAACCCCGATCGGGTGATGCAGGACGAATCAATGCAGAGGGGTCTTGAATTAACCTGAAGGGGTTCAATTTGCAATAATGACCGGCTTGTTCTACATTATCCTGCTTATTACCCGGCTACTCATACAGAAGTTAGCCACTGGTGATGCCTGCGTCCCAGTCAGGACAGGTTAACTTGACTGCTGATTAACATTAACCCTGCAATAAATTCTACTTTTATGAAGCTTATAAGTTTTCATAAAATCACACTCTGAGAGGTAATAATTCTACTTTTATATTTGTGATTGAGGTCATAGTGGGTGGTAATATTGTACTGGAATGCTTTATATTAAAAGGTGTTTGTAATATTATGCCCCTTTTTATGTACATGGAGTGGACAAAATATTAGGAACACCTCTCAATATAATGCAGTACAGTTCAGTCAGTCAATCAATCAAAACTGAACATTATCTTGTACCTAATTGTTGAAGTGTACCTAAAGAAGTGGCTGGTGAGTGTATGTGTTAAAAAATCATAATGACAGATATTTTTGTTTTTCTTTAGATGATTTGTTTTATTTAATTTAATCATTAAGCAATATCCTTTAAAAAGAAATCTTTGTACGCAATGATTTGTATATAAATATTGAAATAAGTTTCAGGTTAGATAAAAAAACAAGGTGTGGTTACTGAATGTAAGCAAATTCCCAAAAATGTTTGAGGCAAAGTTATGATTTATGAAAAACAGACATCTTATATATTCATAAGGCACAGTGCATACATAATGCATACACAGATAATCCTTTAAGCTTGATAGTTATAAAGGAAAGGTCCTTTGAGATGGAGCCCCATTCCTCCCGATGCTCCTGTCAGCACAAATCACTTAATGCAAAATATCAGGGGTATTTCATGCCTTGAACCCATTTAAATGTATGCTAATATTGTTTTCCTGCATTTGATATGCAGATATATATTAATTAATAATGTGTTAGTGTAGATAGTATTTTTTTCTATTCAGTGTAACTTAGCCACCGCTAATTAATAATAATGTATCTGTAGAATTGTATTAAATCTGAGCCAGCTCCTTTTTTAACAATAATTTGGTATTTGGAAATTCAAACTGGTTTTAATGTGTTACAGATTCCAATGTGGCTCTTTTTAGTATGTTGGCTATCAAAACTGAATCCTGGCTCATTTTGGTTCTTGAGTTTTGTTTTCAAGCCAAACACATTGCTTATGTGGAAAACAAGGCAGGAAATGACCTTTTATTGATATGACCTCTTCTGCTGGTTATTTTATGACACATACATATACACAAATACACCGAACGGTGCTTTCTTTATGTCCCTGATAGAAACAATGAGAAATCAGTCATGCTGTTTTTTTAAAATCAGAAATTGTGTTACTAAAAGTACATAATGTCAGATTAATTCTCAATTAGTTTGACACTCTCTCTTGCTTCCTCAGTAGATTTGTTTTTTGTCCCGCTTACAACCTCCACTCCTCCTGCTGTTCTCTCTTTAGTCAAACCCAGAGAAGTCCTCATGTGTTTTACCGCCATGACCTGATCAACCAACTACAACACAACCATGCTCTGGTCACGCTGGTGGCTGAGAACCTCTCGGCCTACATGGAGACCATGAGGCAGTTCTCCAAAGGTATATTGTTGGAGTCAAAATGGCACCCTGTGTTAGTTGGACATTTTATTTTCATAGGTACAGCAGTTGGATGAGGGATGTGCACTGTCTGCAGCCTGACTAGTTGTATGTGTGCTTTTACAGAAGAACAAGCTGAGTTTGACCCCCAGACGGTCAGACCAGGAAGCCGCTACAGCCATGTACAGGAAGTGCAGGAAAGACTTAACTTCCTGAGGTACAACATTACATCTCACATTGAAATGAATATCAATTTTAGTAAAGTAAGTACAATTTATTTCTAGAGCACATTTAAACACAGCTTTAGCTGACCAAGTGATGTACAAAGAAGCGCCACGGTGCTGATAAAAACATTGAAATAAAAGCTGAGACTGCAACTAGGAATGAAGAAAAAAATCATACCAGCAAACTATTCATCGCTGTTTTTAGTGTCAACCAGGTCATCCATTCCTGATATGTAATGTTAGCTAAAGTAGCTAGCATAAGCTAACTACTAAGCTAAATAAAATGTATCTGAAGTAATTAAAATTAGCTTATTGTGAAATAAGAATTATTTGTTTGTATTGTGGTGTTCTAATCTTAAAACTCTCCAAAAGGCTTCATTTGTTTTAAAATCACAGATTTTAAAGAGGGGTCAATGGCCTTGGATGTCATTACCTGATTTTTAGTTTTGGATCTTGCCACCTTTTTGCTAAATAGAGAAACCTTAATCATCTAGGACATCTGCTGAAAAGAGAGGAAAAAGTGATGGGAGATGCGATGTGAGACAGAGATCAGAGCAAAGGAGAATTGACATTTAGGAGTTAAGATATCAAATGTTTGTACAGTAACTAGAGTCTGCAGTTTGAGCACAAACTTACATGTTACAGCTCCTCTAAACCACCGGAGGTGTACTGTGTCTCGTTTCCCTACTGCTGAGTAAAGTGACGGGGGTAAGCTCCGGAAACTCCAGCCTGTCTCCCCCTGAAGCAGGAAAAGCTAACGCTAAGCTACTGCAAGCTGTTTATTGAGTTTCCTTTTTTAGCAAAATACTCAATGAATTTGATTCCCTCTAGCATTGTCTAGGGTTTTTATTGTGAAAGGTAAGAACTGAAAAGTGTCTATGGTAAACGCTGTCTTTGTCATGGTTGAAAGGAGTAATAAAGTTCGCCGTCTGTACAGTCTGTGGTTTGGACAGCAGCCTCTGTGTTGTATTACAATCCTCGTATGTAAACAACACAATGTGATTCGGTTGATGTCTTTATTCGCGTTGCGAAAGCACAGAAAAACCGGCCTTGTTTAAAAAAAAAATAAAAAAATTTACAAAAACAACAGTTCAGAAAAATATATTGACATGAGATTGCACAAAAAAACGTCCCTGGTGTGAAAGCCTTAATTCACCAAAAGTATGGAGAATGTTGAATGTCAATGTAAGATAATATAATAATAGATAAAAATGGCTGATTCAAGCCCTGCATCACCCTGGAATGAAATACATGACCTTCACAAGCACGTTTCTCTAACCATCAGGCTGCCAGTGTCCAATATCAATTTTTTTTTTTTTTTTTTTTGCCAGGTTCCTGCTAAAAGATGGCCAGCTGTGGCTATGTGCCCCTCAGGCCAAGCAGATCTGGAAGTGTCTGGCTGAGAACGCAGTGTTTCTGTGTGACCGTGAGGCCTGCTTCAAATGGTACAGTTTAATTCGATCCCTTCTTGCCTTCGGCTTGAATGAATTCCCTTACGTTTATTAATTAGCAAGCGTCTGTTTTGAATGCTGTTTCTTTACTGCAACCCAATAGGTACTCCAAACTGATGGGTGATGAACCAGATCTGGACCCAGACATCAATAAGGACTTCTTTGAGAACAATGTTCTGCAGTTGGACCCATCTCTGCTGACAGAGAATGGCATGAAATGCTTTGAGAGGTTCTTTAAGGCTGTCAACTGCAGGGAAGGCAAGCTGGTGGCAAAGCGCAGGGCCTACATGATGGATGACCTGGAACTAATAGGCTTGGACTACCTCTGGGAGGGTGAGGAGATTTGTTATAACAGGCGGACACAAACAGTTTAATTGGGAAGGAAGGCAGATAGTTGAAAGTGCCTTTAAACTCTTTTGCCCTTATTTCTATCTTTTTAATGATATAAACTTTTATAATAGCTTTAAGAAACAAAATTAGATTTGCATTTCAAAATTGGTAAAGCAATCTCCATTTAGTCCTTTTAAGCATCAGTTAAACCTTGTTGGTAAACACATTTGTGATGTGTAGGCTTTAGTTCCGACTGCATGACCAGCTGCACTTTGTAGTCTTGCTGACCAAACGTGAGCTACTCAGCAGAATCCTTTTATGACTTCAAAAATTGCTTGAAAACCAACCTCTTCCAAGAATACATACTTCATCTAATATGTTGGTTAGGCTCACATTACACCCACCCTCTGCGCTGAGAAAACCTTAAAAGCTTTGATAAATTGGTCCTAATTTGGTGCACGTGTGATTCAAAGATGTTTGTCACTACTAAATACTGGTCATTGTTACCCTGGAAATACAGAATTCTTGTGAGAGCACAATTTGAATTTGCTCAGCGAGTTACTCTGGCATTGAGTAATGTTGCTCATTAACTATTCCCTTGTAGCCAAGCTGTACCGATCACCAAACAAACTACCAGTTAGCTCCGCTGGTAGCTAAGCGTATGGGGTGTGTTGTTGTGATTGGTCGTAGTGTTATCCAATTGTGTGCAGTAAGCTTTTCAAATGCACGCTTGGTGCCGTCCCTCAAGATTGGTGACTTTGATTACTCGATGCCAGACCCTTAATCTTTTGGATTTGGGTCTGGATTTCCAGGATAGGTCACTGTAGCCTTGAGGTAAGCATTGAATCAACAAAAGAGGAGTTGAAGTGGGCACAAGTGTAAATGGTACTGGCAACACTTTTCTTGAGATCCTCTCTTCCCCAAGATCCAATTCTGCTAGGTTTTGTCTGTTTGCCACTATATTGAAAGATAAAAAACAGCAGTCCTGTAGCGTTAGCCCTTAGCCCCTCTTGTGTTCCGAGTGGGCAATAATGAGGCTCCTCTTTATTGTAGTGCTTCAGACCTGTATGACTTTCAGCTTTGAGATTTTGTTCCATATTCTCCTCTGTCCCAGGTGGTAATTCAAGGAAGTGATGACATTGCCAGCAGAGCTATAGACCTGCTGAAAGAGATCTACACCAACCTTGGACCAAAACTGCAAGTCAATCAGGTACACTGTTCAATTTCATTCAGTGCTCATCTCTGTTTTTTGTTTTTGTTTTTCCAATCTAAGCTTATCTGTTGTCCTGTGAAGAAATCAATTCAAACCATTTTAAATTATTTGTTTTGTAATGAAAACTTACCTGTCCTCATGGTTGTACTCATTTCCTCGTCCTTAAGGTTGAAATTCATGAAGATTTCATTCAGTCATGTTTTGACCGTCTGAAGGCGTCCTATGACACCCTGTGTGTGTTGGATGGAGACAAAGACAGCATCAACTGTGCCCGTCAGGAGGCTATCCGCATGGTGCGAGTTCTCACTGTGCTCAAAGAGTACATCAATGAGTGTGACAGTGACTATCACGAGGAGAGGACTATACTGCCTATGTCAAGGTACAGTCAGCTACAGCTACATTGTTGTGCAAAATCAACATTATCGCCAACCCAGAGACTGCAGTATAATTTTATAGGGGTCACACAATAAAATTCCCGAATCACCTTTCTCAAAATGTTGTAAATTGTTGCATAACATTACTGAGTACCTCTGTTTTCTCTGTTGTGTATGCCCCAGAACAAGTCAAGAGTCTATTTGCTATATTCACATTTATTGTGGTGTGTCATGTCTTTACTGATTCACTTAAACCTCTTTCTTCCATTTCTCTTTCAGAGCTTTCCGTGGGAAGCATATCACATTGATTGTCCGTTTCCCCAACCAGGGGCGTCAGGTAGATGACTTGGATATCTGGTCACACACTAATGATACAATCGGCTCGGTTCGGCGTGGCATCCTCAACAGGATCAAAGCTAATGCAGCACATACCAAGATTGAGCTCTTCATTGGTGGGGAGGTTGTTGATCCAGCTGACGACAGGAAGCTGATTGGACAGCTCAATTTGAAGGACAAAACGGTGAGAATGTTGGACTAGTGTTTGTTTTTTTTAGGATATTTTTTCTATAAAGGTGTTTTCTGTGCTTTTGTATGTGCATGCATATAATAGGCATTTTTATTTGTTACTGTTCATTAGAATTAGTGATCCCAACCATTGTGTCCACATCAAAAAAGCCAAACTGGGTGTTTTCATTAGGTCACTGTAATTTCCTTTTGTATAGCTGATCACGGCCAAGCTGACCCAGGTGAGTGCCAACATGCCTTCAAGCCCAGACAGCTCTTCCGACTCTTCCACTGGCTCTCCAGGTAACCACGGCAACCACTACAGCGATGGGCCTAACCCTGAGGTGGAGAGCTGTCTTCCTGGTGTGGTGAGTTTACAGCACAGATACTGTATTATCAGTTTAAACTGAGCTGAGTTCAATGTTGCTTCAAACTACTTTATTTTACCACGATAACAAGGGATGAGAGATGTTTTAATTAAATTATTGATTGCAGATGTCTGACAGATATGTAGTAATGCTGCTCATTTTAAGCAATAATGAGCAGCATTACTAAACATTTTTATCAGATAGATTATTGTTTTCTTTTAGTCAGTTAGGAACTCTTATTTTGTACATGAATGTACATTATGAGGTCAAAATTACAATGTGAAAATTTCACTCAGCCCTTATGTCTACCACCGTGTTTTGTGCTCTAACCTCTAAGTTGAAGATGCAGTGATGTTATTGCATGTTGATTAGTATGTGAACAGCAGTACTCTAAACACCTTCTGTCCTATTTCACAGATTATGTCGCTGCATCTGCGCTACATCTCCTTCCTGTGGCAGGTGGCTGACCTGGGCTGCAACCTCAACATGCCACTGCTTAGAGATGGAGCTCGAGTTCTAATGAAACTCATGCCCCCAGGTATACATACTCTCTCTATCTAGAGATACTCTGCTCTCAATATTAGCCAGAGTTTTAACTTGATGAGAACACACACGTGCAAAATGTTCATGTTCATTCACATTTGTGCTGTTTCTGTTTCCTTAGATACCTCTACTGTAGAAAATCTGCGAGCTGTGTGCCTGGACCACGCCAAGCTCGGTGAGAACAGCCTCAGTCCTTCACTGGACTCACGCTTCTTCGGCCCCTCACCCTCACAAGTGCTCTACCTCATTGAGGTTGGTCTCTGCATGCTTTTGAAACAAGTTTTTTGCATTCTCAGCTTGACTTGCCTGTGATGTAATAGTGTGCCATTGTGTGTTGATTAGTGCTACAACTCCATTAGTAATCATAACATAGTATATAAATGTGGCCTGTCTTGCAAGGCAAAATTACTAAATTAATTAAATTACCCACTGTTTCTCTCGCATTACTGTTTATCTGTAAGAGGGTTTACACTAGTATTGCCCTTGTTCCAGGTTGTTTATGCTTTGCTGATGCCAGCCAGTGCAACTCTGGGTGAAGATGCCAGCGACTTCCAGTACAACTTCTTAAAGAGTGGTGGACTGCCCCTGGTGTTGAGCATGCTCACCAGGAACAACTTCCTCCCATCAGCAGACATGGAGACACGGCGTGGGGCTTACCTCAATGCGCTTAAAATCGCCAAGCTCCTGCTCACTGCTGTAGGGTTTGGGCATGTGAAGGCTGTGGCTGAGGCCTGCCAGCCTAACGCTGAGGGAAATATACCTGTCTCACCGGTTAGGCCACACACACAATTCACCAAGAGAAATACCTGTACAACTGGTTCCTCAGTACTTGACCGCCATCTCTGACTTTCTGTTTTCATGCTTTCTCCACGCCCCTGTCACCTGCCCTGCATTATCTACAGATTAATCAGGCCACTCATGACCAAGCCCTGGTCCTCCAGAGTGCCCTGCAAAACATCCCTAATCCTGCCTCAGAATGCATGCTGCGCAATGTAGCCATCCGCCTGGCCCAGCAGATCTCCGATGAAGTAACAGAAAATGTAAGTAAAGGGATTGAAGGTTGGTAAGATTAGAAAACAGTAAACCCTTAATGGTAATGCAGTTTAATTAATCATTTTTTTAGTGGTTCTGTCTGTAATAATGGCTTTTATGGGACTGCTTTTTTCACCAGAATTTCTTCCAGGCATCGAAGTACATCCCAGACATCTGTGTGATCCGAGCAGTACAGAAAATAGTGTGGGCATCAGGCTGTGGTACAGTGCAACTCGTCTTCAGTTCAAATGAAGAAATCAGCAAGATATATGAGAAGGTAAATTGCCTTTGAATGTTGCTCTTTGTGGGACTATTTTTGTTTTGTAGTATGTAGTTTAATTAGAGGGCCAGTTGTGCAGCACAGACTTCCATAATGGAATTAAGTCTGTACTTTGCATCCCTCCATAATAGATGCAGACCCCAGATCCCCAAAGATCCTAAGCTTTGAGCAATGTACGTCTAAGAGACAAAAAGCTCTTCATAGGCTTAGTGGACTTTCAAGGGATTAGCAAATTGAAAAGTGTAATGTATGTATAATTGCATTGCCTTTTATTGTTCCTTTTTCTTGTTAGACAAATGCAGCTAAGGAGCCAGATGGGGAAGATGAGCAGGTGTGTTGCGAGGCCCTGGAGGTGATGACACTGTGTTTTGCCCTCATGCCCACGGCTCTGGACACTCTCAGTAAGGAGAAGGCTTGGCAGACCTTCATCATAGACTTGCTGCTACACTGCCACAGCAAGTAAGTACACCAAGATGCGTTCCAACTAGGGCTATCAGTTGTTTAAAATATTTAATCGCATGATTATCCAGAGTAGACCGCAATTAATCACAACAATATGTACTTTTAAAGGGATACTTTTCAAATTTTTACACCGCTTATTGATTTCCCAAACTACAGAGCGAAACTATTTTCATAGCCCTAATTCCAACAATTGCTGCTGCATAAATCTTCTGACTTAAATTGCGGAGACATCCTTTTTATCTCCAGCCTTTTATAGGTCTTACAGGATATTCTGATGGTGATGTTGTCATTTTATAAACAGATCTGTGCGTCAAATGGCCCAGGAGCAGTTTTTCCTGATGGCAACTAGGTGCTGTATGGGCCATCGACCCCTCCTTTTCTTTATCACCCTTCTCTTCACTGTGCTGGGGGTGAGTTGCTATTGCCTTGTGTTCCTGAAGGCTCTGACACACCAACCCGACGGCTGACCGTCAGCAGAAAAGGCAGACAACCTGACTGCCTCTCTCCGAGTTGTTTGAAAAGTGCCTCGTAAACACACCAAAGCGATGCCAAGTTGAGTGTATGTTCTGCGCGTACGCAAGACGTACTACGTCTTCATAACAGCAGGCGGCGCTAATCTTTATTGTTGCCCTAAATAAATGAAAACCAGCAGCTGATTGGAGGAACGTGTCACGTGGGTCTGACTTCTCCTGAATTTCAAAACTGACCATAATGGCGGCTCGTTCGGACTACAATCTTGTATTTGACACAAATAGTTCACCAAATAGTAGTTCAATAGTTCATCCTGCTCGTCAATTCTGGATAAGCAATGCCCACCCACTGATTCAACATGTCAAATTGACCAAAATGAAGGCCGACGGCCCCTGCGGCTGACGAAGGCACGGAACACACCAAACAAACTCGAGTCACTGACTTTGCCAGGCTCTCCGACGGACGATAATCGTGTTGGTTTGTCAGCGCCTTAATAACTATCATTTGTCTGTGTGCATTGTAATGCATTACCACAGTGCCAGACATTTTAACAGTTAACTTCTTACAAGATCCTAATTTGAAATTGTCAATTTCCCAGAGTACAGCCAAGGAGCGAGCCAAACATGCTGGAGACTACTTCACTTTACTCAGACATCTTCTGAACTATGCCTATAACAGCAACATCAACCTGCCAAATGCTGAGGTCCTGCTCAACAATGAGATTGACTGGCTGAAGCGGATAAGGGTAAAACAGCCTG
Source organism: Etheostoma perlongum (assembly GCA_026937815.1). Taxonomy (NCBI): domain Eukaryota; kingdom Metazoa; phylum Chordata; class Actinopteri; order Perciformes; family Percidae; genus Etheostoma; species Etheostoma perlongum. Next base: position 25,593,465 of record CM049381.1, read on the forward strand.
TAAATGCTATGTTTCAGCCAATATGTTATATTATGCTCCCAGTAAAAATCAATTTGAGGTTATCTAGTTTAGTCTTGGGCAGAGTTTGTGGTTAACAAAATGTTTAATATACTAGGATGAGGTTAAGAGGACAGGGGAGACCGGTGTGGAGGAGACCATCCTGGAGGGTCACCTTGGGGTTACCAAAGAGCTTCTAGCCTTCCAAACACCAGAGAAGAAGTATTACATTGGCTGCGAGAAAGGAGGAGCAAACCTCATTAAGGTAAAACAAACACACCACACCGGGAAATAATAATAAAATCTTATTTTGTTTCCTTTCTTATAACATAACTAAGATTATTTCTTCCTCTCTTCTTGATTAGGAGCTGATTGACGACTTCATCTTCCCAGCATCTAATGTGTACCTGCAGTACATGAAAAGTGGGGAGTTTCCCACTGAGCAGGCCATCCCTGTGTGCAGCACCCCTGCTTCTATCAACGCTGGCTTTGAGCTCCTGGTAGCACTGGCTGTTGGATGTGTTCGCAATCTCAAGCAAATAGTCGACACCCTGACTGACATGTACTACTTAGGTAGGTAAACACCAGTGTTGTAATTTCACATGATGATTTGTAAAATACATCATGCATGAGGGTGTGTTTTCCCTCCACTTCCAGGTTGTGAGACACTGACCGAGTGGGAATACTTACCTCCGGTGGGGCCACGCCCCAACAAAGGCTTTGTGGGTTTAAAGAATGCCGGGGCCACCTGTTATATGAACTCTGTCATTCAGCAGCTGTACATGATTCCTCCAATCCGCAATGGCATCCTGGCCATTGAGGGCACAGGCACTGATGTGGATGATGACATGTCAGGGGATGAGAAGCAGGAGAATGAGGTACAGTCTGAGTTGGTCTTACATTAAAGCTTCTGCACAGAGAAGATGTTCATTTACAAATACGATCATCATTTGGCCGTTACTCTTTAGTCTTGTTAACCCAGTGAACACAATGGCATGCGGTAGCAAAAAAGTGATTAACGATTGTGGATGTGGAGACATGTAGGTAATGTGTCATCTGTATGTTTTGTCTCCACAGAGTAACGTGGATCCTCGTGATGAGGTGTTCAGCTACCACCATCAGTTTGACGATAAACCCTCCAGTAAGTCAGAGGACAGGAAAGAGTATAACATTGGAGTACTACGTCACCTACAGGTCATTTTTGGACATCTGGCTGCGTCCAGACTTCAGTACTATGTCCCCAGGGGATTCTGGAAACAATTCAGGTATTTTAATGAGTCATATTAATTTAGCATTTTGCCTGTGTAGCAGTTGCTGCTAATTGTCTTATCTCTGCCCTTTTTAGGTTATGGGGTGAGCCAGTGAACTTGCGGGAGCAGCATGATGCTCTGGAGTTTTTTAACTCTTTGGTGGACAGTCTGGATGAAGCTTTGAAAGCCCTGGGCCACCCCGCCATGTTGAGCAGGGTGCTGGGAGGGTCCTTCGCTGACCAGAAGATCTGTCAAGGATGCCCCCACAGGTAAGTGCAGTCCTTTTCCTTGTGCTTAGTCACTAGAAATATTTTCACAAATAGAAACATGAGACTGCCTTGGGTTCTTGTTACCTAATAATGTTTTGTGTTGCCAGGTATGAGTGTGAGGAGTCGTTCACAACACTCAATGTAGATATCAGAAACCACCAGAACCTGTTGGACTCCATGGAGCAGTATGTTAAAGGAGATCTGCTTGAGGGAGCCAATGCCTACCACTGTGAGAAGTGTAATAAGAAGGTGAGAATAAAGCATCCAACTGCTTGTCAGCCAATGTTAACTCAAAATGTGCTATGAAAAAATCTGATGAATATTTAATGGCTGTCCCATGGTTTACTTAAAATATTTCTCTTTCTGAATAACTTTTATTGGAGATGTATATAAAGGGCCAGATAAATAATCTGTAATGTTTTCTCTCCTTGCCAGGTGGACACGGTGAAGCGCCTGCTGATAAAGAAGCTGCCACCTGTCCTGGCCATCCAGCTGAAGCGCTTTGACTATGACTGGGAGAGGGAGTGTGCCATCAAGTTCAATGACTACTTTGAATTTCCCAGGGAGCTGGACATGGAGCCATACACGGTAGCTGGCGTGGCCAAGCTAGAGGGCGATGATGTCAACCCAGAGAACCAGGTGATCCAACAGAATGAGCCCTCTGAACCCACACCTCCCGGAAGTTCCAAGTATCGTCTGGTGGGAGTGCTGGTCCACTCAGGCCAGGCCAGTGGCGGGCACTACTATTCCTACATAATCCAGAGGAACGGAGGCGATGGGGAGAAGAACCGCTGGTATAAGTTTGATGATGGTGATGTGACTGAGTGCAAGATGGATGATGAGGAGGAGATGAAGAACCAGTGCTTTGGAGGGGAATACATGGGCGAGGTGTTTGATCATATGATGAAAAGGATGTCGTACCGGAGGCAAAAGCGCTGGTGGAATGCCTACATTCTATTCTATGAGCGTATGGACTCTTTGGACAAGGACAGCGAGCTGGTCAAATACATCTCGGAGTTGACCATCTCCTCCACCAAGCCACATCAGGTCAAGATGCCTGGTGTTATCGAGTGCAGCGTCCGCAAGCAGAACGTCCAATTCATGCACAACCGAATGCAATACAGCCTGGAATATTTCCAGTTCATTAAGAAACTTCTGACCTGTAACAGTGTCTATTTAAACCCTCCTCCAGGTATGCATCTTTCTTTTGTGTTCTGCTAAATTGTTGAATGTTTTTTTTAAATGCAAAACATATTTCAGTGGATAAAAAATGTACACAACAGCTGGCTCGTAAAGGATGGTTATGAACACAATATTGTTTTTTAATTTAATCTTCCTACGCTGTGTAGCTGTTTTTTTTTTTTTTTTAACATCTTATTTAACCGGGCCATACCTGGTTAAATGAAGTTGAAAACCTCCAAATAAAGTTGCAGACAAAGTTATACAAAAGCAATCACAAGAAACAATATTAAGAACGATAAAATAAACATAACAGACAGATCATTAACCACACAAGTAATTAGTGTTAATGTGTGTCTTTGTTCCACAACATGCGTACATACATCAGGGATCGACAATGTACCCTTCAAGAAATGGTTAACACTACCAGTGTTAATAATTTCTTTAAGGGGATATTGAACTGTACATTCAACCTTTGCCATGCATTATTGTGTGATTTTTTATAGCTACACAGTATCACGTCATACTCGTCCAGTCTAGGCATGGGCCGGTATGATAACTTTCAGCAAAAAAGTTGAAAGTTATCACAGCTTTGAAATAATTTTTAAATGTCTGGGTAAAAAAAAAAATTCTCCATTAAACACAATGTATTTTATTTTTTAACCCCCTTGCACACTGGCAGAGAAACCGATTACTAAAATGCAGTTTCTTTCCTTGAACACTCATGTAAAAAAAAAAACGCTCTAATCATAGGAATGGTATGACAGAAATGTTACTGTTTTTGATACTTTGACTTTTTCAAACTGCGGTATACCTTGAAACCCGTAACGGGCCCATTCGTAGTCCAGTCATGATTCTACATATTCAATACCTCCAGAGGGCAGAGGCCTCTTTGATCCTTTGCACAGTGATAAAGCATCCATGTGGAAAGAATTGGTGGTCAGTAGCGTTTAGCAAGCGTTGCCGAGAAATGCACTGCCTCTGTGATGCATTATTAATGGAGCCAGAACCCCATAATGTTTTACAGGAAAATAAATGTTTGAGGGAAGTCATCAGTATGTTTTGTTTGCTACCATGTATCTTGTTGAGATGCTAATGCATCTTCTATTAAAATCATTTTCAGAAGCATAGACATTTTTTTAAAACAAATGTTGGTTGTAAGCTAGGCAATCCACTTACTGACCCAACACATTGACCCAGTATTTTAGTGTGAATGTGTGATGTGAAATATTATTTATTGGCCTTACTTTTTTCTTTTGTTTTTTACGTTTTTGTAGCTTACTCTGAGCCTGAACTCTGCTGTCTCATGGGTTGGGTACTGAAACGCGGTGCCAATAGGGTAGTGCCAAATTTCGGTGCCTGACTTTTTTTTTTCTTCTTTCGGAAGCATTGCTGCATGGGACTCTACGTTACCATTAGCTAGTATCTGGATTAAGCACAATGGTTAAAATGCTGACTGCTTACGACAAGCAGTGTAAAGTGACTGTATAGGAATAAGTCAGTTATTAGTTATTGTTATTACATTATTAATCAATCATTTAATTTTGACCATATGGCCTTAGCAATAAACAAGCCGTTATTTAATGTTGCCAACTGTCGTGTTGTGCTCCTTTTTTTTTATAGTATATACTGTACATTATTAATATATTAAATACTGTCTATTTTGGTTCAGGCACCATTTTAGCACCAGTGTCGGAAAAAACCCAAAAGATACCCAACCCTAGCTGTCTCCCAGTTGCCGTGTTATTAACTTCATATTGTGTTTCATTGTAGTTTATGCTGGAGTGAACAAGGAGGAGACAGGAGTTTTTGTGGCATTCAGTGTCTTTACGTCACTATTCATAATATGTTGTATGTACATATTAGTCATTGTGTTGAATCTACTCCAGCACATTGAATTATTTTAAATGGAACAATGACTTTTTTTTTAATCCAGTGGGCTGTAGAACAGATCAAAATAAAGGGAGATAACGGCTCTACTACTTGCAGACTGCAATGTACGTTTATATATGTTGCGTGTATAAATCCACGTTTAAGTAGTTTTCTTTATGTATGCCTGGGTTATCACTATTGATGTCATTGCTAATAACCAGACCTAAATGGAACCTGCAGATTTTTTTTTTTTACAGTTTTCAGCAATGATCCGAAATGAAAATCTGCAGATTTTAGCGGACTGTTTTTCGGCTTGGGGTGGAAATGTGTTTCCATTTTAAAATGTCATTTTAATTTATTAGTTTAAAATCTGCAGAAAATTCTGCATTTACATTCTGTAATTTGATCCAACCATAAGTAAAGTAGTACTTAGTAAATAACCAGGAAGACTTTCACTGTGTTTTGTTCATTTTTGCTCTCTTTTTTCAGGACAAGACCATCTTCTGCCGGAGGCAGAGGAGATTGCTATGATAAGTGCTCAGCTGGCTGCTAGGTTCCTCTTCAGCACAGGTTTTCACACCAAGAAAGTAGTACGGGGTCCTGCCAGTGACTGGTAAGCTCCATCTACCTCTGTGTTTTTGGTTTTTCTCCAACTTTTTTTCCTCTATTACCATTCTCCTTGTCCTTTCCTATAGGTATGACGCCCTCTGCATCCTGCTGAGACACAGTAAGAATGTACGCTATTGGTTTGCACACAAAGTCCTGTTTGCTTACCCTAACCGGTTCTCCGAGTATCTGCTAGAGTGCCCGAGCGCTGAGGTCCGTGGTGCATTTGCCAAGCTCATTGTCTTTATCGCTCACTTCTCCTTGCAAGACGGCCCATGCCCCTCCCCCACCGCCTCGCCTGGACCCTCTACTCAGGTTGGTGCCAAACTTCAGATGGAAAATGGGCTTTTTATTAGGACGGAAGATACTTAAAGCTGTTTCAATCACAAGTTAATTGTATCACTTAGTGGTTTCTTGGCCCCTATTTTTGATTGATGTAACCCTACTGTGGTTTGTCTGTTTTCCCTGTTTGTATATCAGGGCTGTGATAACCTCAGTCTAAGTGACCACCTGTTGAGAGCTGTGCTCAACCTGCTCAGAAGAGAGGTTTCTGAACACGGCCGTCACCTGCAGCAGTACTTTAACCTCTTTGTCATGTATGCCAATCTGGGTAAGGAGCACACAGCAATCACACTCCTGCCAAGTACATCTGTTCCTCAGTGAATTGTACAAGCAAGGTTTATAAAAATTGTTATTAATAATTAGTTTGGGACTTAAAATGCTGTATTCTTTCCTTTTCTCCCCCTTGCAGGCCTGGCAGAAAAGACCCAGCTGTTGAAGCTGAATGTCCCAGCCACTTTCATGTTGGTCGCTCTGGACGAGGGTCCCGGCCCTCCCATTAAGTATCAGTACGCTGAGCTGGGCAAGCTCTACACTGTGGTCTCCCAGCTGGTCCGTTGCTGTGACGTCTCTTCACGCATGCAGTCCTCAATCAATGGTGAGTGTTACTTTTCAGCCACACAAAATGTGGTATGAACTCTGGCAATATGACCCTGTAATAAGTCATTAGACAGAATTAAAGCCCAATGAAGATTTTCATCCTTGCTCAGGATCTTGTGACTGACAAACCAGCCACTCTAAGCCTCTGCATTGTGTAGGTAGAGCTTAGGGCTTACAGAAATGAACAATTAAAGAAGCTCACTAAAGAAACCTTTTTTGTATTTCCCTCTTATGGCTTCATGTATTTCAAATTAGAGTTACTCTAAATTCTCCCCTTTCCCCCTCCAGGTAACCCTCCTCTTCCTAACCCGTATGGTGATACCAACCTGACGGCCCCAGTGATGCCTGTGCAACAGCTTGTAGCAGAAATCCTGTTTGTGAGGACCAGTTACGTGAAGAAGATAATCGAGGACTGCAGCAACTCTGAGGAGACAGTGAAGCTGCTTCGCTTCAGCTGCTGGGAGAACCCTCAGTTCTCCTCCACTGTGCTTAGTGAGCTGCTCTGGCAGGTAAATACATGCCCAACATGACATCCATAGTTGTGCAAGTGGCATACTTGTATGTGTCCACAACATTATGTGTGTTGTGTGTCTGCAGGTGGCGTACTCCTACACCTATGAGCTGAGGCCTTACTTGGACTTGCTGCTACAGATCCTACTCATCGAGGACTCCTGGCAGACACACAGGTCAGACAGATTGCTCAGTTTTTAAATTATGAGTGCTGCATTGGTTTGTATGTCATTGGAGTTCAATTTCACCTTTCCCTGTTTGGATGAACAGGATCCACAATGTGCTGAAGGGCATTCCTGATGACAGAGATGGGCTCTTTGACACCATCCAGCGCTCCAAGAACCACTACCAGAAACGAGCCTACCAGTGCATTAAGTGCATGGTGGCCCTCTTCAGCAACTGCTCCGTGGCCTACCAGATCCTACAGGTACACTTACTGACAAAGCAATCTCTCACCCTACACATTTGCCATTAAATGAATTTGTGATTTGAAAGTGCCAGATAACTTTGGGGACGACCAATTTCGCCAAAACAACCTTTTTCATTTTAGATTTAGTTCTTCTGTTGTCACACCTAGTTACTTAGTGAAGAGCATTTATCTTCTGCAATAAAGTTACTTTTATTTGTATTTTCTGTACATGTATATATGTACAACACTAAAACAGTCAAATTACATGTTAATAAAACTGCCTTGTCCATTCACAGGTGCAACAGGTGTATCCATATATGCTAATCAGCATGTTCTCCTTGTGCCTACAGAGTAATGGTGACCTGAAAAGAAAGTGGACGTGGGCAGTGGAGTGGTTAGGGGACGAGCTGGAGAGGAGGCCATACACAGGGAACCCCCAGTACACCTACAACAACTGGTCCCCTCCGGTTCAGAGCAATGAGACCTCCAACGGCTATTTCCTGGAGCGTTCGCACAGTGCACGTATGACCCTTGCCAAGGCCTGTGAACTTTGTCCCGAGGAGGTAATGGCATCGACATTGTACCTTTCACTCACACACACACACACACAAAGACACACACGTGTGTACATTAACATTATCCTCCAGTCTTAGGGACTGTGCTTAGGGAGCCAAATCATCACTATATAAAGCTATAGGACACTGTAAACATGTGATGTACAGTGGAACACATCTGTAATCCAGAACAGCTGTTCAAAATCACTGTTGAACTTTTCTGAGCAAGTCAAACATCAGTATGAAGGGGGACTTTCTGTTACATGCAAATATATAAATATTGTAAAAACACCGCAGTTAAACATATCTACATGGCCGATGTTGCCATGGGAACATGTTAACAATAGTGTACAGTGGTGAAAGTAACAGAAAAATCCCACACAAATACTGTATGACTGAGGCAGAGGAGATTTAACAACCCACTGAATTACTAATAATTGATTACTGGATTAACCAGAGAATTTATAATCAACACTTTGAATGATTCAATTATGGTTTGTCGTATATGTCAGTATAAAATGAATATGTTTAGGGTTTCTTAGCTTGTTGCTTTTTTCTGACGTTTTATAGAAGAAATGATTTTGTAAATAATTTTAAAATCTGACATTTAATAGACAGTTAATTGGGCCCATTAATTACAAACCATTAAATGTTAAATGTCCACCCTAAGCTACAGCTATGACTATGTTTGCTATGCTGAATATGTTTTTGTCTTTATTCATGGCTGCAGTTCGCAATGCATACAAATATCATTTTTTGTTCTCACTTAAAATAAGTTACTTGTATTTTTATGTTGACAAAACCAGTCAAATGACACACTTTTCCTGTAATATTCCATACACAGCTCAAGTGTACTCAGGGAAGCCCAGGGAAGGTCAGTATTCCAGGCACCACAACATAAAGGAAGGAAATGAAAACAATATTTTATTGAAGAATCAGCAGAGAAACAGTTGTCCAATGTTTAGATCACAAACACAGTTAACACTTTGTTTAGTTAGAATTGCACAATTTTGTGTTTCTTTTAGCTCAAACCATCATCAGTGGCAAAGGCTAGAAGCATTGTGTCATGTTAAGTCCTCATAGGTTTTCTCATTTGTCAACTTTGCTCCATTTTCTTTTTGTACTTTTGATATGCATTTATGTGATACAAATGTAACAAATAGTCACAGGAGGTAAGGCTACACAAACTACCAGAATAATAAATTAAAAAGCACTTTGAGTTGACAAGATATACCTGAGATGTTTTTTTTTTTTCTGTTAACTTCTCAAATGATGTTCATGCTGTGCTAGTAACACAGATTGTGACCATAGATAAATGACAAAATAAGACAAAATTGCCATTCTCCATTCTGCCGTCCACTCGTATAGTAAAAGAAAAGGTGGACAGGCAGCCTGTGAGATGCCATGTAGTTTAACTGGCAAAATAAATCATGTTATGCAGCTGCACACAGTGAACAGATCTTTGTTCTCTTGCTGTCCTGTTGCCCAGTCCCAGTGATTCGCCAAAGCAACATCACTGACATAGCCAGTCCTCCATCTCAATCTAGTGCTCTTTTTGTCAATTTTTTACTTTTTCCCCAACTCAAACTGGGATGCCGCCAGCCACCTGCATCTGATTGAAAACTCTTAGCCTCATCTATACTTCAGTATTCAGTAGTAGTTACAGTATTTAAACTGTAAGGCCAAGACTGTACTGTGCTTTAGGCATAATGTTGTCTTCATTATGTTTTTGTAGCCAATATACTAGGTGTTTATAGGCTGTCATTTTGGTAGTAACCTGTTAACCTTTTGACATTATGTACCTCCAGAAATAAATCTAAAAACTATAAAGACTATTCTCACCTGATTGTTGGGAGAACCACTCCTTTAGAAAATTAGGACACAGTTTGACAAAACAACCTCTAACTCAGGTTGTCAATCGTCAGAATGTAGTTTAAAATATTGTAGGCATTAAACAGTTTACATGGATAATAGCTAGATTGAAAAATACATGATGGTCTTTGTAATGACATATATTAGTACATGAGCTTCACATATTACACGTTTGTGTTAAAAGACTGACTGTTCTGTTTTTGCAGTTATGACTTTACATCATGTAATATATATATATATATATATATATAAGTATGCACACATTAAAGAAATGTAATTTACCTTGACACATAGATAACAATAGTTAACAGTAGTTAACAATGAAATGATCCGGCTGGCATTTGTTGACCGTAAGAAAAACATTTAAAGAACATTTATCACCAGCCTTGAAAGTGGCACTGACATAACCTCCACAGCAGAGAGGTTCATGTGCGCCTCCTGTTAGCTGTTTTTCTAAAGACCTAACAGCAGCTCTCCTGCTGAGAGGATGCTCTCAGGTGTAGAATCCACCCACACATAATCATATCTAATTTGAACTTCATTTACTTGATAATTTAACACAGTAATTTGATTTTCACCACACAACCCTACTCGCTATTTCATACTGAAATACAGAAGCTTAACATTATACCCACTGTTGTGTTCCAGTAACTTAGCATTTCCTGCTGTCTATATTTTAAATAAGTATTTTACTTTGAAATTAATGTGATAACATTTATGTCATGTGTTCTAGGAGCCAGATGAACAGGAAGCACCGGATGATCAAGACTCTTCCCCACCCGAAGACACCTCTCTGTACCCACACTCTCCTGGAACCACACAGTTTCAGCAGGTAGCGTATCAAGGGTCCCATGTATCCGTTTACATGAGTTGGTGACACACAAAACACATTCTATTGTCATGGGATCATTATATTTATGTTTTTACCGTTTGTAACGTACCTATTGTAGCAGAGAGTACGAATGTGGAAGGCAGTATCAATTCTGGAGCATTAACCATGAATAATTCCAGTAACCATGGCAACATATTTTTTAACTTAATTATGTGTCAGTTTGTGCTCACACAACCAGGGGCTAAGGTTAGTACTTCCTGGTTTGTGTTGCTTGAGTTGTGCCATTACTTTGTCTAATCGTTAATGTCAACAAATCCCATTAAAAGACAAAAGCAAACCAAGGTTTAGTCTGTTTCTCAGGAAGCCAAAGATCGACTCAAAATCAGCCGCGTTTATGATAATGAAGTAACATCGTTACTCAGTAAAACAATGTAACATGTATTCTTTATTTAACAATGGAGACTCTATGGCACAGAGGAATGAGATATATCAAGGTTTTGATACACAGACCATTTTTGTTAGTAGGATCAGTTTATTGTTGGTCTTTGATTTATCAACAAGAAGAAGAAAAAAGATTATTATGAAACACCTGCGACTGCACACAGCTGATTAGAGGATGTTAGAAACCTCTTCCAGCCTTAAACACGCCCAAAACACGTGGCTGTGGGTGCTTGGGTCAGATTCATTACATTTAAGTCAAGCATTTTATTATATGTAGTTATATGTAACAGTTTAGTTGTTATAATCCACTGATTTTTGACAACTTTCTCCCACTGAACAGAACAACCACCCCCATGGGCAGCCGTACACTGGGCCTGCTGCTCAGCACATGAACAACCCTCAGCGTCCTGGTCCTGCCTCTGCCCCGACTCCAGGCCCGGCCCAGACCACCCCCACCCCAGGCCCTGGTCCCACTCCTGGCCCAGGCCCACGAGCACAAGAGAACTGGGAGAGCACCGAGGACGTCGCCCCGGCCCCTGCCCCCACCCCGGCCCCTGCCCCTGCCCCAGCCCCCACCACCTCTACTACCCCAACGCCTGCCCCGCCTAAGGAGTAACGACCCCTACCCCTCTGCTGTGCCTCGAGCCTCCATCGTTCCGCTCTCCTTCCTCTCATCCTTCGGTCAACAGAGCTCCTCGTCGGGCCTCTGTCTCTCTCTCTCTCTACTTCTCTCTGGCCCCAGGGCAGGGCAGAGCCAGGCCTCCCACCCCCTCTCCAGGCCACTGCTCTCCCGTCGGCCTGTGGGAGGTGCTCTTCCCTGGCCTGGGGCTTCTTGACCGTGTGACAGGGCCCTACTGGTGGCTGCAGAGGCAAGGGAGTGGACAAGAGTTCTAATAAAGAAAAACAAATTTACCCAGAGCTGACGATGCTGATGCGCTTGTCTCCACGACAAAAAGGTGTACATAGTATGTTAATGTTTTTGACTGTTCAGATCCCCCAGTAGCATAACTCTGTGTTTGCTGTTGGGAGATGTTGCAGATATTATGAAAAACAAAATGGAAATTATAAATAACAAAAATGCCCAAAAAAAAGAAGACAACAACTCCTCTTTGTTTTATCACCCATGCTCAGCAGTAAAGTTTGTTCTACCATCGGACGGTTACTGGTCATTCAACTGTAGAAGGATGCATTGTTATTATCATAATTATATTATTATTCTTAAGCTCCTTGGCAACCTTATGACCCATGCCAAATCAACTCACAAGCTGTGGTTGGTTTTAGTGTGACATATGGAATGGTTGGGTGGACTTTTACAGTGTTTGGTTGATGTGAAAAAGCAGTGATGCAACATTGTTCTGAATCTCATTGCCTTTCTTTTTTCTTTTCTTTTTTTTTTCTTCTTTTTGATCTGGTAATTAATTCAATCCTTTTTGAAGCTCTATTTAATATGCTGTAACATTTAGCATGGCTTCTCACCAGAATAGTGTAGCCCAAGGGAAGACTTGTGATCATAACAACCTAAAGCTGTTCTTAATCCACATCTCCAGAGGGGTGTTGTTACCCTTTAGGTTTTTTTTTTTGTCTTCTTTTTCTACTCATCTACCCTATCTACAATGAGGGCGATATTTTGAACCGATGTATGAATAAGTGGCTTTTCAATTGCACATTATAATCCTCCAACTTCAACATTTGGCAGTCAGTTTTGGTGGGATAGACGGCTTTGCTTTCATCTTCAAGAATTCTGAAAAATAAAACACATATGCAACAGAATTGCTGCACTGGGTTATCTGGTGTAAAATAGACTGTGTGGTTTGCTTTGGTCTCTTCAATAGCGTCTAGTCGTAGACAGACTGTTGCCCATCAGCTTCCTTTCTGCCGTGGAGCTGGTCAGGTTTGGCGTCTTGGCTGTTTCGGGATGAAGTTGGCAGCAGTGAGACCCTCGCCCTGTCGCTCTACAGAGTATAGGTTCCACAGCAGGGTTGTACCGTAAGAATAGCAGCTGGTTAGTCATGTTGCAACTTGAGCTAACTTGTAATTCTGTAGGAGTAAAAGGTAAACATCAGTAAATACTGTATTTAATTGGTAACTTGAATGCATGTATTTTTTGAATTTTTTTTTTTGTCTAAAACATACCAAATACTCCTGCAAATGAAAATATTCTGCCCATCGTATTATATTTAAATATTTTGCTCTTATTTTATAGAATTTATTTTGTTGTATTTCACTAAAAAAATAGAATTTGATTTAAGAGGAACATTTTTGTCCTTGTGTTATTTTTAAAGAAGATATTGACTGTACAGAGTTCTGCGCCCTGTTTTTTGCCGACTTTTGTTTTGGCCATGGTGTGACGTTGAATTCTGGAGCTACAGTCGCGATGTGGACTTTCACTTTGTGAGGTTTTTTGTGCACAGAAATATAACAAAAAAAGCATTGCGCCCTTAGCAAATAAAGAACATGGAATCTTGCCCGTGTCTTTTTACTTGTGGACAATAATTGGTAAACATCTGCCAAGTTCTAAATCAGTTTAAACAAAGACTGGACATACCTTTTATGGAGGCAGGATGTATTGCAGGACTGATGGATTACACTTCATTGGTTTTAGCTAGGTCTACCTAAGCTGCCACCTGAGCGTTTTGGCATTTCTGTAAATGTTCCAGGTTAATTGAGCCTGTTAGATTTTAACTTACAGAAACACTGCAGTACAAGTCAAGATGTACCGGTTTACCAACTCTGTTGCATTATGGGAGATACACTGACCTAAAGTCAAGATAGCTCTGCCTCTACTTCATCTTTGATTGTAATTTTTTTTTTTTAAATCTCCTTGGAGTGCCACTGCTTTGTAGAAGTGACAAATTGCTGGATTTTATCTTTGTCTCCCAACCTGAGGGGGAGGGGCACCCTCATGAGGTCGAAAGAAAAAATTGAAACACATGCTACGATCTCAGATTTTGTTTCTCGAGAAATACTGGATAATTTAACTTCTGCATGTCTCTAAAACACCTTCAGATGAAAACCTAAAACTTGCCTCCAAATGTTATACCTGCTGTAAATGATGTAGTTTGATTAGTAGCCAATAGAATCATGGTCTTAAGGTTAAAATAGCTTTAGATGCCAAAAAACACCACAAATGTATCCGTTACATATAATTGTAAATCTTGTATTTGTCTATCTGGAACCAGAAAATTGCCATTTTGTTAGCAGTACACAAGATTAAGAGTTTCATTGCAGACATTCATCAGAGTAGAAAAAGCACTTTTAACATTCAATAGCTCTGAACTCAAAGTGTCCAGGTAGGCTGACAATGATTGGACCAGCTAAACGGACTTCAGCAATCATCATTTACACATGTGCTTTTTGTACAGTTAACTGCCAAATAAGTCTTCTGTGGAAAAGGCAACTTGTTGATCATTTTACTTCAATTCTGTCCCACTTTGATATTTGAGCTTTATGCGCGCGTGTGTGTGTGCACCCAGAAATGAATCAAAAGAACAAGTCTTTTGGAACACGTTTTTATTATCAAGAGTCAGATTTAGTTCTCCTTCTCTTGTACGGTCTTTGTTCCACGCAGTCTGCCTGTACGACGAGCAGCAATAAGACCGACCTTGCGACCAGCAGGTGCATCCCTCCTGATCGTTGAGGGTTTGCCAATATGCTGATGGTTACCACCACCGAAGGGATGCTCAACGGGCTGCACAGAGAGGAAAGAAAAGAGGACATCAGTCTGAGGGAAACCTTCATTTGATATCGTAGTTGTGTCCTTGCATTGAGCAAGAGAACAAAACCCAAAATGTACGGAATACTTTGTCTCATTTCCGGAGCGCAGAGCCTGGCACAAACAAGCTATACAGAAAATGTCTTATATACTGTTGGAAGAATAGCATAGTAATCCATCTTAGCTCCAGAAACCCAGCACCAACCAAGTTTCTTTTTACTGAGCCATGATAAATATATTTTCACATTGAGGGACAAATTTGGACTTCATTAATGTTAGGGATTTAATGTTTTTAAATGTAGACCCTCACACCATCCATTTAGGAAATGTTAAGTGGTCTGTTCCTAAAAAATGCTTCTACATGCAAGACCAAATCCTCATATCAGCGTCAGCTTACTGGACTAAGTTGCTACCAAAACATTTTAAAAGGACAAACCGTCTAACCCAGCAGCTGAACCATTGAATGCAATATGCGCAATATCTCAAAACCTCTTGGAACTTGAGATAAACAAGTTTTGAAAACAGTTACCAAAGGCTAATGAGAACTCGTGGGGAGCAAGGCAGAAATGACAAGACGTTAAGTGTGATAACCTCCAACTTTGTATAGAACAGAAAACCACCTCTTTCTCCACCTTAATCAGTACATTGGGACATTCTCTTCCCCTATGCTGCAGTGGACAGTCAATTATTTAAGTCCTGCATTATCAAGCCTCCATGACGTACAAACATGTCCTTCAAAATAGGTCAACGTCTCGTCGCTCACTGTTCCTAATCCTGCATTGACTTCAGAAAATCAGCTGTACTTGTTTTGAGTCATAGAGAGCACGGTTGCGGTACGTTTGAGTTCACTTACGTTCATAGCCACACCACGGACACGTGGCCAGCAGTTCCTCTTGGCCTTGTACTTGTGGTAGGCACGACCAGCCTTCAGGATGGGCTTGTCAATACGACCACCTCCAGCAACCACACCTTTAAAAAAAACACACACACAGAGTCAGAAAGTGCTTTCTCTTCAGTTCAAACCGTTTCCAAAGTAACATAGTAGGGCTGGGCAATATATTGATGTATCAAAATTGCGATGTGAGACTAGATATCGTCTTAGATTTGGGATATATTGTGAAATATGGTAAATGTATTCTTTACCTGGTTTTACAGGCTGCATTACAGTAAAGGGATGTTATTTTCTCAACGTACCAGACTGTTCTAGCTGTGCTATTATTTACCTTTACCCACTAAGCCATTAAATAATTTCTGGAGAATATTTATCAAAAATCTCAGTGTAAATAACAGTTTGTTAATGCACCAATAGTCAACCATACAATATCGACATTGAGGTATTTGGTCAAGAATATTGTGATATATATATCGCCCAGCCCTACGTCATAGTGACAATGAGGAAACTTTTAAGCTTTACATCACATTAAGGGTCCTTACCGACAACAGCTCTGTTGGCAGAGGCGATAACTTTCTTGGAGCCTGAGGGGAGCTTGACTCTGGACTTCTTGGTCTCAGGGTTGTGGGAGATGACTGTGGCGTAGTTTCCTGATGCGCGGGCCAGCTTGCCTCTGTCACCGGGCTTCTCTTCCACGCAGCAGATGATGGTTCCCTCGGGCATTGTGCCAACGGGCAGGACATTGCCGATGTTCAGCTGAGCTGTGGGATAAAAACAGTGAGACATGGGCTTCGTACTGAAACACTTCCATCCAACGTGATCCCAATTTCACCTGATTACGAGCGCTGTATTTTCAAAAACTTCTAAAACTGACCCCAGTTTAGACATCTTTTGAGGTGGCATAAAAACACTACAAGTTAGTAAGATGTCAAACATGCTGCAGTTGCTGAATAAATAAAGGGGGCAGAGATGCATCCATTTTCCACTTCAAATCCTGGTCGGACTCCGCATGTTCCATATTTACCAAATTTCCCAGTTCAGAGCTCGTCTGTACATTTCAGACATAAGCCTCAATACTTAACATGTGCTTGCAATTTCAGATCAATCTTACTGTTGAATAACTTCCTTTCCCTTAACACACTGCAACTCACTAAATCCACCTCAACATTTCTGCAACATGCTTCAAATGTTATTAGTTAAATGACAGCATTAATGTCCCCTGCAGACTCAGGACTACATCTAAGACGGGTGATGTGTCCTGTTGCTAACTCGGGTCAAGACAAAGCTACAGTAAATTGTTGAAATAATATCAAGAAAGGTAAAAATAAATAAATAGAAACTTTACTTTTACACCATTCAATTAACTGAAGACATTACACAATCTTTCATATTAGAATGAAAAAGAAATGGCAATGTCAGGACATGTTAAACTTCAAAATAAGTTTCAAACCCCATGCAATGCATCTGTAACAACCCTATCATTTGGAAACCATTTTGGATCATTTACATATCAGATACGAATAACATGTGGATAAAGTATAATGTAACGATGTATAAAAAAGGGTTTAATGGTGGAGCTAGGACAACAGACTACAGTCCAAACAGTAATCAGTGTTCATTTTCTCTACGCTGAACCCTCTCCAGTCTCTTACCTTTCTTGCCGCAGTAGATGAACTGTCCAGTGTGGATGCCCTCAGCAGCGATGAAGAGCTCGGTCCTCTTCTTGAAGCGGTATGGGTCACGGAAGGCTACTTTGGCCAGGGGAGCACCACGGCCGGGATCATGGATAATATCCTGAGTGAGTAGACCACCACAAGAACAAACATGTCAGTGTTTGTTCACCAACAACCAGTGTGGTGACTTCAATCTGCTCCTAAAACAGAGCCAGGTCCTCACGTACCTTCACAATCCCCTTAATGTAACCATGGCGTTCAGCGAAGTCAATGTGACGGAGTTTAGCGGCTCCTTTTCTGTGCTTGACGTGGGCTTTGAACACGGAGCCCGCACCTTTTCTCTGTCCCCTGATTACACGTCCCATCGTGTCCTGAACCAGAGAGACAGGCGGCGTTATTTACCAGCCGGACATACGAGTACTAACTTTTGAGGCCTGTTGCTAATGCTTTCAATTAACTACTGACTATTAAACACATTCAACCTTCTAACGTGAACGTAACTTTAGCGGCCATTTAGTATATACACTACATTATCTATAGCGTCTCGAACGGCTCACATAAGAGACAACCACACATCCGTCCAGTGCGTAGCGTCTGCCGGCCTTAGCCGTCCCCGCTACCTACTGCACCATGTCACCCCTCAGCCACAGACACACAACAAAACGCTCCGAAACAAATGTCTGCCTTTACAATACTCAGTAAGATATATTCTTTTACATTTCACGCACATTTAGAGATGTTTGTTTAAAGTGGATGAACTAAGAAAAACATGATTTAGAACAGATAGTACAAGGGGAATCAGACAGTCGATGTCCTACCTAAACTCCGTTGACGGAAAGAGGAAGTGCAAGGGAAAATCAGAGGTTTTCTTCCGGAGAAATCTCCGCGGTGCTTGATGGGAATTGGAGGCAGATTAACATATCCATGTAGGAAGTAAAATGAGATAGCTCATCCTTTGTGGTTAAAGTATCTTCGTTTTTTTTATTTTTAGGGTCCAAGCCCGCGCAGTAGCGGTTACCCTATTGTTTTTCTAAGGATTTTTCTCCATTATTATTATTATTATTATTATTATTATTATTATTATTATTATTATCCACGTAAAACTTCCGATGCGGCCTAAACCGTAGGCCTACATGGTTATTTTAGTTTGGGTTGGTGATCACCGGTAGTCAAGTTATAATCGCCATAGTTTAGTTTAGATGTTTTTCTGTAGGTAGTTTTAGGGGGATGATCTTGGTGCGACGGCCCTATAGGGGTTGGCTCGGTGACTTCCCCATCTTTTGCTCCTTTTGGCTGAGATCCCAACCCCTTTTGTTTTTTTGGTAACACTTTCTATGAAGCCTGTATCTATAATCTGCTTATAGCCAGATTCAGGTTTTTACCTTATAGTATCAACCTAATATAATTACATAGGACAGACACCACATTTAAATTGCCAGATTCATTTACCATATAGTCAATAAAAATCTCCAATTTGATAAAGTTAAAACTCTCCTCTTTGATAAAGCTTAGTTAGGGATAGCTGTGAGGAGTCGTGGCGTTCGCCTAGACCGGCGGGGGAGGGTGGATGCTGCATAACGGGCAACACCTTCTTTTCTCTGCTTCTCTTCATGGTTGTCCGATTAATTTGCCATATAGTCAATAATATAATAACAAATTTAACAGTACACTTAAAACTCTCCTCTTTGATAAAGCTTAGTTAGGGATAGCTGTGAGGAGTCGCAGCGTTCGCCTAGACCGGCGGGGGAGGGTGTAAAGCTGCAGACACAGCACCCCTTCTTTTCTCTGCTTCTCTTCATGGTTGTCCGATTAATTTGCCATATAGTCAATAATATAATAACAAATTTAACAGTACACTTAAAACTCTCCTCTTTGATAAAGCTTAGTTAGGGATAGCTGTGAGGAGTCGCAGCGTTCGCCTAGACCGGCGGGGGAGGGTGTAAAGCTGCAGACACAGCACCCCTTCTTTTCTCTGCTTCTCTTCATGGTTGTCCGATTAATTTACCATATAGTCAATAATATAATAACTAGCTTCTCTTCAGGGTCCGAGGGAATAATAATATAATAACTAGAGGTAGGGAATAATAACCATACTATTAAATAGAACAAAATTATAACAGAATAGGGACTAGTCATTTTAGTACTACTTTATACCCTATGTCAATTAAGTTGATAGTGATGCATTATAGACAGAGGCTTCAGAGATGCAGATGCAGATGCAGATAGGGACAGCAGTCTGAGCGAGGAAGATGCCCCCCAAAAGACAGTGTTGAGGTAAATACTAGGTTAATAAAAGTATAGGTATTGAATTGCACAATACATCATTGCTGGTTTTCATTTCACTGTTAACCTATTTGACAACCCAAGGGATGACAACATCAGCTAATGAAAAGTTATGTCTGATTCTTTTTCTTTCAGAAAACACAGGGCAGCTCTTCAGGACTCCAGCTGAGACAGCAGCTGGTTTCTTTCTCCAGAAAGCAGGCCATACATTACAAGGCTTGAGATAAGACTCACAACTACGTGCTTGGCATTTCACTTTTTGGCATTTAGCATTTTAAAAATGTTTAACTTTTAAAATATAACAATTACCATAGGTAAAACGAGATTACAATTTTGATGAGTGCATGGATAAATGTATACTAAACTAATTGGCTTTCTACTTAGTTTAGTTTAGAATTCTTGACTGAATTAAAATTCAATTTATTCTTGCTGCTTTAATATTGTCATTACTGATGTCTTTTCCTTTTGTGTACTTTCAGAGATAGAAGATGACTGCCAGGGGAGACAATGCTATAAAAATTATGTATTATTAATAATATGTATATGTAATAATTTTAATATTATTATAAATAAATAATTTAACATGTAATTCCTTGTGGTTGAGTTTGTTTTCTATGAGATCTCTAATATTGTTCCCACATCATCCCTGGTTTTTAGTACCCCTTTGCTCTTTTTTCAAAATACGGAAGTATACAGTGTGAGAAATAAAAAAATCAACAGAAACGGTAAGCGATACTATGCTGTACTCTGGTCTTGACCTCTATGCATTTGTGGTGTCTTTTACGCCCATCCATCCATTCCCTATTACTATTGTCAAACAATTGTATTTTTTCAGAAAGGTCTTAAAAGGATTTTAACAAGGTCTATCTCTATAAAAACACTTTCATTATTTTAGTTTATTATTAGGATGTGCACCCGGTAGCAGGCACACTGATAATATTTCTGCGGAATGTTCTAGTTATTATTATTATTATTATTATTTTTTTTTTACAACCTTCGCGGACACCAATGTTAGGGTATTATGGTTTTCGCAAATTCCTTTTTGTCTTATTCATTCTCAGTTGAAAATGAAGAAATGACAGACACGTGACCCAGAAGTAGGCTATATCAAAATAATACCTCAGAACGACTGTGGGGTAATTATGCAGTATTGCATTGTTGCAAATGTGGTCATTCGAAAAGAGGCATCAGTAAAAAAAAAAAAATCTAATTATATCTATCTATCTATCTATTTATCTATCTATCCATCTATCTATGCAGGTCAGCTGGTGGTCCTGTCATGCTTCTCACTCTAGGGGGAGGCATTGCTTTAGTTTTCCTTAAAATGCGATAAGAGTTGAAGAGGCTGCGGGCTGTAGGCTACTCAAATGTTATGTGCATGGGGCAATCATGGCTGTAGTCTTTTGTTCATTTTCCTGCATAACACAATGCAGAAGACCTATATAAACATTTGTAGAGCTATTAAAAGAAGCTTCTGCATGAAGTAGCTTGTTTTATACGCTTTGTCTTGAATGTTTCCTGAAATATTTTGTATGGTCATTATTATAATATCTGTGGCGACTGGTTTGTTTATGCTGTGTCTTCTAAAAGTGCAAATTGAGTGATAAATTCAACCAACACGTCACATCTCAGTCATTTCATCTCTCTGTTTAATAAGTTCATCTCAGACTTCTGGGTGTTTCTTCTCACCACAGAAGAAGTAAAGGTGTTGAGCAACAGATGAATACCCTCCTGAGATCAGAGCGTTTCGCTGGAGGAACAACACTGCTGTGATTAATGAGCACACACACACACACACACACACACACACACACGCTGACACTGCAGGTGATAAATATGTGGTTCAGTTATTATGATGCTGCATTGTTTTATGCAGTCCCACTGGTACAACATGCATACATCGTACACACACACACACACACACACACACACACACACACACACACACGCACACACACACACACAGAGTTTTTGTCCTGTTCTTTATCCTTTATTCTTTTCATTAAAATACACAGCACTGTGGGTTTGTATCCCTGTGAGGACACAGATCTAATAAAAAGCTCAGATTGATCAAAATCAGCAGATAGTAGTCTTATAGTCAGTCTTATTTTATTATTTTTAATTTTTTTATTTTGTATCATTCTTCTACTGTTAACTTTAAGGTTCATCACAGTAAAGAACATACTTTACAATACATAGAAGTGGTACATTTTATAGCACACTTTCCTTTGCATAAAATACAAAAAAATGCAGCTCAAACGTGTGGTTCAGGTCTGCAAACCCCTAGAAGAAAGACATGAGTCTCTCAACATTTAAAATACAGTTCTTATCTCCTTCATGTGGAGATGTGAGACCTGTGTACGGACAGATAGTAGTTAAGCTAAAAATTATTTATATAATTTATATTGAACAAAATGATAAACAACACTTTTGTTTTTTCCCCCATTTTTCATAAGCTGAACTCAAAGATCTAAGATTTTTTCTATGTAAACAAAAGGTTTCTCTGGGAGGGGTCCGAACATGTCAGTTTCTGGTGTTATGGTTAGGCTTATGGTTCTTCCGTGAAGAGAACACCTCGCCAAAGTGCCAAACGCCATCAAATGTGAGCATTTGCCCACTCAAGTC
Source organism: Etheostoma perlongum (assembly GCA_026937815.1). Lineage (NCBI taxonomy): Eukaryota > Metazoa > Chordata > Actinopteri > Perciformes > Percidae > Etheostoma > Etheostoma perlongum. The sequence continues at coordinate 25,615,380 of CM049381.1, forward strand.
GCTTACGATGACGAACTGCAATCAGGTCAAGAGAGAGAGAGAGAGAGAGAGAGAGAGAGAGAGAGAGAGAGAGAGAGAGAGAGAAAGAGCCCTAACCCTAACCATAACACCAGATACTGACTGGTTTTTGGACCCCTCCCGGACCCCCCAATACAGTAAAGCTGCACATTTTAGAGTGGCCTTTTATTGTGGCCAGCCTAAGCCACATCTGTGCAATAATCACCATCTTGATATGCCACACCTGTGAGGTGGATGGATTATCTTGACAAAGGGGAAGTGCTCACTAACACAGATTTAGACAGATTTGTGAACAATATTTGAGATAAATAAGCCTTTTGTTTACATAGAAAAAATCTTAGTTGTTTGAGTTCAGCTCATAAACAATGGAGGCAAAAACAAAAGTGTTGCATTTATAATTCTGTTCAGTGTCGTATTGAGTGGACAGCATGGTGATGTAGAGGATTACATTTTTATAATCAGTGATAAGAAAAATAGATCATGCACATCATTAAACATAATTTATAATCTTCCACAAGCATGGTTGTCAAGAGCACGTTAGTCTCCAGATGGTGCTGATGATCATGGTGGAACTCAAGATAATGGGGGTGAGGATGATAGGACCCCAAATGCAAGAATCAGACTTAAAGCCTTTCATCCAGTCTTTAGTTGAATGCAATAAAGCTATTTTTAACTCAGATCCTATAACCTGTCCGACTAGTTTGCTCCTTTTTAACTGGAACCAGTGGAGAAAGCTAGTAGACACCCCTGAGTCAGTGGGAATCAGTAAACACTGTGATCAGATGGATATGTGAGCAGGGTTGCTCATAGTGACAAAGAGAATTATCACCCGAGTCTTCTGCTCAGCTCTACATGGCTCTTTAGCTTGTTTCAGATAATGTTGTGCTTTTGCATCCCACATTATTGTTTTCATTGAGTCTCACTGCTCTCATGAATAATAAAAAAACCTCTCTGGCTTGCAGCACCAAACAGCAGACAGACACAGTTTGCGACTAGCTGGTCGCCTGGTACATATAGTGGAACATTCAGCAGCTAAAGAGCCAGATATTTCCCTCAGGAGTTGGCGGAGTCAAAAAACGGAAGTAATAGGGGATGGTATATTGGACTTACTTCCATCGGGTGTGCACAAACACATCTTGTTGTTCTGTGTCTGCTGGATGTGTAAATAGGCAGTTTTTTGCTAACATATCAAATTTATAAAGTGATGTTTTAACTTGATTCTGTAGCTGTCAACGAACTTATTGCAGTTTAAAAGAGTCAGACTGGAGAACATCTTAAGCTTTAACATTTAAAGAATGAGTTGATTAATGGTGGCAACGAGCATGCTCAGCACACTAAATGTTAGTCTGGAAGAAAGAATATATGAACTGTCATTTTCTCTTGATGCAATAAAAGCCTTTGACAGACTTGAGTGGTCATATTTTAAGGTTAGTTTTAGAGGTGATGGGCTTTGCAGTAAATAATCAGTAACATGCCATCAGCTGAGTCTCCTAAATAATGCTGCTGAGATGAGAAAAAATCTAGAAACTGAAAACTTAAGTTTCCTCACAGGCAGGAACATAAACTGCAGCACACCAAGACTAAAGTTTAAGCATTAAGACATCAGACAGTGGGGAGCGGCTGTGGTAACCTTTGACCTCTGACCTCCCAGTGGTGGAACAACCTTTGAACTCTGTAAGAAGGAAACTGCAGAGATCTGCAGATGTGACTACAGAGCTCCATTCTGCTGTCCAACACCTAAACACTGCACTGTGTGTGTGTGTGTGTGTGTGTGTGTGTTTGCCTCATCATCATTAATACAGTTAGCTTTGTCAGATCTGGGACAAAACAGAACAATAGAGCTGAAACACCAACAACACACACAGACTGTTCTGTATATGTTACTGTTAATATTGGAGGATAAATCCTGTTTCCCATTCCGTTTCTCTCAGATTTGACCAGAATATGTGATTCTGCTCACCTCTTGCTGCAGTTACAGAATATTATTAATGTCAAAAGTAGTACAAATGTAAGCATAAGTCTAATTTGAAGTCATACAGGAACCTATTCATGCATTTCATAAAAGAGTTTTAGATAAAGCTAGTTTAACCTATAATAATACATCATAATTTATATTTTGTATTAATAATCTAAATCTGCAAAGTAACCAGTAACAAAAGCTATCAGATAAATGTAGCAAAAAGTACAATAATTGAGTGGAGTGGAGTAGAATTGTAAAGTGGCACTAAATGAAAAAACTCAAGTAATGTACAAGTATCTTAAAACTTATTAAAAAGTAAATGTACTAAGTTACTTTCCACCACTGCAATCCAGAAATAGAGACCAGCAAATGTACCAAAGTAAAAGTACTAATATTGTGTGTGTGTGTGTGTGTGTGTGTGTGTGTGTCTGTGCATAAAACAACACAGTCAATGGTTCCCCCTCAGGCTCTCCCACGGTCACCATGGGAACTATGGACAGGAAGGATGAATTTAAACATTAATTAGACATGGTATTTACACACACACACACAGTGAATGTAACGTGTGTTTTTTCTTTGAACTCTCATGACTTCATCACTCAGTTGATTTAGTGGGACTTGTTTGTTTCAGACATGCGGACTGATACGTCCCTGTGCAGGCAGTGAGAAAGTCTCGTCTGTCTGCAGGAGAAAAATTAGGACATAAATAGTTAGTTATTGAAGTCCATGTATCAGATGTTAAGATTTGAGCTTCATTATTATGAAGGTTTTAATGTTGTCTGTATTGCTTTTAAAAACAACTTTTTCATTTTTATTCTTTTCCCTAAAAAAATAAATTTTTAATTTAGGACCCAAACAAACTATATGCATGCATCCTTATTTTATTCTTGTAAAGCACATTGTAATATGTTCCTTTAAAGTGCCATAAAAACAAAGTAATATTACTGTAGCTAAAATATTTGTATTATTTGTAAAATAAAGTGTTGATTGGACTTGTTGAATCGGACAGTTTTCAGCAGCCTTCATGCTGAACTGGAAGTCAGAGAAACACTCACATCCTGTCAGGTCCCATTTCGATTTAATAAAATGTCATCAGAAACAATAGCTGATTGTTGTTTTGGAGTATATGATCTTGATCCCTTGACTAGTGAATCAGTGCTTTGAATGACAGTGACTATGGTAAAACTTTAATTTGTGTTGATTGGACTTGTTGAAATGACTGATTGGTGGAGTGGGACTAGTGAATCAGTGCACTTATGGTAAAAAGAATGCCTCTTAAAATCTGATGAATATCTTTCACACTGAAAAAAAACAGACAGATTCAGCAACTGTATGGCCTATTTCTCGCTTAAAATGTTATCAGAAACACGTTTCAGTGAACTATTTTTGTAAAATATGAGATTGTATTCCAAACGAGCCACCATTATGGTCAGAGAAGCCAGACCCACGAGACGTGTTCATCATTTCTGGTTCTTATTTTTTGGGTGACAACACAGATCAGCGACGCTCAAGTGTGTTCTTCTGTGTGTTTCGAGGCACTTTTTGGATCAACAGGAGCTGAAGGATCAGTCCAACTGCCTTTTTTGGGGATGGTTGGCAGTCGGGTTGGTGTGTCAGAGCCTTTAACCGGCATGCAACGGGCGGTGATCGCCAGTGAATGATTTTGCACAGACCTGGCTCGTCTCGAACGAACCTAAGATTATTGTGAATGATTCTGGCTCGGTCCCCTCCAGGTGCAGTCAGTTGATTCTACACACCTTGTAACACATGACCCACCTCTGATTGGCCTGTTTGAAAACCAGCGGTCCAATCACAGGGCACCACACTATAGAAGGGCATCAGAATCAGAATCAGAAATGAGGGCTGTTTCTAGAACCAATCAGTACACCAATACATACTATTCATCATCTTATTTAGGAGTTTTCAACAAAAAAATAATCAGTTAGCTGATAGAGCCCTCTCTCTATTCATTCATTATCATCATACAAGCTTATCCTGTAGGGTGGTGGGTTCAGGGCCAGCGTCCCGCACAGTAAGTAAAAAGCATTAAATTGTTAGTTTACATAGTATTTTGCAGCTATTTTGAGCTATTTTTTTTCAGATCAGATTTTCACATGCTTTTTATGTAAAAAAAAAAAACACAAACACATTCCTGGATTTATTTATTTATTCAGGTGGTAATTAATTTGATCCATTGTTCATGAATGTTTCAAGGTTACAGGGTTACTGCATTGGGATTGTTTTCTGACATGACTGATGTTCATCAGAGTGATTGTGTGTGGAAAGAAACTGTTTATGTGTCTATTTGTATTGGTGCCAGGGTGTGAGATGTGTCTATAGTGATGTTCCCTGCCCGTTTCAAATGTTGATTATAGCCTTAATACATTTGTACTTAATCAATTTGACCAAAATGAACCGGCAACCCAGAAAACCTGAGTTCAAGCAGTATGACATCTTGGAAAACTGCCAAGTATGTGATGTGCATAGCTATGTGTGTGTGTGTGTTATTGTTACTATATGGGAACTTGGAGGGGGTCATGAAGTGCCAAGCAACTATCTGTCTCACTCTTTATTTAGGTCTCTCGCCCGTGGACAGAACATCTGTTTTGCACCAGAGGCATTATGATTCTATGTTGCCGTGGCAATGCCTCCAGTTACGCCAGCTGTTCTACTTTCTGATGTCAATAGCTAATGGCAACCACGATGAAAACAACAACATCCTCATCAACATAATCTCTGAAATGTTAAAGAGTAAAACCTTCATTAGCATAAGTGTGTGTGTGTGTGTGTGTGTGTGTGTGTGTGTGTGTGTGTGTGTGTGTGTGTGTGTGTTGCTTCAGTCATCAGAAACTAAAACGTCTCTTTTTCTTCTCCACTTGCTACAGCTTTCAGACACTCAGACATTTCATTCTGAATAAAAAACAGATGCAATTTTGGAGTTTTCCTCCAACGGCCGGCGTTTAGAGGAAGTGACCTCACTGCAGCTCTTGTTTCTGATTGGTTAGAGCTCAATACCGCGGTTCTCCGCTTACAGGATGTCCCATTCCTGTCATTCTGTCTCACTTCCTGTTTGTTTATTTTAACCAGAAAAATAGACATTGTAATGAGAAATCTCGGAAACATGGAGATCTCACACACATACACACACACAGACACACACACACACACACACACACACACACACACACACACACACACACACACACACACACACACACACACACACACACACACACACACACACACACACACACACACACACACACACACTAACAGATGTGTTGTCTCCCACAGCTCTCTGACTGGTTTCCAACTGTTGATTAACAGACTCTGCTGAAAGTAAAGCTGTTTCTCCTGACAGGAACCAAAGTGAATATTTAGCTGTGTGTTGTGGTTCAACAGTTTGTAGTTTGGAGAAAATTAAAAACAAATGATACTTTTTAAGTACTTTTTTAGGCCGTTCCAAAACCACAAGAGTGATGCTCTTGATGCTCATTTGTGTCTCTTGAATGCCGAGGCACAAATGAATCTCTTTGCTCTAAGATGTAAGATACAAACATCAGCATGTCTGGTTATTTAGCCAACTACATACAATAGTATCTGAGTGTTACTGCCAAGGCCAAAGAGCATTTCATTAACTAAGAAATAGTCCAACATGTAACCCCTTTATAAAACAACAATTTGCTGTTTTTACACTTTTGTGTTCAGATTTAAAGTAGCTATTTGTAACATTTAGTTAGTGTTGATTCTAGCGGCTGCATTGGACAAAAACCGGCAGTGTTTTTACCACACTGGCTGTTGTATCTGTCGAAAGCCCGCCCATCGTCTGGGACTTTCCCTTTTAGCTTATAGTTGTTCTTCATTTAATTTGACTCTTTTTCTGTGATGGCCTTGTCTTTATATCAGCCATAACTAAAACATAACAAACAAATACAATGAAATTACAATTAGGCCTGTACAAAGAAATCTCCACCTAGATTTACCTGGCTGGATACGTTAACGCAGGCTTTTCTGGTGTCACACTGAAATCTGTGACCAGTCAGAATGTGTTACTGTAGAGCCGGTCTGCCTGCTGTAAATCATTTTGTGACTTACCGGGAAAAATCAGACCCGGGTAAAAGCATTAATAAAATCTATATTAAAAAAAAACGCTTCTTTTTTTTTCTTTTACTGTTGTTTGCTGTCATAGGTCATTCATAATCATCAGATGAAAAATTACAGTTTTAAAAACATTACAAAGTTATTAGCTTTAATAGATGATATGTAACATGTGAATTAGTGAGCTTTAGATGTGTAGATGTTTAGAGCCAGTTTCCAACTGTTTCCAGTCTTTATGATAAGCTAAGCTAACAAGATGCTGGCTGTAGAGAATCTGTTGTAAAGAATCTAGAGTTTAATTTTTTATATTTCACAGACTTAGTAGCAGGCTTCCCTCACTTACCACTGCTTTAAAGAGGAAGAAACATGGAAACATGCAGTATATGAAAGATGAAAGGAGGCAGGAAGTATGTTTTTTTTTTTTTTTTTTTGGGTGGGGGGGGTGGTTGACTGTACTCTTATTTTGACAGGTCAGCATTTAATGCTTTTATTTTGACATCCTTTAAACAGGAGAGGCCTTGACAGAGGTGAACTTCTTGTGACGACAGGAAGAGGGAGACGGAAACCGAAGATTAGCCAACATCTGTCGTCGGTGGCAACGGGTGCCAAAACTTCCTCAGCCGCAAAGAGGAAGTTCAGCGCAGTCGCCATGGTTACCAAAGTATTTACATCATAACCAGCTGGGAGGACAGTTATTGTGGTGACCTTTGACCTCTGACTGTATCTGACTAAAACATTTTACCACATTTTACCAACTTTCCTGGGAACACTTTCTTTAATAAAATATAGAAGTTTAAATTCTGCTGGTCATCATAAAGTGGGTGTGAATGTCTGATTGTTTGTTTGGAAAGTTACTAAAGGTGCAGACCCAATGGAAACAATTAAGAGGACTATGGTTAACTACTGAGTTTTTGTGTTAACATAACAAACAACTTTTGAACGAGCACATTTCATCAAAACAAGTTCCTTCACAAGGCTATTTCGCAGAGGCACCATTATGGCGTCCGTTGCTTAGCGCCCCGTGTGTGTCTGTGTTTGTCTGGGAGTGTGGGGGTGTGGGTGTGGGTGTGTATGTGTGTGTGTGTGTGTCTGGGAGTGTGGGGGTGTGGGTGTGTGTGTGTATGGTGTTTGGTTGTGTGTGTGTCTTGAGACAGCCATGTTGCATTCAGGTCACCATGTGACTCCTTGATTCCTGAAGGACAAGCATAAAAAGAGGTAATTTCAGTGTTGAACGACAGTCATGGGTGTAAAGTCCTGGAGGTACGTAGGTCACATGTCAGTACGACTTATACAGAATGACACACACACACACACAGACCAACAATTGGACTGATTGATCTTTGATTTTGACGTCAAGATTATCAAAAGAATAAGACTGACTGATGCCAGTCTGCCTCTGTTTATGATTCAGTGTGAGATGTCACATGACTTTAATGAATCCATCAGTCAAGTATTATTTTTATGACGTCTTACATGCAGTACAGTAGTAGTAGCTAGTAAGAATCACAATGTCAAAGAAAATGTGTCTAATTAAAAGAACTCAAGAACCCTAAATATCAGAGTTGGAGGATTAAAAAATGGACGATGATGATCAGCTGATGAACATCAAATCAAAAAACACTTAATTATACTAATTAGGTATTTTATCGTTTTAATTTAGAGAATATTTTAATGTGAAGTGCAAGTGCAGTTTTAAACTTTATGGCACAAACAAACACAAAACATTTCAGAGCGAGCTGTCCATTGTGGCCAAAAGCCTGAACTGGACCGTGGTGGTTAGAGCATAACGAGACACTGAGAGGACGAATAGAGGAGAATATAGAGGAGAACAAAGCATCCTGTCAGGAGAAAAAAGCTTTACTTCCACTAGAGTCTGTTAATGAATCAACAGTTGGAAACCAGTCAAAGAGGGTGTGTGTGTGTGTGTGTACGCTGACATCATCATTTTCCATCCCAAAGAAGAGTTTAGGATGAAAAATTAAAAGAGGCTCCCAGTCGGTGAATGAAACCTCAGATTTTTTTTTAAAATGAAGATCAAATTTGATTTAATTGTTCCTCATAGGTTTTCACAGTATGCAATTTAATGTACCTTCGTCCCATTCTTCGCTCTCTGTGAATTACATACTGTGTAATGAGGCTGACTGTGCAATATTCTGTCACTTTAACTTCCTATGTTCTCTTGTAAGTACTTGCATGGCAATAAACCTGAATATATCTGTTCATACTTATTTGATATGTACTGCAGAATATCAGTGGTTTGGTTAGGTTTAGGCACAATTCTAATTGGTTAGGTTTAATGAAAGATATTGTTGGGTTAAAATGACTTTTGTCAATGTCAGGGGAAACAAATATTGGACCTCTTTGTTTTAGGTCTTAAGTCTTCTAAGTTTTCACTTGAACATTAACATGTTGTTTTATGGGACTGATATATATATATTTTTGTTCCAATTGTAGTACCTCAAAGATATTTTGCTGATTTAAATCCTGCTCTGTGTCATGGTAGTGTGATCGGTGTATGGGTTCCCTTCGTGGCCATAGCTCTTGGAGCCAGGAGCAGAGCAGCGGAGGTCCGCTAAGATTCGCCAGATTGGCGAACGCTGTTCATCTAAACACACTGCCCACACATAGAGGACACAGAGCTAAATTAACTGTTTTTTACACTCCTTGTCTGCAGTAATCTTTATTAAACTGTACACCACCAGGTTTGATCAGAAAATAAACACATTCTACTGGTTTAATATGTAATTTGGCTTTGATGCTTCACAATACAAATCTGACTTCATTCTACTTAAATGGAAGATGTCCTCCATCTACCTGTCTCTCTCTCTCTCTCTGAGGCTGAGCTCATGCTGACACACACACACACACACACACAGCTTCATTAGAAATGCTATTAGTGTGAACCCGTTATAGCTTCCTTCCCCCAACACACCCATACACCAACCACAGGAGGTTGCAGATATGAAGCCAACAGCTGGATCCAGCACACAACACACACGAATGCACGCGCGCACGCACACGTACAAACACACACACACACAACACATACACACACACACACACACACACTGATATTTTCCCTGTCTGGCAGGAGACCAGAATGGGACAAGGTCTTGTGTGTGTGTGTGTGTGTGTGTGTGTGTGTACTTGTCAGAGATAAGCATGTCAGGGCCACAGAGAGATAAAATTCAGGATGAACGCCCCACACACACACACACACACACACACACACACACACACACACACACACACACACAAGCCGATCAGATCGTCTTCAGCCTTCAGCTCGTTAACTAACAGAATAGTTTCCCTCCAGGACAGATTTTAACTGTAGCTCATTAACATAATTAATTGATGCTCGTTAGCTTAATGAAACTGCCACTTAACGAACAGAACAAAGTCCTCAGTGTTCATTTAAGAGTCTGACACAGCAGAAGACTTAAATTAACACTTTGATTTGGCACCATTTCTATAAAATAGATAAATAAAAACATGTAAACAAGTCAGTTAAAAAGTAACCCTCATTAACAGTGAGACGGCATTCAAAACAATTTAAAATAACAGGACCTGACAGCATATCAGTGTGGAAAAGTGATCAAATAATAATTTTGATATAGTACATAACACTATAAAGTACACACTAGTACAACACACCCAAGATTTGCAAAAGTCTCACACAGTAAGGTTAGGCCTTGAATGGTTAAGTTTAGGCAATGACAAATTTTTGGCAGAAAATTGCATATTGCTTGTTTTAACGAAACAATGAAGATTCAACTTTTTGTCTAAAAACTCTGCCAAAGTCTGTCAGGGCGTGGAGATTAATTAATACATAATAAGAATCTGAAACTGGAGTTGGAGATATGCTACAGGAAACAAACACAGATCTTAAGCAAATCTTGTGTGAAGTCCAATTAACTTACCACAGTTGTCAGCTGTCGGTCTATTACTGTCGCCTTCACTGGGACATGGGAGCTATGTGTCACAGGGTATCATATCGTTCGTATCTATATTGATCATGTGTTACGTGTTGCATGTTCATGCAAGAAGAAACGCATACCTCTGCTTTTAAATGAGGTGTGCTGGTGTGAACATACAGTAACTAAGAACTGTCACTGTCATTTTGATGGAGACTCTTCCTTTTGAACAGCAGTTCCAGTATCGGAGTCAGACTGCACTGACTGACCCTCACAAGGAAGAACGGACCGTCCATGGGAAGTTCACTTCCTGGGGAAAAACAATGGCTGTTGTTCCAGACAGGACGTGACATCTATATGAAATACAGGAAATAGCTGATGGGGGAGAAACGCTCCATCTCCTACTGTAAAGTGCGGGACAGAGCATCATATCTGTCCATTCATCTTCTGATCGACGTTCACATGATCAGTTTGTGTTGTTTATTTAAAGTAATCCTGTTTACATTCTTTCATTCAATGTGCAGATAACAGGAACGATCACAATGAGAGGAAGCTTTTGATGGGACCAAAAAATGGCTAATGTTAAATAAATAAATGAATGACATTAAAAATAAGGAATCATCTGAATGCAAAAAAATATATAAAATTACAAAAAAACAATCTCATTATTATGAGATGTTTTACTTTCAATGTGTTTTATCAAGTTAATTCTAATGTCATTACAGAAAATTTGGATATTTATTATTATTTTAGGATTTTGTTTTAATTTTCCCAATGCATTTCATAATTATTCACTTTTGGTAAATGTGGAACGCCATTTTTTTGACTGCTCCTTCTTGTCTTTACTGTTAACATAAACGTGGAGCAAGGAGACACGAGTAGTCCCAGCTGACCAATCACAGCTCTCATGCTCGCTACGTGACATCTTTGCAGCTCTGATGTGTTGTTACAGGTTTGAGCCGTGGGTTTCCACACCAGACTCCACCTCCACACACAGGAGGAACAATCCAGCTGTGTTTAGTTAAGGCTCAGGCATCACTGTCTCCTTGTCCTAACATTAAAAGACTGAATACAAACGTGAACACACCAGACTCTAGAGTAATCGTACTTCTGAGTAATCTGTTCAGACTGACAAAGGTTTGTTCATATTATAAATATATCTGATATGAAAAGACTATAAAGCCCCTTTCAGAAATCCATCACTTTGCAATTGATGGTCTGGTGTCTGAACCAGAAACTCTTTCATAATGGTCAGGGACCTTGAATCGTATGCCCTCTTTAGACAAGGAATATGTAACATTGTTAGCTTCATCTATCCCTTAAAGTGATGGCTTTTTTTCATCCTAACACACATAGGTGACTTTTATGTTAATATTCCTTACAACTTCTTTAGACATGACTATACATTTGCGTACAATATTTGACATCTGGTATATCAGAGGGACTATAGGGAGAGAGAACATTGGTGATTATAGGGGCTTTTGTTTGGAGCATCATTAATTGAACTCCTCAGATGTTGGTTGACTTGGGTAAACAAAAATTCTGCAATAGTTTGTTTGGAGTTATGTGACTTACCTGAGTCTTTTTTTTTTTTAAATCAACCTTATTTTAGCTTTTGGAATATTTGACAGTGTTTAGAAAAGATTGAGAATAGCAATAGAGTCTCACTGTGTGTATTGAGTCATTTCCTCAGCGAGCAGCCTGTGTGTTTGTGTGTTAGTGTGTCCGAAGGCATCTTCTTCAGTGACAGCTTGTGTTGCCTGTGGGACATCACATACACACACACACACACACACACACACACACACACACACACACTGACTGCTGCAGGCCTGTAGCTCATTACTGATTCAACATATGGCCACACACACACACACACACACACACACACACACACACACACACACACACACACACACACACAGTAAACAATCTCATTCTTATGATCTTGTCATTAATTACTGTTGTATTTGAAATAAGACAGACTGATGATATGAACTCTGACCCAGTTCACTGGACTGAGTTTATTTATGTTGAGTTTCACAGTTGGGACTACTGCGTCAGTCTGTAATCTGTTTTTCCTGAAGACAGAAAACAGTAGAAGGTTTTTCTTTAGTCTTATATAAGTTACAGGAAATCTAAAAGTATTGAGTCAAAGACAGCCAAGTTTTAAAGATGTTTTATTTTTCATCTGAGACTTCCTCAGTTCTCTTGACTGTTGAGAAGTCCCAGACATTTTAACCTTTTTTTTTTTTTTTTTTTTTTAAATTCTATCTATTTTTGGCATTTTTTTTCCAAGCTTCCGCTTAGTCTGTAACATCCATTCCTCTCATACTGAAGTCCTTGTCTCTCTGAAGGCCCTGCTATACTCCAAAACCGCTCTGTTTATGCTACTGCATATAGACAGGTATTTGCTGTCAATGTATACAGTCTGCAGACTGTACGGTCATACAATTTGCAGACATCTGCGAAATGTCCAGGCGGACTCTTACAAATGGGCAGATGATCGGATTTAATGTTGACACACACAACGTACTCTAACAGGAATGTTGCCACATTTTAGGATTTTAGAAGTACACTATTTTTTAGATTGGATTTTAGAATGACACTATTGCACTTAATTTACCATTACACTTATTTTCTTTCTTGACAAGAGTTGTAGGAGAATAATTGATACCACTTTCACATTTGCCTGTTAAATATGAAGCAGCACCCGGTTAGCCTGAAGACTGGCCACACTATTTCTTGAGCAGGATCAGTAACTTTGCTTCAACTGATTGCCAGGAAACTTAACGTTAATAACAAGGTTCTAGGAAGTCATTATTATTCCCAGGTCATTTTTACACTTGTACAAACAAGACGTGTTAATCGGTGATCTTTTTCACCTTTGGACAGACCCATGCTAGCTGTTTCCCTGTTTCCCGTCTTTATGCTAAGCTAAGCTAACCTGTTGCTGGCTTTGGCTTTATATTCGGACAGACCTGGGAGTGGTACCAGTCCTCTCATTTAACTGTCTGCAAGAAAGCAAACCCACATTTCTAAAACTTTTAAACTACTCTGTTTACTCTACTGTTGTCCTGTTGAGGCTGCAGACAGATCTGTTCTACCTCTGTGACACATGTCCCTAGTGGTTGAAAGTAACAGTACCTTTACTCAAATGATGTACTTGTACTTAATTTAATTTTCTGCTACTTTATACTTTTTACCCCACCACATTTATTAGATAACTTCAGTTACTAGTTACTTCAGATAAGTATAAAAAAAAAGAATAAATATTATGTTATATATTAATATAGATTAAGCTGTACTAAAGTAACTAAAGTATTTCAAATTAATTTTATGATCTTCAAATAATTATTATGATAAAATAATATAATACATATTGTTAAAAATGGGCCATTCTGCATAATAGTGTGGAGTAGTTTTAACTTTGGTACTTTAATACTTTTACATAAGTACTTGAATGCAGCTACTTTGTAACAGAGTATTTCTACACTGTTTGCTACTTTAAAGCTAGGAAAGGCATAATGCAAAAAAACGCCCAAATTTGAAGTAGAGCGAGACTTATTTTTTCTGCAGCTCTCACATTTTCTCCTCTCTGTCCAGCTCCAACCTTCACGATTACGTATATGCACCAGTGTTGTCCAGCTTCATACAGTAACCTGTAAGACTAGTATTACATTTTATACTGATGTTGTCATATAGCGGCAATGGTTCTGGATCTCTGTTGGGATGTTTTGTGTTGTTTATAATTTATCTTTGACATGAATCAAGGTGTGAATTGGCCACCTGTGAAGGACGGCAGGACACTTCAGGCCTCTTTGTGCCTCTCTCTTCTGTGACCATGTGCCAAACTGACTGCAACAATTGCACTCTGGCACATTAGCTTCATGTTGTTGTTTTCTTATGCTTGCTTCCTTGTTTATTCTTTTACAAAAAACAACCCTTTTTGCCACTGTGTTTTGGGAGAAGATGGAACTAACTTGCTTAACACTTGAACAAAACATACTTGCAACTGTGTGTAATAGTAACTCGGGATAATCCAACTAACTTTTACATTGACAAGAGAGTACACACACACACACACACACACACATACTGAGGCCTGATGGAACCAATTAGCAGACGTTATCATGGCCTGGAGACGTCACAAGCTGTTATTACCCCCCTCTCCCTCCCCTCCCTCCCCTCCTCCCCGCCGGGGGTCTCCGTGTGAGTGCGTGTGTGTCGCTGCACATCACTGCTAAAATATTTACTGTCCTCTGTGTTTTACAGTTTATATTACTGACCTACATTTGTGTGTGTGTGTGTGTGTGTTTGTGTGTTTGTGTGTGTGTGTCTGTGTGTCTGTGTGTGTGATATAATGAGTAATGGTTGGTGACCTCAGCCACAGGAACATCTCCATATAAGGCTGTAGACACACCAAACTTCACATTGCTCTGTGTGTGTGTGTGTGTGTGTGTGTGTGTGTGTGTGTGTGTCCTTATCCTTATGTTTCAAACTAACCTTTTTTTCTCTGAGTTCTGATCTGTGCGTCTGTTTACAGCTGTTGCTTTTTTTGACAGGAACAACTGTATTAGAACTACAGTATATACAGTATGTAAAGGGCTGGTGGAGCCGCATCAAGTGATTATAACTAAAGTAGCAACAGTCATTCAAAATAGACGCGGTAAAAACGTGACATCAAATTTGGATTTAAAGGATAATCACATTTCTTTCACTGATAAAATTGAACTTACCCAAGTTATAGCTCAGATCTAAGAAACCCACAGATCAGACTGTAAACAGACCTCCAGGTTATTTTGAAGGTTGAACAGTAAAATTATGACCCCAACTGTCCGTTGTAAACATCATCACAGTTCACAGTCCCTCTTGCTGTTTCTTCATTGACCTACAGTAACTTACTGTAGTTGTGTCCACAAAGTATTTCTGTACAATGAGAAATTATTACTGATATTTCAGATGTGCTCACTTTGTTTGACGTCCAAATAAAGTGTATCGTAAGCCCACCAACAAGCTTTCCTTAATCTAACAGCGTCAAAAGGGACGCCAACAGTCCCGACCCAGCATGTTTAGGTAAAGCGTGTTATATGACGCAAAAGGAGACTTTTAACGTCAATAACAATGACAAAGACACCTGACCAAGCAAACCATGTTTTACGAGATGGGAGTGAGTATGTGTGACCAATCAGTGGTCTGCAGTGTCTTAACTGCACTTTTTATCTGCTTTTTATCTGCTCAGCGCGCTTGGCACCAAAAAGTACCAGGTACTATCCACAATATTTGCGAATGGAAAGCCAAAAAGGAGCAAGTTGAGTTCTGTAGAGCTGTGCCGTACCGTGCAGGCAAATGTGGCTTAAGTCATCAAGTTTCAACGCAAGGATGAATTTTTACTGTTTCGGGTGTTCTGGGACTCTATAGTGACTCCTTCCAGCCAATTAGCACCCAGTATTTTCTGTTCAGAGTGGCATAGTGTGGAAAGGTTTATTTCAATGAAAAATGAGGGGACATTTTTAAAAGGTTTGTATCAGATGCGGTCAGTAGGTCACTGGGTGTGTGTGTGTGTGTGTGTGTGTGTGTGTGTGTGTGTGTGTGTGTGTGTGTGTGTGTGTAATAACAGTAATTTCCTTCCATTTTCAGTAATGACAGCAGCCACGCCTGCCTCCTCCATCCTCTCCCGGCCCATATAGCCTTCAAACACACACACACACACACACACACACACACACACACACACACACACACACACACACACACACACACACACACACACACACACACACTTACCTCACTCTGAGATCAAAGCCTTGTATCTGATCACACTGATCTAGTAGATGTGAACACGGCAGGGGTTAGCTGTCTATTAGCATACCAGAGTACCAGAGGTAAATCATGAAGTGAGTTCAGCTCTTTAATCTGTGATATGTTATCATGTTGAGCTCCATCAGCAGAAAAGACAAACAAACTGTTACAGACAATATATTGTTTATTTGTTGATGCCTTAAATGTATTTGCTTTTTGTTACTTGTCACAAAAATGATGCATTTTTAGTTTAGGTTTTGCTTAAATTTATTTTACTTAATGTTGTATAGTTATACGTGCTTGTAAATTAACTTGTTTACTGTGTTACCCAAGACAAATTAGCAACCACTTAACTAACCTAAACTGAAATAAAGTAAGTAATAAAACTCTAGTAAAGAAAATGTAACATCCAAACTAGTAAATTAAAAACTAAACTGAAATTTGAAAATGGCTAAAGTAAAGATAATTAAAATGAACTAAAGATTTGAATTAATGTAATATGAACATTTTGACTTTAGTAAACACTTCTAAACTTTGCTGAAGGCAAATTAAAAAAACTAAACTAAATTAAACAACTCTAATAAAAACCGTTTCTAACTGTATTTACCAGTGGGTTAAACCTGACGTAGTTGAGATGAAAACCGTTTATATGCGTTTATTTGTTTCCATTTCCATTCTAATCTTTGACTGAATACTTCTATTCTGTTTCAGTGTTCACATCACACCACACATGTTGTTGTTTGTGTATCCGTTGTCATGGGGACTGCACAGACCTTGTGAAATGATTTCATAGGGGCTCATTGATGCTAGCTGCTGTTGGCGGATTAATCCTGAATGCTGCTGTATTAACAATGTTTTCTGCATGTCGTTAAAGAGTCACTCCCCACATCTGTAAAAACTGACTTTTTGAAAAAAACAGACTATCGATTTATCCTCTCTGACTGATCAAATGCATCATCTCACTTTGAAAACACTCAGTTGCCATATTTTTAGGTACAGCCTAGGTAGGTACAGTTTAGGTATATGTATATAGCTATTAGCTATAACGAATGCAGTCTAATAGTCAAATTTATTTACATAGCCCAATATCACAAAATTGCCTCAAGTGGCTTTAGTAATAATAGAACAGCCCTGCAATAAATCCCTCATCAGTTTCTGTTTTAGAAAGGTGTTGATTCCACTTTATGGGCATTTTGGAGGATGTAGTTTGTGGTGCTGTAGTCATATATGGACCAAATCGTGATGTCATGGTTGGGATGTCTGACAAAATCATTACAAATCAAGATTAATGTCAACAGCTGTATGATTGGCTTTATTCACATTAAATGAAAGGATGCAAGACTAATAGAAACATAACCATCAGTTGATCCCATGCTGCTAGTCATTGGTGACATCATTGTGTATAATGACACTTAAAATCATTGATTAAAAGAAGATCTGAGGCAACGGAAAGTCCTCAACTCTTATTCCTTATTGGACATCTTACATCGTCGTTTTCGAAATATGTTTTCCATTAGAGTGGCCTATTAATATTTATACAATCTGGAAATTATTTTAAATGCTCCGTTTTGATCTCCTGCGCCTGTGAGAAAAAAAGAGGGAAGGAAAGGAAAGAGAACACAGGAAATGTCAAAGCTGTTCGCTGTCACTCAATTAGCACATGATGACTGCATGACTGACTGCTGCTTTCTATGTATGATTGAGAGTACTGGTTATGTAAACTGGTCCTACTGACCTCTGGCAACAGTGTGCTTTCAATCCTATAAAAAAAAAATCACAGATAATTTAATGGAACTTCATGTATTTATCTGCTTCACATCTTTTGTGCTCCCGTTAATCTGTCTGCTGTGACCTCTGACCTGGCGGAGCAAAGGTTCACAAACTCAGTTGAACCAGCACACAGCTGAAGGTAGGCTATCAGTGCTAACACAAACAGCAAAGACAGTCGGTGTAGCAAAAGTTGATAATAGTGCATTCCATTTACCTTGGATGTCAGAAGCCAGAGCTGGGAATGACGTCACACCGAGTTGACCGTGTTCCATTAAAACAAGTCAGATTTCACTGTGGGGTTTGCTCTATCCAGGTTAACCATTAGCAACCAGCACCGTATACCAGCAATATGCATGATGTTATTGGTTGTCTATACAAACAGAGTATCATGTCCACAGATACAGGTTGGACAGTACTGTGTTGAAGGGGGGAACTATGCAGATTTTTAAGCTTAATTTACCTGAACTGAACAGCTTTGGAGTCATTGGAATGGTTATTTGACTTTTTTCGAGTTGAATGGTGGTCGTCTTGCTTTTTAATTGCTAATACCACCCATCCTTACCCATAAAACGACCGTATGGGTTGATAATGCAAGCAACTAATAATGACCAACAATTATGTTTTTTTTGTTGGGCTGCGACCTTTTTGAGGCTGTAGTAATTATCGTGAGATCAAACAAGGAAGTGAGGTGACAAGTATGAAAGCACCGAGGTAGATAGGTTGGGGTGGTGGATGGGTCTAACAAACACAAACCTTTCACCGGACACGACCGAGGTTCGTGTCCGGTGTGAAACCAAAAGTCAGCTGTCATTCATTATTTTTACAGACCTTATGATGTCATGTTACATCCTCATTTAAGTACTTTTTTTGGATGTTTTACTAACCCTGAGTCTTTGGAAATCGACCTATGTTGAAATGTTGTTTAGGTATGAGGATGTGATACCACAGCCAAGAAAAATCCTGCTCTCTGGCTGGTAGGTGTCTGTTAAAATCCTTGTTCTGGTTAGTTCAGGTTAACCATAGTAAAAGTACTAATGCTTCAGACTCTGTTAACAGTTATCTGACACACTTTAAAACATGGATGAAACATGCTTTTTTATTTACAACATAAGGACCCTGATAGTGTGTGGGAGAGTGGGAACAGTAGCTGGTCAAATTCCTGCATAATAACTGCAGGGTCATTAACAGGAAATACCGACAAACACGTTTTGTGTATGTGTGTGTTGCACAGAGTTCCTGTCGGCCATTCACCCAAACAATCTGTCTGCTCCACAACTGTCTTTCTGTCTGGAGCTATTTATATACGTTGTTGCGCTGATGATTTTCTGTGAAAAGACGTTTAGACATTAGAAGTTTGAAATTTATTTTAAAATGCTCTGCTTCTTTTCTTCGTGTCCCTCTGGTTTATTTATTGATGGCTTGTTGAATCACAGAGCTGTTTAAGTTCTTCAGTGACTCTTTCAGGGCAAATATTTTTCCCATGAACTTCAAATGAAAACATTCAATGCAAGCTGCTCATAGCTTCAAACTACTTTAACGGCATTGTTTACTGAGTCCAGTAACACTGGATTAAAATCTTTGTTTGAATCACACAAAGTAGTTCTGTGTAAATTATACAGAAGCAAAGCTTTAACTTACTAACTGCCAGTACAGAAGAACTGATATGCAGGATGCATATATAATATACAATGTTTAACATGTTGGGAACATGTTTCATTGTCTCACCGCCGCCACCTGTAAAAACACGCGACCCATGAAAGCAGCCCCTCTGATTTATTTTTTAGCCCTACTAACGGTGAGTTGTTTGGGGATGGCAAAGTCTGTCCATCCACCATTGTAGTTCAGGTGGCAAAATATCTCAACAACTAATGAATGAGGACTAAGCTTAATGACATTGGTGATCCCCTGCCTTTTTAACGCCATGAAAATATCTCTACAAACAGTGGGTATAGAAAAGAATCACCCCCCTTTAAAATAATCACATTTTGTTGCTTTGCAGCCTAAAATGAAGACAGACACAGTTTTTATTTCATTCAGCTGTATTTACTCAGTGCAACTTATAACATCCAATTGAAAGATATAACACCAACATGTCAGAAAAAAATTAAAAAAACATAATCACTGAGTTGGAAAAATGGAAAAACCTTGTTTCAGTATTTTGTTGAACCACCTTTTGCTCTAATTACAGCCTTTAGTCTGTTGGGCTATGTTTCTACTAACTCTACAAATCTAGACGTTGCAGTATTTGACCACTCTTCTTTGCAGAACTGCTCAAGTTCAGTTAAATTTGATGGTGACCATTTTTGGACAGCTGTCTTCAAGTCATTCCACAGATATTCAATGGCTCTGACTAGGCCATGCAAGGACATTCACCTTTTTATCCTTCAACCACTGTGTGGTCAGTTTGCTGTGTGCTTTGGGTCATTGTCATGTTAGAAAGTAAAGCTTCTTCCCTTTGACAACTTTCTGGCAGAGAGCAGCAGATTTTCCTCAAGAATTTGACAGTATTTTGCCCCATCCATTTTTCCTTCTATCCTGACAAGTGCTCCAGTACCTGCTGCAGAGAAACAACCCCATAACATGATATTACCACTTCCATGCTTTACTGTAGGAATGGTGTTATTTGGATGGTGAGCTTTATTGGATTTTTGCCAGACATATCGTTTGGTGCTGAGGCCAAACAATTCAATTTTAGTCTCTTCTGACCATAACACCTTTTTCTATGTGGCCGTAGAATCTTTAAGGTGCGTTTTGGCAAAGCTCAGTTGTGACTGCATGCGCCCTTTCTTGAGGAGTGTTATTTTTCTTGCAATCCTCCCATACACGCCATATTTGTGGAGAATTTGTGATATTGTTGTCACATGCACACAATGACCACTCTTTGTCATGAATTCCTGCAACTGCCTTAGAGTTGCTGTAGCCTCTCTGTCCAGTTTCCTCCTGGCTCTTTCATCCAGTTTGGAGCGACGTCCTGACTCAGGGAGGGGCTGTGTTGTACCAAATACCTTCCGCTTCTTAATAATAGACTTCACTGTGCTTCTAGGCACTGACTTTTTTGCATCCATCTCCTGACTTGTGCCTGTCCACAACTTTATCCCAGAGATCTTTTGACAATGCCTTGCCACCCATAGTTGATTGTTTTCTTCAGTTGCACTACCAAGGACTGAAATGCTTCAGGAAAAGCTTGTTTCATGCTGAGCTAATCAAAATGGCCACAGCTGATCACAGTTGAAAGTCAATTGGCTTTGTGTGCTATTGAGAAGGTCTTTCACTTGGATGTTATAAGTTGTAAATACAGCTGAATAAAACAAAAATAGTTTTTTGTCCGTTTTCATTTCAGGCTGCAAAACAACAAAATGGGATTATTTTAAAGGGGGGTGATTTTTTCTGGTTTGGCATAACATTTTCTACAGCTACTCTTGGTTCCCAAAAGATGTCTCCTAATGACTCTATTGATGCTCTGACTTTTCCTCCATGAGCATGATATTTGTGGTTCATAGTGGCACGTCTTAACAACTATAAGATAAAATGAAGTATGATACAGATGTTCATGTTCCACAGAGGATGAATCATTCAGTTCAATTCAATTGTATGTATAGTATCAATTCATAACAAGAGTTATCTCAAGACAATTTACAGATAGAGCAGGTCTAGACCATACTCCATAACTTACAAGGACCCAACAGTTTCCTCCAGAGCAACCAACAGTGTGACAGTGGCGAGGAAAAACTCCCCTTTGGGAAGAAACCTCGGACAGACCCAGGCTCTTGGTAGGCGGTGTCTGACGACCGGTTGGGGTTAGAATGAAGAGTGGCAATAACAGTCCCAAAAAAAATAGTAGTTTGTAGTAGTTTGTGGCATAGCAGGGCACTGTGCGGCATTACAAGGCACAGCAGGACGTAGCTGGGCACCGCAGATTGTGGCAGGATGTAACATGGCATCGCAGAAGGGAACGTGTAACGGGACCATGGCGACAGCTGCAACCATGATTTTGGAGCCTCCCTGATCTGAGGAAATAATCATAAGGAATCTGGTGATCACTTAACTATTAATTTATCCTAGTGCCATCATCAGGTCAAAATTTTACTTTGTCCAGTATTTTAGTTAGTTATATAACCAAATGCTGCAAAACTAATGACAATACCATCATCCTTAGCTATATACTTTTTTATATTGCTTATGAGAATGTTAAAAGATGTAAACATGGTAAATATTGTGAGCATGTTAGCATGCTGATGGTATTGTGTAGCTAAAGTGCTGCTGTGTCTAAGTACATCCTTATGGAGCTGCTTTGATTACTCTATATTTACTATATATGTAGCTTAACTACTTATTGCAGTATTCAAATTCTAAGTGGAAAAAAGTCAGCCAATGCTACAAATTTCAGTAATGATGCAAAAAGATGAGAATTTACGTTTGCCTAGTTAAACTCTTGAATGCTTATTATGGGGAAACATAGAATGAGTTGTATTTTTTGCCACAGCTCTCTGCATCAAGACCACCACTGTTTCAGGCAAAGCTAATATTGGTTTGAACACTGCCTTTATTATACGTTATACTGTTAGAAGTGTCACAGCTGAGCAGGATCACAGGCCACATGACAGCTGTGACGTCACACTGTGGTTATTCTCCTAATGCTGGAATTATACTCCTAACCTTTTTAATGTAAATAAACTTTAAATGCAGTTAAAAGAATGTTTAACTCAGGTCCTCTTTTCATTTATGGTCCAGCAGTGGTAGTGGTAGGTTTAAAAAAAAAAATAGCAATCAATAAATACTATGTTATAAGTAACATGCATTAAAAGTGTAAAGTGTTGACCTCTAAATAGCCTAAAATACCAACAGTAAAACACTCATTATGCTGAATGGTGCATTTCAGAATGATACACATTATATTACTGGATTATAGCCTTTTGGATTATCTTTAGGCTATTAAGTTATGTTTATTACATTATGTACTATACATTTTTTTATTTTATTATATATAATTATCAATCATGTATATTTTCTGGTGTACACTGTTACTTTTTTGAAGTATTTAATGTACTTAGTTATTTATTTTTTACTTTCTTATTTTAGTATGTTATTAATGAGGTCATGTGTAGGCCTATATCACTTCATATATTGCAGCTGGTAAAGGTGGGGCTGGTTTTACATAGGCTACTGCTAGGTACTGTAGCTTCCAGGTAAATTCCAGAGGGATCAATAATGTCTTATCGTAACCTAATATATTATAATGTATTTATATAATACTGTATTATTCATCTAAAATAGCAAATTAACCAAAGTTCATAAATAGGTAAATAAATATGGTGGGGTAACATATAATATTTCCCTCTGAAATGTAGTGGAGTATAAAGTAACAAAGTATAGAAGTATTAATATTTAGGTTGTTTGTTGGATCTAAAGCTGTAAATATGAGTAGGCTGTTTGTGTGTTTTATCTTCCAGACAGTAAAAGCTGATTAAAGCCACATTGAGTCCTATTCACACTGACTATGAAAACTGAAGAGGAAACACCCCGAAAACACCCAGCAGCGTGCACAACCTCGCTTTTTGGCGGACATTGCGGGGGTGGAGCGGAAACACCGTTACACGCGCGCGCGCACACGCACATACGCACACACACACTCAAACACGTGTACACACACACACACACACACACACCAACAAGCGCACGCATGCACGCACACACGCACACACACACACACACTGAAGAGGAGGGAGGGTCTACGCGCACTCAGTTCTCTGTTTAAGTCAGATGAAACTTCATGTTTCTCTTCACTTTCTTTCACTCAGCTGCACGTTTTGCGTCTGTCACACAATCTGGAAGCCTCGTGTGCTGTCTCCTCTCCTTTTACGCACAAGACTAACTTGAGGAGCAACAGGAGGTTTCCCACAAGCGAGTCACACCGGGAACGAGGAGGACTTAACGCAGACTTTTTGACACACACTCCGGTTCTGATTCAACATCTGCCCGGTGCCCACTGGACCCATAGTCTGACCCGGGATATCTGCTGTCTGACCCGGGATAGCGGTACAGTAAACTCGCCGTTGGTTAGAGCGAAACAATTAATAAATTAGTGACAAAAATTTGACTGACTGACAGAGTGATGAAGGAAAGTTGTCAGTCATAAAAACAAAAACGTTCTGCTTCTTCAACGATTATCTGTCTACTGAATGTTTTAGTGTCTGAAAAATCAGTTTGTAGACATGTAGTGGTCTTTTTAGACATTTTAAAGAGAGTTTACACCTAAGTTTTAAATGGTGACGGGGCTGCCAAAAAACTGCAATTAGATTCTCCCCCACTATGAAGATCTTTAAGAGGCATCTTAACACACCTACTCATTGGCTCCTAACCGTGCCAAAGTTAACCAGTTCAGGTCAGAAAACTACTTTGCTTCTCTTCTATTGTGTTTGTTTCCTTCTTTTGTTTTTGTTTTCCTATTTGTGTTCTGTATAGCACTGTGGATCAACTGTTGTGTAAGGCTATATACACAAAGTTTATTTGATTTTATTGATGATAAATAAAGAATCCGCAAATTAACTGTTATTAATAAATAAAGATAAATAATAAGAGTAGGCTAATTGTTACATTGTAGCTCTGCTTTCTTCCAGTGGTTAAAAAAAAAGTCCCCATATATATCAAACCTTTATTAGGCCATATTGCTAAGAGTTCAGTTGACAGGACCGGACCAAGAAGTTTGGGGGAACTTGGCCAAGTTCGTTCCTCCAACTGATACTGTCTGATGTTATGTCAAAATTTATGTCTGAGATATTCATAATAAATTTGATTTAGACTACTTATTTTATTAAATAACATGTGTTATTGTTCAGAACAGTTAAAATAGTTCAAGCTTGTTCACAGATGAGAAAAGTACTTCTAAAGCTCAGTAATTAACACATTATATCTTGTTTGTTTAATCTGTATAAAAACACAACCCAGCTATGAGATGAATCATGACCATAAAACATTTGATTTTTTAAAAAAAAAAAAACAAACATTTTGAAAACAGAAAAAGGCTATAGGTACAAAACCGTACATAAACAATCATAGACTTAAGTGGTAGCAGCTTACTAGCCATCGACTGTTTCAGTCCTCATGCATAATATGAACAGTATTTTCACTTCCTGGACACACTGTTGAGCTCAATTTTACTTAGCCAGGAACAGTTGTTGGTGACCACTGGAGACTCCTAGAAGTTACTGTTCCATGTGGTAAAATGGTGATTTGTTGATTTTACACATTTCTTTCTTTTTTAAAGAATTAAACAACATGTTAACTAGTGAGCTTTAGTGGTGCTAGCTGGTTTGCTAGTGTTTTTTTCCTCCTTTCATTCTTTATGCTAAGCTAAGGAACCATCTGCTGGCTGACATATTTGGCATCTTTGGGAACTTTAAGAGCACCACTAGAATTTTAAATAAAGTTTTGTGAGTTTGAACAGAATGAATGACGAGGTATGTTTGTAAAGATGGATATGCAAAAATCAGAAGTGTGTACTGATCTTGTGTGTATCGATTATTTTGTGTCTCTGGTGTCCCTGCAGTCAGTCCTCCATCATGCGACCCTCAGCGGGCAGTGGGTCTGCGTGCTACAGCCTGGTCCTGGTCCTGGTTCAGGTCATGGTCCTGGTTCATCCTGCAGCAGGATACAGTCTGGATCAGGAACACAGTCTGGAATTCAGTGGCCCCCCCTCTTCCATGTTTGGATACTCAGTCCTGCTGCATCGCCATGGAGCTCACAGCTGGTATTGATCTACACTTGAACCTTTTTTGATCTTTTATTTATCCTTTCATCGTCTGTTTATATTATCGATCTGCTAGTGATCTACTAATGATCCTTTTCTCAATGTACTTTCAGTCTATTTTGATCTTTTATTGATCATTTGTTTATCAGCATTTGATTATTTATTGATCCTCTGTTGATCTGCTTGTTGGTCTTCGATTAACCCGCAATTGGCGGTCTGTTGGTCTACTATTGACCCTTTGTTTATCTGCCAGAGATCAGTAGATGTAAATTCATTTAATTATCATAGTGATGCTTTATGAGCTGCAATCCTCACAGTAGGACTGTGTCTGTGTGTGTGTTTGTGGGTGCATGCTAATTAGCCTGTTTTTGTCAATGAGAGAAGCTCTTTGATGCTTCACACACAGATGCCATTCAGACACTGAACAGACACAAAGACAGATCCTGTCTAACTGTCTCTCTGTCTGTCTCTCAGGTTGGTGGTTGGAGCCCCAGTAGCAAACTCATCCTCCAGTCCATCGGTTAGATCTCCAGGAGCTATTTATCGCTGCAGCATCACTGCTGAGTCCCGACACTGCCACCCCATGCATGCTGGTGTGTTTCTGTGTGTGTGTGTGTGTTTGTTGTTAAGTCTTATCTCCAGCATTTGAAATACTAATAACCTATTCCTCACACCAAACGTGCAAGTACACACAATATAAGCAAGATAGAATAAAAGATGAAGTGCAATATATTAAGTATTAGTTACTCTACAAAGCAAATTCAGATTTATTAGTCGGACTGCACTTGATGTTTCAGTATGAAGCAATACATCCACACAACAAACCCCCAGTTTTTTTTTTGGACACAGAGCTCCTGTTGATTTGAGTATGATTAAACACATGGGACTCAGATGTCTATCATGTTATGGATCAGCAGGTCATCTGTAATTACCTATGAAGACTGCATGTATGAAAGCGTTGAATCAATGATGTGTGTGTGTGTGTGTGTTGTGTTTTGTGTTTTGTGTGTGTGCAGACGTGCAGAACTGTGGAAAGACGTGCGATGCAGAGAGTGATCACCAGTGGCTGGGAGTCAGTCTGTCAAGACAACCTGGAGACAACGGAGGGCACATCCTGGTAACACAAACACTTTATTTCTCTCACTCACCCACCCACCCTACGCACACCTGCACCTCCCATGAAATGTATCAACATATCAGGGTGACAGAGAAGAAATCAGTATATATATATACTGTATATTGTTGTTTGTTTTAATTATGTATTAATTTGATACATTTTTGTGTCCAACTGATCATATCTGCATGATGTGTCTACAAAAAAGGGGAAAGAATTCTCAAAAAAGTTGAAGCACACGTCTTCGTCAAGGTACAAACGTTAAGCCTTTGAGTGGCTACAAGACCAACACATGTTGATCAAAAACCAAAAATGGGAACAACAGCTTGTATCAATTTGTGTAGGCTATAGAGGGTTGTGCTGCTCTTCAGTCACTAATACATCATGAAAGTAGTCTTCCAGCAACATTGACCAAATGTCAGTCAAACACACAGACACAGGCTTGAAACAAAGGTGTAAAAAAATAGGCTTACTGTCTTATTTAAAAAAAGGAACATTTTGCCTTATAACTGCAGTATCAGTATAATTTCCATTTCCTTAAACTAAAACAAAAGTTAAAAAAGCAGCCATTGCCCAACAGAGTAAGTTTGTTAAGTCTTTTTTTGTTAGGAGGAAGCCTGTGAGAGAAGTGAGAACACTTACACTTATATTTATATGCCACATTGTCATAAATGCACACCCTAAATTACTGATCTTACTGATATTCATATCTAACTGTATAAGTTCCTTTGTTATGCATTGTATTTTAATTACTTTTGTGTCTCTCACAATTGTCATGGCCCAAGAACCAGGTCATGATTTATGGTTAAACTAGTCACAGAGCCTCTGTCAGTGACATGGGTCATGAAAATAACAACTCTGCTGCAAACTTGTGATTGTGTTATTGTCCCTAATGAGTTCATGTCACATGTCGTTTGTGTGTGTGTGTGTGTGTGTGTGTGTGTGTATACAGGCATGCGCTCACCGCTGGAAGAACGTCTACTACTCAAATAAAGACGGTCAGAACCACAAGCTGCCTAATGGAGTCTGTTATCGCTATGCCAACGACCTGAGACACGCTCGACCCTTCATCCCATGCTACAAAGGTACACACACACACACACACACACACACACACACACACAAGTTCACATTTTTTAATTTTTCTGGACGTCACTTCTATCTTGTGTGAGTGTGTATGTGTACACAGCACCTGTTCAGCTTCAGAAGGAAAACATTAAGGTCTTATGTTCTTATTTGTGTGTTCACCTCTACTTCTCAACATGTCTGTCTCTGTCTGTATCTTGCAGACCACCAGAGGAAGTTCGGTGAGGATTATGGGTCATGTCAGGCTGGTATTTCCAACTTCCTGACAGAGGTAATTAAGTTTCATCAAAATCCTGTTTTTGTTATTTTCACCAGCAGACTGAATTGGATCCAACACTGCGGTCTTATGTATAACTTACATTTACACTTACATGATGTATTTAAAACCTGTAAGCCATCTGCTCTTTTCTTATTCCTCATTCTGTTGAAATGTAGAAATTATTTTTTTTACTATTTCAGAAAAGACAACAAAGACTGCCAAAACTTCCATTTTAAAGCAGCAAATGATACAGAAATCCTAATTTAGTGATATTTAGAGATATGGACCATGTATGTATCAGCTTTACTAGAGATGTAGTTTACATTGTATCACACCTGTGTCTTTCTCAGGATCTGATCATCATGGGGGCTCCGGGGACGTCTTATTGGACGGGTTCAGTTCTGGTCTTTAACGCGTCCAGTGGAGGGATGTCAGTGTATCTGGATGACGATGCTGGAGCCGTCGGCTTCGGAAGCTACCTGGGTAACTAACATTGAAACACAACCCCAGCCTAGGCAAATAATATACTGTACATGCTACTAGTGGAACTAATGTTCCTGCCAAGCAGTAAACACAATTACCTGTTAGTTCAAACATACAGGAGAAGTATACTTTACATACTGGAAGTACTGAAACTAGATGTAAATATAGTAGATTGATGCTGAATCTTGATCCACAACCACAGGTTTTGCGCCAAAAACGTACACAATATGATTGTTTTGATTGGCTGCATTAAATTACGTAAGAAACTTTTAAAAATCAGTTTCATCGGTGGACACACAGATCAACTCTGACACCGGTCTAAAAAAGCCCATCTCACATGATTCTGACTAAAGAGATACACTTCAGTTTCATTCAATATAGCTGTCTACACAGGCTTTTTAGTCTTTGGGCCCTATTTTAACGCTCTAAGCGCACGGCGTGAAGTGCTTGGCGCAAGTGCATTTAAGCCGTGTCCAAATCCACTTTTGCTATTTTGACGGCGGAAAAAAGATGGCCACAGGCGCATTTGCTATTTAAACGACGTGGGCGTGGGACGGTCTTAAAATAGTAAAGACACTTGCGTCAGCCTTTGCACCGCGCTGTACCAGGTGTAAGATAGGCCCTTTATGTCTATTTCCTTCAGACTCAGGCACTTACAGTAACTACAGTGATTATATACTGGGCATTGAGCACAGTCAATATGCCACAGCAGTACTGGGGCTTAGACTTTTAGACTTTATTGTCCCCAGGGGGATATTTTTTGTCACAAACACCGTATATTATGGACACAGCATGCTTACAGACAAACAAAAGTACAAGCTACTCTGATGATGTCCTGCCTGTGTAGACTGAAACCTCTTTCAAACATGCACTGCAAACCTGAAATTATCTAGAAATAACACAACAGAGTTGTAGGTTAGAATGCAAATGTCCTAATCAGTTTGATTTTGAACAATACAAAAAGAAGCAGCCACAGGAAGCTTCCTAAATGAAGATATCATCAAGGTCAACAACTTTCACAATGCCATGTGCTGTGAAAAAACACTCGCGTGACTTGAATATTGCTTCAACTTGCTTTGGTTGCTTATGGCTTGGATCTACATATTATTGCCATCCCTATCAAAAAACAACATTAGGGATCAGTAATGCTGCAGCTTGAAAAGTTTTTTGGTTGATTGACATGACATGAGTGGTGAGACAGTTTTCCTTTCTGTGCACTTGTTACTTATCTCTGTTTCAGTTTAAGGTCTGTCTTTATGGAGATTAATTTTAGATACAGCTGCTGTTGTGGTGTTTCCTTTCATCCCACCTCAATGCTGGCACAGTGCCACTATCCTTTCTGACTCTTTGTCCTGAACATGTTCACATGTATGTACAGGGTTTGTACAGGATATCTGCAGGTCTGAATGGATCCTTAAAAAACAGTAGGGCTATTTAGTGTCATTAGAAATGAGTATTATAATGCTTGAAAGTACTGAAAAAATGGAATGTAAAAATAAATAATTTTAGGTCATATCATCCCCACTTTCCTTATGCTTTAATACTCGGACCACTGTGATCTTGAAACAGGTATTACAATGCATTCTATGTGGTATTAAAAAGGTCTTAAAAAGTCTTAACCCTGCAGAAACCCTGCAATACACCAGAATTACATTACATTTAGACATGGGTATGCTGCAGAAAAACTAACTCAACTCTCGGTAATTTGTGCTTAACATTATAAACAGGAAGATGAGCAGAAAGGTGTGATGTTCTTCAGATGAAGCTGTTTCTAGACTCTGAAAACATGTCAGAAAAGACACAAAGATTGACAAACATCTTAATGTGTTAGAAAAGACAAAGATTGATGTTAATAATAAGACTTATTAGCTAAGGAAAGGAGTTTGGTTTCAACATATATATATATATATATATATATATATATATATATATTTATATGCTGTATATATATATATACTGTATACATGCAGTATATACACACATTTATATATGATACATATTAATATATTATATTTATATATACTATTTTATATATATATATATATAATATAATATATATAAATAGTTTAATTTTTAATACATACTGTGTATATATATTTATACTTATATTGTTTATATTCTAATACTTGACACAAGAATGCGTGACATATACCTACAACACCAAAACAAATTCCTTGTATGTGTAAAAAACGTACTTGCAATAAAGCTTTTTCTGATTCAGATTTAGAAGCTGTGTTTGCAACTTTCTCTCTTACACACACACACACACACACACACACACACACACACACACACGCATGCCTTAATCACTGAACATCAAACTCTAACCTTATCTTGATCACAGTGGTTTTTCAAATCTTAGTTTGACATTTTCAGTCTGATGTACTCATAATAATAGTAAAATCTTTCTTAACGAAATGCAGATGATTCACTCATTTAGGCTGCCTTTAGTTATTATCATGTGCTCACCTTTGTTAAAGGCCACCATCCAGGGGTTTCAGGGGTTTAATCTTTAAATATTATGGGTTACTTTCCACCACTTGAAAAGTCTGACTATATGACACTGAGTCTTCCTCCTGTTCAGGTTATGCTGTAGGAGCCGGTCACTTTTTGAGTCCTGGTACTGTGGAGGTCTTGGGTGGAGCTCCACAATACAACCAGAAGGGCAAGGTAAGACCTACATTTGTAGCAATTTGTCTGTCTGTCTGTCTGTCTGTCTGTCTGTTTGTGTGTCTGTCTCTCTGTTTACTGTCTCTCTGTTTACTGTCTGATTGTTTACTGCACTGAAGTCTAATGTTTGTTTGGGTATGCAACACCAAGACAGTTAGCCTCATTGTCACTTCTTCTTGATGGTGTTGGGAAGACTTGGGATAAAAGTTGAGATGTTTTCAAGTTTTTAAGTTGATACTGTGTGTTGTGTTATGTAGTTGCGATAGTTGAAGTTAGTGTGTGTCTTTGTGCTGTGCAGGTCTTCATCTTTGTAGTAGACAACAACATGCTGCGGATTGTCTCTGAAGTGTCAGGAAAAGAGGTAAGAAGCCACTTAGCGTTAGCATCCTCCATTCTAAACAATGGAATTCTCAGCACTTAGCTTGTGTGTCTTTGTTGTGTAGCTGGGATCTTACTTTGGGTCCAGTGTGTGTGCGGTGGATCTGAACGCTGATGGTTTGTCAGATCTGTTGGTGGGTGCTCCCATGGCAACAGGCATCACTAGGGAGGAGGGAAGAGTCCATGTGTACATCAACCAGGGGCAGGTGAGCACACACAGACACACACACACACACACAGGCAAGAAACAGTGAATATTGATCTAGGATCGGGCTGGGGAGACAACATGGGCCAACATTTGGATCAGTTGTTCCATACAATCCTGTTCCATACAACATGTCAATTTCAAACTTCTGTCAAAAAGACCTGTTGACACATCAATTTGTCGTCTGCTTCCTCAACTTCACAAACTGACTCTGTCTCAGGCAAAGCTGTT
The DNA here is from genome assembly GCA_026937815.1 of Etheostoma perlongum. Taxonomy (NCBI): domain Eukaryota; kingdom Metazoa; phylum Chordata; class Actinopteri; order Perciformes; family Percidae; genus Etheostoma; species Etheostoma perlongum. The sequence continues at coordinate 25,647,115 of CM049381.1, forward strand.
GGAGGCGGGGTTTCAGCTAATTGGCAGCGACGCCTATGCTGCCCGGTTTGGAGAGACCATCGCCAACCTGGGAGACCTGGACGACGATGGTTACCCTGGTAAGTCCTTTTGATACTACTAATACCTACTGCAAATACAATGCTTTCTGTTGTTACTACTAATTCTACTGCTACTATTATTTCTGCTAATACCACTGCAAATAGTCATATTGCTACTGTACGCTCTACTGTTTCTACTACTCTGAAACTTCTGTATTACATTACATTCAAAGCTACTCATAGTACTGTGGCTTAAGTAGTAGAAGTAATACTATCTTTAGTTGTCCACTGAGTAGTTCAACTGAAGCAGCTGGGGTTTCTTGCTTAAGGGCACCTCAAAAGTGGTAATTAGGGAGGTTTAAGAGCAGCTCCTTGGCTTTCCACCCATATCTGCTACCTCACAAATTACCCATCAATACTGCTTACACTACTCAAATCTTCAATGACTTTTACTGCACTGAATGACCCAAAACACATACTGTTTGTGTATTTTATAGGTTTTTTACAAAGAGGGCACAAACCACCCACCACCAACAGTAACTGCCACTTCCTGATAACTATCACTGACTTTTTCAACGCCCTCCCACTTACACACACAGACCCCCACCATGTGTGTCCATGTGTGGGAGGGGCAGAATGTGTTATTTAGTTCAATAAAACTGTAATGACAAACTGTTTCTGCTCTGTAAGTGAACCTGCCTTCTAATCTGCAACAGCAAGATAAAAGGCTGTGTGTGTGTGTGTGTGTGTGTGTGTGTGTGTGCGCTTTAGTACTGTTGCACTCCCTTTGCCTTTCAGAACCTCACATCTTCAAATGACTCAGGTTAAATATTAAAGGACCATGCTGGTGTTTTCTCATGTTTATGTACTAATGTGTGTGTGCGTGTGTGTGTGTGTGTGTGTGTGTGTGTGTGTGTGTGTGTGTGTGTGTGTGTGTGCATGTTTGTGTGTAGATGTGGCGGTTGGTGCCCCACAGGAAGATGACCTAAAAGGAGCTGTCTACATTTACAACGGCAGAGAGGAGGGCATCTCACCAACTCCATCTCAGGTACGAATAATAATGAAATTATATAATATATATATTATATATAAATTAGGGCTATCAATTGATTATCATTTTTTATCGCAATTAATCACGAGTGTCCAATTAATTCGCAATTAATACAAAATTAACTCACATTTTTTATACCACTAGCACCTTTTTAATGCTAGTGGTATTTGAGACTTTACTACTCCGCTGGCACCTCAATTCACATTATGGTGGCAATGTGGTGCCTCTTAGACCATCCTCTAACTTGATTTTCATATATAAGGAAAACATTCATATTACATTTAATCAGGATTGACTTTGTTAAATCCCAAGATGAATTTTGAATACACTTGATCTGTTCTGTGACATCCAACATGTGTGTGTGTGTGTGTGTGTGTGTGTGTGTGTGTGTTTTCAGAGGATTACTGGGTCCACCCTGGGTCGTGACCTCAGGATGTTCGGCCAGTCGCTGAGCTCTGGCATTGACATCGATGACAACGGCTACCAGGGTAACCTGGACTGTCAAATTTGTTTCCTTTGTCACAACATCTTCCATATTGTACACTTGAATCCAGGTTAAACTCTCTCGGTCTCTGCAGATGTGGCGGTAGGTGCATTCCTCTCGGACATGGCCGTGGTTCTCAGGTAAAACCACACGGAAGCTTTCTGTTCAAACCAAAATATTCCAGTTGTAGTTCTGTCTTCTTTCATATAGGTGTACAGGAGCAAAGCTTCCTTATTTTTATATATTGCAGGGGAAGTAGGACAGAACATATTGTGGTCAGAAAATCTTTGCTTTGAATAATACATTTTTGTAGAAGCATATTCCTGATTGGAAACAATAAAACCCATCTAGTATTTTCAATCCTAATATAAAAATTGCTAACAGGGAATCATATGATTGTTTTTCGGTCCAGTCAGCATGCTGTTATAATTTCTCTCCTGTGTGCTGTAGGACCCGTCCGGTGATTCAGGTGAAGGCGTCTCTGGCTCTGCCCGAGCAGATTGACCAGCTGGAGACACTGTGCCGAGAACACAAGACTCCAACTGTCTGCTTAAATGTGACCGTGTGCTTCAGTGTTAGGTCAAGGCAGTTCAGAGGAGCTATAGGTACTGTAAACCCAACTGTCCAGTATATACAACTTTATGTCCAATCTGCTAGTCCAGCCCCCTTAGAGCCCTTGCTACACCTTACAAGCTTTACATTTTTAATAAAGTTTTTTTATTAGAAGTATTCAACATGTGGAGAAAGGCCTGCTGTGCATACTTACTTGCTATGTTATGATCGGTCAGTCATTGTTTGGGGGATGGGTTTAGCAAAAGATCAATATTGTACAGGAGTGTACGACCACAGACCGTTAATATTAATATATATACAGTCAATGTGCACGACTTACCTTCTGAAATTTAATATTGTTCTTCTCTCCTTTTCAGAGCTTCAATATAATTTGACTTCTGACCTCCTCCATAAACCATCCTTCCCTCATCGTTTCTATTTCCATGGTAACGGGTCATCCAATAGCACGAGTGGGCATGTGAGAGCACAACTTGGCCAGGTCACTTGTGCAACACATGTGGCTTACCAAAGGGTAACACACACTCACGCAAGTGCAAAAAATGAAATGAATAGGTTTAATATGGGCATAATATATATATATACTATAATGGATTAGCTGTTGTGTTGCTAACAATGTGTATTCCTCCTCTGTTTCTGTTTCTTCCTTCTACAGAAAGATGTGAGGGACATTTTTACTCCGGTCAAGTTTGAGGTTTCCTATAGTCACAGAGAAACAAACACCCACAAAGCCTCTTCCAAAACCTTTCCTCCATTAAAACCCATTCTGCAGCAGAGCAAAGGACACCAGAACACTGTCACCAACCAGGTACAGGCTAGTGCTAACACCAACCAGTTACCAGCTAGTGCTAACACCAGCCAGTTACCAGCTTGAGTTACAACTACTAACTTGTAACCGATTAATGACTCTTTAATTTATGGCGAAATACTGAGTTAAAACACTATGTATCTACAGTATTTGTGCTGCCACTAGTGGTCATCAAAAGCAGCTACTAGTAGCCTACTAACAGGTTGAGATAGATGTGTAATAAAAGGGAGTTAGGAAACTATTCACATTTGCTCAGGATTTTGGACGAGAGGCAGTGTCTGGGGGTAGTTTATTATTGGCAAAAGCAGTTTGCAAATAATTTTTCAAAGACCTACAGGCTACAATGATAACTAACCAATCAGTTTCTTGCTGTAACAGCTTCAGTGTCCAACATCTGTCTGTCCATCACCAAACCGATCTGTGTTAAAGGACAGGAAACAGCTAATCTGATGTCAGCCCCACCACACAAACACTGAAAATGACTTCCTGCTAATCCAGATGTGTTTACAGCTGCAGCCCATTAACCAACATCAGTCAGCTCATCCTGTGTCCACGCCATGTCCCACTGACTCAGAGCAGGAAGGGTTAACATGAAGGAATTTACAGCTGGAGTTATTCATCGGGATATTATTCATCATCTTTAAAGGTCCCATGACATGGAGCTTTTTGGACGCTTTTATATAGACCTTAGTGGTCCCTAATACTGTATCTGAAGTCTCTTTCACAAAATTCAGCCTTGGTAGAGAGTACAGCCACTAGAGCCAGTCCCACAATGAGCTTAGTCTGTGCCATTTCCGTGTCTGTAGCTATTGAGGAGGATGGGGGGGTGGCCTTGACCTTGGATGGGCCAAATTCTCTGGGCGGACAAAGCAGAGAAAGGGGAGGTAACCTTGCTCCTTATGACCACTTTTCTCAAAGGCAGAGCAGGATACCCAGGGCTCGGTTTACACCATTGCAATTTCTAGCCACTGGGGACCATTGGCAGGCTGGGGGAACGCACATTAATGTTGAAAAACCTAATAAAGTGACGATTTTATGCCATGGGACTTTTAAGGCTGGGGTCCAAGGTCAGAGGAGTTGTTTGTAAAGCCATCAATAAGGAAAATGATGACTGCTCCATCCATGTTTTTATTGAAGTTGATAAACGGTCTTCTTCTTTCTCTCTTTCAGACATGGTTTGTTCGCTCCTGTTCACTGGTGAATTGTTCAACCAACATGCAGCTGTCAGCTCAACTAGTGCTGCCAGAGTAAGCACCAAACACACACACACACACACACACAGATGACTGTTTTTACTCAGACTGAATCAGCTGAATATATTACGGATTAAAACAACAACAGTATTGTATTTTATTAGTCCAGTTAGAACATGTACAATTAGTTAGGAAGATATTCCCTCAAAAAAGCTAACACATTAGGGCTGCCCAATTAATCAAATTTTAATCACGATAACGATTTTGGCTTCTCAGGATCAAATTTGCATGATCTAGCGATATTTTAAATGCATCATTTCATAGAACACTCCGGGTTTTTTTGCAAAACCCATCTACCGCTCCGTAAACCACAGTTGTTCCCTGCACTGCGCAGCTTAGTTTCTAGATGTAGACAGTCACAGAGGACAGAGTAACGGGAGGATAATTCAACAGATAGCAGTCGTTTATACGTCGGTTCTCAAGGTTTACCGGTTTACCAGTAAACGCAACATTTTGTCCTGTCTGTGTCAACAGCAGTGACCAGTGCTAGTTAGCATCTGTTAGCTCACAGGGCTCTAGGCGCGAGTAATATTTTTCCTCTAGTTCACACCGGTGCACCTAATGTCCTCGCATCTGCTGCAATGTTAATAATTGTGATAATTAATCGTGATCACAATTTTGATCAAAATAATCGTGATTATCATTTTGGCCATAATCGTGCAGCCCTATAACACATAATGCTAATAAGATGCTCTCATTCAGAAATATTAATGTAGAACAACATCAGTCAGCAGCAGTGCTTTCGTTGGTTCTGGCTGAATCACTCAAGTGGTGGTTATTTGTTTGTTAGGTTCCTGTGCCATTTAAAAGAAATATATGTTAATTTGCTTTTCTTGGTGAGAAGATCGATATTGATCTCATGTCTGAGTAAAGAACTGGTGTCATACTGGGAGCAGGGAGAAAACAGATTAAACAAATGTTATATAATGTGCTAATTAGTGAGCTGTAGCGATGCTTGCCGACATATTTTTTTAACTATGAACAGAGCCCGGCTAGCCGTTTCACCCTGTTTTCAGTCATTGTGATAAGCTAAGCTAATTGTCCCCTGACTGCAGCTCCATATTTAATGTACAGACATGAGAGACACGAGAGACATGAGAGACACGAGAGACATGAGAGCGGTGTTGATCTTCTCATATTACTCTTTTCAAGAAAGCAAATAAGTATATTTCAAAATGTAAACCTATTCCCTAATGTCAATACTTAAAATTGCCAATGAGTTGATTAAAAATCTGAAAAATGTTGTTGCAAACCTGAAAATCTACAAACTATACAAAAAGAAAATATCTATAAATCTCACAGTGTACATCATTTGCAGACATAAAGTTTATGCTAAACTCTTATACACTGCAATAAAAATGACATTGTAATTAGTCAGTTGCTGTATTTCGATGTTGGTTCTGACTGGTACCTCAAGTTGCTGTTTATCTTGTTGTTGTTTGTCATCAGTCAGCAGCAGTACTTTGCCCTTGGATCTGGACAGGCCATCATGTTAAAAACATCCATACTTGATGATGTTGTTTGTCATCAGTCAACATCCACTACATTTTGCCATGCTGATTGGGCAGTTTGGAAATGTTTGCCATTTCATGTTGAAAACGCTACCACAGATCCATTCCACAGTAGTGACTCTTTAATACAACATCATAATGTAGATGATAGCCTCACTGGACTGCTTTATTACTGTCTGTGCGTTCCCCAACAACATCCACTACATTAAAGTACTGCAGAATGTGAGTTTACGCCATGCTGATTGGGCAGTTTGAGGAAATGTTTGCTTAATAATTTTAAAATTATAATCCTCAAGATTTCAATCTTGGTTGATTTTGGCGACAGAAGGAACGCTACCACAGATCCTTATTCCAGCAGTAGTCAGACTCTTTAATACAACATCATAATGTAGTACTGCTAGCTGTCTGCAATATGAGCCATCACTGGACATTATTATGCACTACGCTTTATTATTTATTACTCTGTCAACTGCATACTGTGCATACTCATCTGTACATCTGTATATATACATATATATATATATTCTATTTATAGAAGGATGATTATTAGGATGATTTACTACTATTATTATTATAACTAATTCTATTTTTTTCTATTTCTTAAACTTAATGTATATATTTTTTGCCCATGTCCACTCAATGTGTATTTGTATTATTCTGATGTGTGTTCATTTTTTCTTTTGAGCTGCTGTAGCACAGGAATTTCCCCAGTGCGGGTTTAATAAAGTCTATTTTATCTCTTATCTTAACTTACTGGTGGTAACAGCAAGTGTAGTATAATATTTCAGCAAACACTCTCTGAGCAGCTTCTTTGTCAGAAACATGTCATTGTCATGTCAACATGTCATTATGCATTATGCTACGGGACAACTTGAGCTGATTAATGCTACATTAGTTTTGGACCCAACAACAGGACACAGTAAAAGAGTCAGTTAAATAATATCCTAAATATAGTTTGCTTTCATGAAAAGCTAAAGGATTATAACTTTAACAACACAAATAACTCAATAAACAAAGTACATAAACTGTCTGTGTGTTCTGTGTGTACAGCAGAACAACGTGGTCAGTTGTGATGTCACACAGGAGGTCAACGGCACAACGGCAGGTGTTGACTGCAGCGTCACCAGCCTCCTCATCGCAGCCCATTCCCAGGTACAGTAAGTTTCAGCTGATCACACACTGAACGTTTACAGCTATGCACTTAGCAGTGCTTTGTACATTATGTGTTTAGCAGGTAATGTTCATCATGGTCGCCATCTTAGATCAGTGTGCGTACACGCTAGAATTACATATTAGCAAAATAAGTTGGCTAATATTGATCCTCAGCCAAGTCTTGTTGCTTGTAGTCCAGAAGTAAAAGGTCAGATTCTGTGTCTGTATTTTTTGTCCTACAGTTTAGTCTCGTCAGCAGGTATTTGCTGTATTTCTGTCGTCTCAGTTGGTTGTCAGTAAATGTTGTGAAATAAACTGTTGAAACATCTGAGTTCCCCCCAGAAAAAGCTCGAGGAGCAGTTGTAAGATGGAATTTCACTCAGCGTGTAAAATCGTATAGTTTCACATGACCACAGTTAAAAAAAAAACGGAATAAAAAGGAATAAAAACACTAGATTGCATTCTACAGAAAAGGAAGGAAATGTAAATATTAGAAATCATGTTGATCCTCCTGAAGCTGTCATTCATTAACACCATTTGAAATCACACACTGACACATTTCCTGTTTCTTGTAGTTGAATATCAACTTTCTATTGGATGTCAACCAGAACAGCACACCTAGTGACATCATCATTCACGTCAACACCAGCAGGTAAGGACACACGCCCTCCTTTCATCTCCAGAAGTAAATAAAGAAACAATTTAAACTAACTATAATATAGAAGTATAATAAAGTATATACATTTACCATTACTATACTTTATAAAAATAAAGTATAGTAATAGATGTATCAACATGTATTTAATGTATGAAATCTGTTTTCTTTTCAGTGATAACTATGAGAAGGAGGAGTATCTCCATGACAACTCCATCAGTCTCCTCCTTCCTCTCAAATATGGAGTCAACGTCAACATCCATGGGTGAGTAAGCATATGGTACTACTACTCACTTTCAAAATGAATAATATATTGTTCATATATACCTTTCAATGCCCCAGTTACAAAGTGTTTCGTAAAACCAAATCCAGTAATGTAAGAATCTGTCTGTCTGTGTGTCTTGCAGTTTTGTGACTCCCACCTCATTTGTGTTTGGAGATGAAGAAAATACTCCAGTAGACTGCTACGCTGAAAGATTCAACTACACATACAAGGTATCATAAAACCACAATAAAATTGACCAACTATTGTCCTGTTATCGACCTTGCTAACTAGCAGCCATGTAATACTACTTTATGCTTATACTCCACTACATTTATCTTAGAGTTGTAGTTACTTTCAACTTTTATTTATCTCTTCTGGGTATACCTGTTGTTTTGTGTCTCTGCAGGTGTTAAACACTGGTCCTAGCAGGTCTCTAGATACTGTGGTAGACATCGGCCTACCGAAGATCCTCACACCTTACCGACACAGACTGCTGCAGGTGGTCGACTGGCAGGTACATTCAGTACTAGCAACTGCAGTAACACATGTCGTAGAAACGGAAGTATAAGTAGCGCAGGCAGTTCCTCAAGTTTTTGAAGACACACGTTAACTGCTGGTGTTTAAGTTTACCAGCTGCTGCAATCTTTGTCAGTTACTGGAGCCAGGGATACGTAATTCGGGTAAAGTGGGGTGAAGCTTTGGGTGGAGTTGAGGTGGGACAAGCAACCAGCAAAAGCCATGGCTGAGTGTGATAGGCTGAGACAGCTGTCATTATGGCACATGCCCCTGAATACATCTTATTAACCTTTATTATTGTCTTAATTTAACAATGATCCTTAAAATCTCTACTTATACTCACATTAGAAGAAGAGAAATGATCCACTGAGACCTGAAGTATCTATTGACTTGGGGATTTCCCCACTTGGAAGCAGTCAGATTTTTTCAGAGCAGCATCTAGTGGCAATTAGAAGACTGAAAGTTCAGTACCTGCTTTCAGCTAAGAACCTTTTTTTCATTTGAACAAAAAAAGCCAAGTTTTTAGATGAATAAATGTAAATAGATCAGGAACTATCTGATCAAAAAATAGTCAAACAAGACCCAGAATCTGGTTGGACATTAAATGCCAACTTTTGCTGATTGGGTAAAGGCCATGGTTGAAGTAGTATTAGAAGTAGCAGTAGAAGTACAGTAGTAGTTGTGGTAATAGTAGTTGTCATAGTCATGGTAAATAACGTGTCTATACAATATGAAAACATTAATTTTCTGTCTCTGCAGTCGTCTCAGGGTATGTGTTCGATCAGTGACACAACTGTTTCAGTCATCGAGGACTGTGATGTCCCTGAAGCTTCCTTCATCCAAAATCTCATCTTCTTCTTCTCGTCCACCTCCACCCGCAGAATGGTACACATACACGCACCCCCAACCCCCACCCCCAATCACACATACACAGGTTTGTGGATTTTTGTGGGGACCCGTCATTGACATAATGCATTCCCTAGACCCTTACCCTAACCTTTACCATCACAACTAAATGCCTAACCTTAACCCTTACCCTCACCCTAACCATGACCTAATTCTAACCATAATCTGAAAACCAAGTCTTAACCCTCAAACAGCCCTTTAAATTTGTGGGGTCCAGCCTTTAGGCCCCACAAAGCTGTCTGGACCCCACAAGTATACTGAACTCCTGGTTTTTGGACCGCACAAATATAGTTAAACACACACACAGTCAAACATGAATTTTTTCAGAATTGCATATGCAATGCTCACCCAACGCATTTAGTGGGCGCTAGCATGGGAAATAATTTGTGGCTGAGAAATTGAGATGCTTGAGCTGGAGTCATTCACTCCACCACCCCAAATACACACTGACCTACAGTGTATGAACTTCAGTCTTTCTCTGTGTGTGCACGCAGTTTTGTGGACGTAGTGATGAGCTGTGTGAGTGGTTGGAGTGTCGTCTCGGTAACCTGGAGGCGGGGAAAGATGCCTTCATCCAACTGGAGATCAGACTGAATCCTGCTGTACTACTTCAAGCTCCGGTAACACACACTCTCTCTCACACACACACACACACACACACACACACACACACACACACAGAGATGACTGTTTTTACTCAGACTGAATCAGCTTGTTTGTAACTGACTGCTGCCAAAAGGCAGGTGACCTACATTCAGTACTGTGCCTAAACGCATCTGTTAGACACAGAAAGAGGGTCGAGGCTTCTGCACTGCTAACATGCTGTTTTCAGTACACATACTGCGTGGGAACAATGTAAAACTGATCCACAGATTATATCTTGCATTGTTTTATATAAATTAAACACTGTATTAACAACTTGACAATGTTGAACATTAAACACCTGATGTTTGTACGTGTCTCAGGGTCGTCTTGGTGTCATGAAGTTGGAGAGCACAGCAATGATGTCAAATCCCAGAGAAAGTCCTCATACCGTCCTCATCTCCAAACAACCTGTAGCTCAGGTAAAACACCTCGGTCACAACCACAAACAAAAACACTGTAGAGTCAAACTAGAGCACACGCTTATCTATGTGTTCAACCTGGAAATGTGTTTCTATAGCTGAACCAAGAAAAACTAAAAACAGCTGGCATAGCTGCACCATCAATGCCTTAAAGGAGTTGCAGTGTTAATTGTTTATTACAAGTAAGTATTCCTACTGTATGTATATTCTAAGGGTCACCAAAAATCATATATTGTAAATGTGGTACATTTACAGGTGGTGGTGGAAGCTCTTTTTACCCAGAAACCCTCAACAACAGTAAAAGTCTTCATCATCGTTGTCAGTTTAGTTTTAGGTCTGATGATCCTGGCTGCTCTCATCTGGTGTCTGTGGAAGGTACATATTTTTTACAGCATATTGTATAATGCAATATGATGAACTGAAATTGCAGTATATTATTCTATTTTACAGTTATTGTAGCAGCACCACCATAATTTTTTTTAACTGTATGTCCCTGTCTCTACTTGTCTGTCTGTCAACCTGTCTGTCTACCTGTGTGTCTCTCAGGCTGGCTTCTTTAAGAGGGAGTTCCAGAAGAAGGAGGAGGAGGAGGAGTTCAAGAGAGATAGCTGGGACTATGTTCCTAAACTTGACAAAAGACAGAGCACCGCCTAACCACGACTGTCACAGCTGGTCACAACCTCTAATCACAGGATGGAGTTCACATTGCGACTGTGCGACAGTGTTAATGAGACATGTGTGTCGACGGATAAATAGGGTGCTGTGTATGAAAATATGGCAACCCATTTTGTCCTAAACAGTAGAATACTACTGCTGTTGAATGTCAACGGCCAGTGAAATCTGTCCAGACTGATTCAGACGGTTTCAACACAGACCTGATGTGAGTGTGCTGAATGACAAAATGTCTCGAGTGAACGCCTCCTGAACACACCTGAATCTGAGCATGCCTTTTAAACTATTTTGCCGAATGTGCCTTCACAAATACAGACTCGTTCAAAGACTTGAAAAAGACTGCAGAGATGGATGGAAGATTAATGAAACGGGAAGTAAACCTGAACCAATCAAATCTGGACCAATTAGAAGGCCTTGGAACTTCATGGAATGTTTCATCACCAGTGATAGTCATTGACTCTTGTAAGAGGAAACAAACTAAAGGAAGTGAATTTCTGATTACCTTTGAACTCAGGGGATGGAAGCCTGGCCTCTTATTGGCTCATCACTCTCTGGAAATCTTCCCTTTTGTCTGTGTCCATCATCTTTCTACATTTTTGTTTACCTGCTGACGCTTTAAGCACTGGTGACACACAGAGCACAAACACCGGTAGCTGTCCAGACAGAAGTAGTCAAGTGATTGCTGCTGGGATGTTCTGGTACAGGGCTTTTATGTGTGTTGTAATGGATGCCGATCGCCATCACTGTGGTTTTCACTCTGGGATTTAAAGTTGTAGAATATGTATCCCTCTAAAGACACAGTCAGTGAAATTTCATGGCAGAATCTTCTTATTTTAATGGAGTCGCATGATCAGAGGAATTGCTCATGGGCAACAAAGTAAATCTGTGAAATGTTTCTGCGTTGAGCTCAACTTTGGTGAACCGTGAATAGTTTTTGCTGTTAAGACAATACATTTAATTTAATGAATGATTCTTACGATACTTAAAGATGCTGTACGTAACAAATTAAATCTAAGTAAAAAAGAATGCGTACGTACAACAGTTTCACTGGAACTGATCTTGGACCACCTGGCTCAGGTGAGCCCATGTATAGTTTCTTGGTTGACACCTGGGTTTGTAAAAAGCTTCAATGTCATCCAATTCTTCAATGAACGGCTCCTGGAATCGGACTAAAGTATCAGTGCAGTAAAAAATGCAACTTGCTGGATAACAGAGCCAGCAGAGCCACAGGGTTGAATGGTGGAACATTACTTGAAGACATTTTTAAATATTCAAAAGCACTGTCTTAACGGTCTGTATTTTATTAGCGGTCAGAGAGATGTTTTAATGTATTTTATGATTGAATGCATTATCTCACAAAAAACAACAACTTTAAAAAGCTTCCAAATAAAATCAGCTCTGTCATATGTATATAAAACTTTGGACACTTTGGGCTTATCCAGTCTGGATCTGAAGACATTTAAAACAGCTGCTATCTGGTAGTTAAGATATAGTAAAATGTAAAATTAGAATAAAAATGTTTCCATTGGGAGTCCATTCTGTTTATCTATTTAGTACAAATGCACATCACACAGAGAGATGTTTTAATATTTTAATACATTAGTTAAGATGTTTTGTAATACTGCTTTTTAATTAACATTAGATTTTCTATTTTTTTTGTTTAAAAAGATTGTTCACAAAAAACAACAACTTTAAAAAGCTTCCAAATAAAATCAGCTCTGTCATATGTATATAAAACTTTGGACACTTTGGGCTTATCCAGTCTGCTCCTCTGTTTTAAATATTTTTCAGTACTAATGAAAAATAAACTCTTTTTAAGTGATTTTAACTATTTTTAAATAATGCAGATTAATCTTTGCCCTCAGCAGCAGAACCAGAAACTGGACCAGACAAAACAAAATGAAAATTGCAATAAAAAAAAAAAAAAAAAGGCAACACAAATTAGAATAAAATCAAGTCATCTGAAAAGAGCTGGTAGTTAAGATATAGTAAAATGTAAACATTATTTTGAATTTTAAAAAATGTTTCCTCAACAAATCAGGTCTAGAAGTGATAAATGTTTATAAAGCGCGGTAGTTTGGAGTTAAAGGTAGCTTACACGAGTTACCTTATAGCTAATTAAAGCTGCAGTAATCAATCAAAAGAAGAAAATCAATCAATGCAGCTTTAACGTTCATGTTGTAAACAGGAAGCTGCAAAGCTCTGTCACTACTATAGGTGTTTTGCTACTTTGAATGAAACTTCTCAATTAGTTCACATTGCGATGGAAACAGTAATGACAGAGAGAGGGCGCCGCTGGGCATCACCTGCTGGACTCAGATGCAGCTGCAGGAGACGGTCGACTAGACCTCGTCCACTTCCTCCCCGTACAGAGTGATGAGCCGTGGGTGGACCCTGAACACACACACACACACACACACACCTTTAATATGATATACAGTGATTATTTAATGCATGTATAACTGGTATTATACAGTTTATTAATTACTTTTTATTTTACTCTTTAGCTTTAATGGATAGATAAAACTCTGAAGACATTCCTTTGAACGTTTATCTGACATTCTAAAGGCCGAAAGCATAATTTAATCAATAATTTCATTTATAATTATCAGCAGCCCCATTTCACTCAGCGTAAAGATACAGTTATTAACAATATTTATTAATGAATTATATTTTTAAGTTTTTACCTGATGAGCACTTCGTTAGCAATTTCCACCAGCTCTCCGTCGATGTTCCAGGGGAATGTGGCTCCCTTCGATTGGATGATGGGTGAGGTTTTGGACTCGCCCTCTTCCTCGCTCTCTTCCTCCGACCAGCCAATCAGTGAGCGGGGACAGATCTTCACAGCTGACACGGTGTGCGTCTCTACAAATGGGAAGCTGAACTGCAGACAGACAATCAGACAGTAAAGACAAAACGAGGTGTGTGTGTGTGTGTGTGTCCTCATAGGTCCAAGGTCAACTGAGGAGAACAGAAAGGCTCATTAAGATTCTCGTTAAGCAGCTTGATTATCTGGAGAAGTGACTTGGTTCTTCCTGTTTACAGCCCTCTTCTGCATCTACTGTAACACCATGAAGATCCAACAGGGGGTAGCAAAGACCAGCAGACAGACAGACAGACAGACAGGAAGACACTCTGTCCTGATTGTCTGCTCTCTTTCCTCCTCAGGTTTGATCTTTTATTTTATTAGAAGCTCTTATACAAAATCACTCCAACTCCAGTGGTGGAGTGGTGGACCGTTAAGTACATTTACTACAGTACTAAAATACACATTTGAGGTATCTGTACTTTGTACAAAATGTTGTACTTTTAACTCCATTATGTTAATTTGATAACGTATGGAGAATCTTTGAAATGTGATGCATCACAAAAACTTTTGCTAAACAATTTTAGCTTAAATGAGTAATCGATTTATCTGACTATTTTTCATGCAAAATGTTAAACATTTCATGGTTTCAGCTTTTAAAATATGACAATGTGCTGCTTTTCTTTGTATTTAATTATAGTGAACTAAATAATTTTAAAGTTTCACTTATCAACCTCTTGGTAATAAGGACTTTTCTTACTGTTTTAATCCAAAATGAAAATAATAATTTCTTGCAGCACGATACAAAAAGTAAACAGTTAAAATGCTGCATAAACATGAATGCAGGAGTAAAAATAATAATAATTTAAAAAAAATAATATATATATAAATATATAAAATCATTAGATTATTATTTTCTAAGATTAAGATTTTATTTTGTATGCATATACAATATAAACTCACAAGTAATCTGGTAATTTCTCTGTGCTGAGTACTTTTGATACTACATTTTTCTGACAATAATCTTAATACTTCCTCTATCCCTGCAAAAGTCTGGACTGACTCTGGTCAGGTTCAACGCTCAAACTGGGGTTGTTATGGTTACATGCCGGCTCTGTTTTGTCATGTTTGATGCCAAGCTGTCTGTCCGTCCAACAGGATGTAGGTCAGTGAGTAAACAGCCTGTTTACTCTGTAGGACAGTGAACGCTACACTGTCAGTATATTTAGTAAGTGGGTTAGTGTGCGGTCTCACAGGCCAGGCCGTGCTGTAACCAGGCTAATCTATTTACTAACTACTTTGTTTATTTTGGCTCTGTGAGTGATGGAATTATCAGGATGCCGAGGTTCAGAGTGAGACAACACAACCCACATTAGGGATGGGTTCAGAGATAGCTAGCTCCATTTTGGATCTGGTTCTCGGTCTTCAAAATCCCTAGAATTGTCAAACCATGTAGCAGCTTCTCCTTTTAAGCTGACTGTGACTGGTTAAAATGAAAGGTTTGTCTGTTTTCTGGTTATGCTTTCTACAGCTTGTGTCTATATTCAGCCAAAGATTGCTTGTGAACGCAACACCGCTTTATGACCGCAAATGGACTGTGTGTTTTAATAGTTAAACAGGAACCAACTAAGTGGTCACTCGCCTCTAGAGAAATGAGCCACGGATCACCTCACGTCAGTTTAAACCTGCAATAACTGGTGGAGTTATTTGAGCTTTTAGTCATTTTTCAAATGTTGAAAGGTCAACTAATGAGATCCGATAAGAGATTTGAAAGGTTTTGGATCCCATGAGCAAATTTGAAACTAGATTTCAAACCTCATCCCTAACCCATGTTTTCTAAACAAGATTGTAGAATTAATCAGTAGTAGTTTCCATTCTGATTGACAGTTGCTCTCACCTGTCCACTACTGCCGCTGTATCTCTTCAGATGTTTGATGAACTCTGACCTGGAAGTATTTCCTACTGCAATCAATGCAGCGCTGCCATTTGCCAAACTGTCATAAACAGGAAATGGAAGAATATGTTCAGTGGCAGAAACATTCTGAAACAAACCTGCAGTTTCAGTCACAACACAGCTGACTTTAACATTTTCAGAAGGATTAACTGATCGTCATTTACTTAGTGTTGGGAGCCAGTCCTTGAGGTGTGTGTGGACTCAGACAGGGGATGGACATGATGCTGATGCTCAAATACAGGCCCCGATTGGTCGTCCAGGACTCCTCCCCTCCTACACCGACCAATCACAGAAAGAAAAACAGTTAATCAAACTGGTATTGACAGGGACGGAAATATGAACCAGCTTTGATCTTCTTTCTAGACAAGTACTGGTCTCACCTGACTCTGGGTCCTGGTCCTGGTCCTGGTCTGAGAAGAAGGAGTTCAAAATTAGTTTTGAACATGGCAAACAACAGTTGTGTTAAGTTGCTATTGCTGTGTACGTATTTCTCACCTGTTTGACTTCTTCACTGGTAAAAAAGACAGCTGACACTCTTCTGGTCTGAGCAAGACAGAAGAGAAGAAGAAATGAGTTCTGTGAGGCTGTACATAGGCACAGCGGTGCTAAATACTAACATCAGGTTTGATGTTCACCATGTTCCCCATCTTAGTTCATTTAGCCTGTTAGTATGCTAACATTTGCTAATTAGCATGAACGGATGTCTGGACATGTACTAATTACCAAATGATATGGCAATCCATCCATTATGCTGCTGGAATGGCCAGAAAAATGACTTGTTGAATTATGTAACTTTTTATGAAATGTTTTATTTATTTATAAGAATCTGAATCCAAGTCAACTTTGTATTAATATATTTAATTATTTATTAGAATAACCAAAATCATAATTTTGTCTAAGAGGATTTTAAAGGGTTAATTAGGATTCAGCAAAGTCACACAATAACACAAACCGCAGTGGTAGACCATCAACTCCCATTTTCTGCAAGGTAAAATTACTATTCTGTTTGCTTCAATTCCCTGTCGGAAAGGGCTGTCTGACAGCAAGGTAAAGCTGTGAAAATATTCTAAATATAGTATACACCTAAACTAATATTGATTGTTTCTTTAGGTCAGCCTTGTTTAGGTGGCTAAAATACGTTTTGCTGCTGCCCCCATCCACAGCAGTAGGCTACATTGCTTAGCTTCCGTGACTGTCCTCTTGTGAGCTTATCCAAACTGGGGACATACAGACTGCCATCTGTAGGTAATAGACTGAGTATGGATAAGCACATCTTACAACACCACTTCAAAATATCCAAATTATCCTTTTAAAATCTGGGAAAATTTTGACCTCCATCCTTAGACCTTTAAAAAAAAAAAAAAAAAAACTAAATTCAACTTGCTCTATATAAGTAAAAAATTGTGTATATTTATATTTGTGTGTGTATGCGTTTGTTACCTCAGCCTAGCCAGTGTCTTAACCAGAGCGTACTCTCGTCGCCGCGACGACGGCATCCACCTCTTCTTCTCTGCCCGTGCTAAGCTCTGGCCACCGAAGCCGAACATGGCGGAGAAACCGAAACACACCAACTGTCCGAGAGACGAGAAGCTGCACATGTCCACCTGCTGCAGGTGACCTGCAGACAGACGGTAATAAATTAAATACTGATGAATTATATTTTAATTATGAATATTAATACACAGACACACACACACACAGCCTGTAAGAAGGCCAAGTGGTTGTATGGTGAGAAGGTCATTAATATTCATGAGAAGCAGCACAACTATGGGCGACAGAAAGAGGTCAGTGCATGTGTTAATATCTATACATTTCAGTGGAATCACATTGCAACAGAGTGACCGGTCTCTGGTCAGTCCAGTTTAGCAGTCTCTGAAGCAGCAGATTTAAGAAGATATTTGCAGCAGATTTAGGACAAATGCGTCCCTCTCAATGAAAGTAAAAATTAAAAGACAATGTTCCTTTTTATGACAGAGTGAATGGGCAGTATGGGCTGTAAGACGAGACAAGTTCCTTTTTATGTTTTCAACTTTTTGTAAAATTTAAATGTTTTTAAAAGCTGTGAAAACCCCTAAAATTATCAAACAACAGGTTAAGGCCAAAAGATGCAGCTAAAAACAATTTCAGTAAATCACGACCATTTAGTTAGATGCACACACACACACACACACACACACCATCTGGCTGCATACCTGATGTAACCTACTGAACTGCTGTCTCCCCACCTGTCTGTCTAACTGAGTGCCAGTCTGTCTCTCTGGATAGAATCTGATTTCCTCTCCATATGGTGTGTGTGTGTGTGTGTGTGTGTGTGTGTGTGTCAGTGAGATCAAACCTGCAGCGCTTTTTAAAGGTCCAACCAATATTTATTTTCAACAGCAGGTAAAAAATATACTGGCGAGTTTGATCTATAAACTAAAATTTAGTTTTTTCTGTTTGTCGACTGATCCTAATGAAAAACATTGGACTGTTCTATTTTGTAAGGGCTTCGCTATTGGTTTACCTATGACTGACTTCATGAAGTCTTCACTGATAGCCTTGGCCACGTTCAGCCCCAAAAAAAACCTAGCAAACCGTTTGTTCAAACTGAAACGGGGTGAGTTGAACACCCTGCTGTGTGCGCAAGCGCTGTGCCTTTTTTTAAGTTTACATACACATTACCACTGATTGAGTATTACCTGTGACACAACCACTAAACAAGAGACACACCCACCAAACAACATACTTCAAAGCCTGTTGCACATTGTTTCACACGTTTTCAAGGAAACATGTCGTTCAACCCGGAAACTGTAACAAATGCGCCATTTTATAATAGCTAGCTGTCTCCCCTAAGCTAAACTAATTGGCTGCTGGCTGTAGCTTCATAGGCACCTTACAGACATGAGAGACACTCTGAGGTGTGATGCCAATAACAGATAGTTTAGGTACTGTATGTATTTAACCTGTAGTCACCTGTCCGTGGGAACAGCTTCCTATATGGGAACTTTAACTGTTTTCTATTGTTTAGGAATTAAATATGTTCCACCAAATACTCCCAACTCTCACACACACACACACACACACACACACACACACACACACACACACACACACACACACACACAGTGTTAATTAGTTAATTCATTCAAACACAGAAGGTCACAGAAGGTTTACCTGAGAGGTGAAGGGGGCAGGGGTACAGTGAACAAAGTAAACCTGGGATTTAGATTGAAACTGATCCTGCTGTTAGACATCTGTCTGTCTGCTGCCTTCAGAGTCCAGTCACACCGCCTGTCTGTACAATTGTTTGTTCTCAACCTGGTGACCATTAACCAATCACAGCAAAGCTCAACAAGAACACAAGCTTCTGATTGGCACCCTGTGAGATGCTCAAAGTAAATTTAATTAGAACAATGACTGAGAGGGGACTATACATTTAGAACTGGTAGAATCCAACCAGATGAGATGACTTTAGATATAGAACAGTTAGAACACACACAAAAATGATGCGGCCATTGATTTGAGAAGAGCTACCCACCGAGTGAAATGGGACCATAGATTTTAACAAGGAAGACCTGATCCAGAATGGTGTGACTATAGATATTGAATAAGTAGAACCCACTTAGGACGTGACTGTAGATCTAGAACAGGTAGGATTCATTTAAGACAACGCACTATGGATGTAGAAAAGTAGTAGAATCCACCCAGGAAGATAGGTTGACAAAAGCATAAACATAAGTAAAACCTACCTGGGCCCCTGTGACTATAGATGTAGAACAGGTAAACCCAACTATACTCAACAGGTAAATGTAACTACAGACAGAACAGGAAGAACCTACCTAAGACAATGTGACTATAGAAATAGAACAAGTAGAACCCACAATAGCCAACGTGACTATAGACCTACATAGTATGTTGTACCTACAGATGTAGGTAACAGGTAGAACCTACCTAGGACGATATGCAGGGCTGCAGTGACTGGATCTCTGACTCCGTGAACAGAACAGGAAACCACGTCAGTAGAACCTTTATAGATGGACAGACAAACATAATGACAATGATAATTCAACATAATGTTTCTGCACAGTGTTGGTCTACAGTATGTGTATCTATATGAGGGTGTGTGTTCTCTCTCTCACCAGCAGGAATGATTCCAAGAGGCAGCACTGGTGCCACTGGTTTCTCTGGAGAATCAGCATCCAGTTGAGCTCTGAGGACCAGAGCGTGACACAGCTCCGCCACCGAACCGTCCCCACCAACACACACAACCCTGACAGACAGGTGGATGGCCAGGTAGAGTCAAACAGGTAGAAAATGATTTGTGTCTTTGTACTGTTGTCTGAGTCATCCAGGTCAAAATAAAATTAATTGTGAATTTCAAGACTTCACTGATCTTAACTTTTGAGGGCAGACGAGAAATCCAAAAGGATTTTATTTTTGGCATCTTGAACTCAAGTTTATAGTTATCCAGCAGGGGGCATGGCTTCTCCACAAGACCATTGTCAAATATTTACTTACTGACAATAGCACTCAACAGGGCGGGGGTATCATTAAGCATCAATTCATTTTGGTACCGTCCCAAATTTGTGTAGTACC